>CM065591.1:158027154-158360989 GCA_033119425.1 Bufotes viridis
AAAGTGATCCACATAGATCTCTCTTACCAAGTGTGTGAGTTTCTCTGGTATTGGATGTAAGTATGTAGTGAACACTCTATAGGCAAGAGCCTGTGCTCCTTCAGGCTTAGCCAAACTCTGGCACAGCACATTGGTACCATGTACCAATGAGCTATGACAGGATTCAGCCAAGTTGAGCAGGCTGTTGCCTGTGACCACTCTACTCATCTAAAAGCTCTGAATAAACACATCGGAGACCTTCCACCGTGTGAAAGCAGCCTTAGACGAATGTTGGCTGAACCTGCCGATTTTGGTGGGACCAGCCAGCCATCTAATGTATAAGGAGATGTCCCAACTATCTCCTGATGGCAGATGTGGTGGGAAAGAAGGGGTGGCAATGTTGGACTTTAATATGCCCAATTCTTTTGTTCTCAAGGGATATACTGTAAGCTGCCACCAGAGATGTCTGGCAGAGGGGTATTTTCCTTTATCAGGCAGCCCTGCAGCTCCATCCGCCTCCTCCCAGTCTTCTATGTATGAGGTTACTCTAAGCAGTCATGGATCGGGGAAGTACAGACTGATGCCTCCTTTCTCTATTAAAATATAGTAGAAAGCTTTACATGTACAACATGTACAACGACCCGTGTGCTGGGAGTTGGTACGTGGCAGAAGTGGGACTCAAAGTCCCGATCACAAAGCAGAGCTGATAGAGTAGGTACTGCTAAAACAGAGCCCATACAAATGTGCCAATCATGTCATAGCCCTCTACATGTGAGCAGTTGATCTGATGCTACATATCTCTAAAGTCAGTTATTAGCACAGGAAAGTGCTAGAAATCCTATATTACTACCGAATCAAGCTTTGCATGGCCCACGGTGATGGGGAGAAATCTGCAAGCCACAAGTGGCTCCAAAGGCATCTACTGACTGCCATGAGTATATAGGAAAGATCTAGAGGGTCTCAATGCCTCTCTAGAAATCCTATATTACTACCGAATCAAGCTTTGCATGGCACAGGGTGATGGAGAGAAGTCTGCAAGCCACAAATGGCTCCAAAGGCATCTACTGACTGCCATGGGTATATAGGAAAGATCTGGAGGGTCTCAATACCTCTCTAGAAATCCTATATTACTACCGAATCAAGCTTTGCATAGCACAGGGTGATGGGGAGAAATCTGCGAGCCACAAATGGCTCCAAAGGCATCTACTGACTGCCATGAGTATATAGGAAAGATCTGGAGGGTCTCAATACCTCTCTAGAAATCCTATATTACTACCGAATCAAGCTTTGCATAGCACAGGGTGATGGGGAGAAATCTGCGAGCCACAAATGGCTCCAAAGGCATCTACTGACTGCCATGGGTATATAGGAAAGATCTGGAGGGTCTCAATACCTCTCTAGAAATCCTATATTACTACCGAATCAAGCTTTGCATGGCACAGGGTGATGGGGGGAAGTCTGCGAGCCACAAGTGGCTCCAAAGGCATCTACTGACTGCCATGAGTATATAGGAAAGATCTGGAGGGTCTCAATACCTCTCTAGAAATCCTATATTACTACCGAATGAAGCTTAGCATGGCACAGGGTGATAGCGAGCCACAAGTGGCTCCAAAGGCATCTACTGACTGCCATGAGTATATAGAAAAGATCTGGAGGGTCTTAATACCTCTGAGAAATAAAGTGTCAACTGCATTGAGATATACATCCACGAGTTAAAGCAATCCATCACATGTTAATTGCAGAAGCGCTGTTTACCTACATGCTTCACGCGGAGCGGCTCAGTCTGATAGATCATACTTTATACTAAGCAATTTTAAAAACCACTGTGCTTCATTAACTGAAATCCATGTGACTGGAGCTACCTGGAAGCAGCATCTAAACATATCCAAGCAATGTCTATTGTGCAGATTCATTCCGGCTAACAAATACAGAAAGATGCCAAGAGTAATAATTCAATGTCAACCCGAAATTATTTTTGCAATGTAAAAGAGTTAGCTAGCTTGTTAACAAGTTGAGACACGGTGCCCGCATTAGCAAAGATCCTAGATGGCAGCATAAGAAAAAAGAACCTAGCCACAATCTGGTTGACTGGTGACCATTACTTCTCACCAAATTTATTCTAGGGGTCTCCTTGGGCTTCTAACTATGTAAAGTTAACGGGGTTGGCCACTTTCTGGTTACTGTTGATCAATGTGTTTGCAAGTTGACTATATGGCACCTACTAACACAGCCTTTTTCGATATTCTTCGCCATTTTTTAAGCCCTCTTATTTGCCAAGTCTTCTGTGCTGCCGAAACACAGGTCCTGTCCATAAAATGGCTGCACCAAATACACTGCACCTGCCATCTGTACTTGCACTTTTAGGATCGTAGTGCAGTGTGTCTGAATAGAGGAGGACGAGTGATGTGTCTGGTCCCATGACCCTCCATCTGCGGCCATCTTGTGGACAGGACAAATGAATTGATGGAACCGGAAGCAGAAGGCTCCATCCACATTCAGCTGAATGGAAGGCGAGTTGCAGTACGCTAGAACGGCCACAACATCTCCAGTGCTTCAGGCACTGGTAGCTGGGTGTTGGACCCCCATCGTTCTGATATAGATGGTCTATCGTGAGGATAGGTCATCAATATCTCCAGGCTGGAAAATACCTTTACTCAGAAAATTGTAGAGAATAAGACTTTTGTCTGGTACTGCTCCCAGGTGAAAATATCTCTGCACTAAACCGCTGGTTTATGGCTTACTACTGAGGTTCATTAAAATAATAAAACATATCCATAAAAGTTACCGAGCAACACAACACGTTGTGTGCCTGACCTTGGCAGTTCCTCAGAAATACCATGTAAACTGTTTCTTTGACATATGAAACTGTCTCTATGAAACTGCAAAAAGAATTCAAAGTTCACAACTGGGGTGGTACAGGCAGCTTGTGGTTTCAGTACATTATACAAGTATCGTCCACCAAAAGTTCAAAACTCTCAAATATGGCTACTGTCCCAGATAAAAAAAAAGTTCTATCCCCTTTAATTTTCTGTTTACAGTGATCAGCTTATGACCGTGAACAAGACAGTTGGATCCTGGCCAGAGTTTGGCTGAATTTTTTCCCCCTAAAAAGGAGGTAAAATTGACTTCTCTCTCTCATGTTTTTTTTTATTTCCTCTGGATCAATTTCGCAAGATAATAGGCTGAACCGGATAGTTTCAGCCTGATAACCTATTGGGGTCATTTATCAAACTGGTGTAAACTAGAACTGGCTTAGGGCTCTTTCACAATAGCGTTTTTGCTTTCCGTCCTAGAGATCCGTTGTCCGGTCTCTATGCCGGAAAAATCCTGATCAGGATTATCCCAATGCATTCTGAATAGAGAGAAATCCGTTCAGGATGCATCAGGATGTCTTCAGTTCAGGACCGGAACGTTGTTTGGCCAGAGAAAATACCGCAGCATGCTGCGCTTTTTGCTCCGGCCAAAAATACTGAACACTTGCCGCAAGGCCGGATCCGGAATTAATGCCCATTGAAAGGCATTAATCCGGATCCGGCCTTAAGCTAAACGTCGTTTCGGCAAATCGCCGGATCCGACGTTTAGCTTTTTCTCAATGGTTACCATGGCAGCCAGGACGCTAAAGTCCTGGTTGCCATGGTAAAGTGTAGTGGGGAGCGGGGGGGAGCAGTATACTTACCATCCGTGCGGCTCCCGGGGGGCTCCAGAGTGACGTCAGGGCGCCCTACACGCAGGAATCACGTGATCCATGCGCATAGGGCGCTCTGACGTCTTTCTGGAGCGCCCCGGGAGCCGCACGGACTGTAAGTATACCGCTCCTGATCAGTCTTCTAATGCTTTCAGGCGACTTGCGTTCTGACAGATCTGGAGGGATGGAAGTGCCTGCCGGATCCTCAGAACGCAAGTGTGAAAGAGGCCTTAGTTGCCCATAGCACCCAATCAGATTCCAGCTTTCATTTTCCAAAGGAGCTGTCAAAAATGCAAGGTGGAAACTGATTGGTTGCTATTGGCAACTAAGTCAGTTCTACTTTACACCAGTTTAATAAATAACCCCCACATGTTACTATGTTCCTTAAAGAGAACCCGTTGCCACGAAATACAGCACAATCTGTAGGCAGCATGTTATAGAGCAGGGGGATCTGAGCAGATTGTTATATGTTTTTTTAGTATATGATTCAGCAAAACTTGTAATTCATACATTTAGATCTCTGCATCTTCGGAGTTCAATTATACATGGGGCTGTGACTGGTGGCATTCTCTGTAACTGTGTATATATAGATAGCTGTCAGTCACTGATATCTGTACACGGGGGAGATGTTATTAGTGATTGATAGCATTTTCTGTGTAAGTGTGTATACATAGACAGCTGTCAGTCACTGATATCTATACACGAGGGCGGATGTTATCAGTGATTGATGGCATTCTCTGTGTAATTGTGTATACACAGCTGTCAGTCACTCATATCTGTACACGGGGAGATGTCATCAGTGATTGATAGCATTCTCTGTGTAAGTGTGTTTACATAGATAGCTGTCAGTCACTGATAGCTGTACACGGGGGGAGGTGTTATCAGTGATTGATAGCCTTTTCTGTGTAAATGTGTATACATAGATAGCGGTCAGTCATTGATAGCTGTACACGGGGGAGATGTTATCAGTGATTGATAGCATTCTCTGTGTACGTGTGTATACATAGATAGCTGTCAGTCACTGATATCTGTACATGGGGAGATGTTATCAGTGATTGATAGCATTCTCTGTGTAAGTGTGTATACATAGATAGCTGTCAGTCACTGATATCTGTACATGGGGGAGATGTTATCAGTGATTGATAGCCTTCTCTGTATAAGTGTGGATACATATACAGCTGTCAGTCACTGATATCTGTACACGGGGGAGATGTTATCAGTGATTGATAGCCTTCTCTGTGTAAGTGTGTATACATAGACAGCTGTCAGTCACTGATATCTGTACACGAGGGCGGATATTATCAGTGATTGATGGCATTCTCTGTGTAAGTGTGTATACATAGCTGTCCGTCACTGATAGCTGTACACGGGGAGATGTTATCAGTGATTGACAGCATTCTCTGTGTAAGTGTATACACATAGATAGCTGTCAGTCACTGATGGCTGTACACAGGGGAGGTGTTATCAGTGATGGCATTTTCTGTGTAAGTGTGTATACATAGATAGCTGTCAGCCACTGATAGCTGTACACAGGGGAGATGTTATCAGTGATTGATAGCCTTCTCTATGTAAATGTGTATACATAGAGCTCATAGATACTGTAGCTGTCAGTCACTAATAAGACAGCCACTATGTACAACTGAGCTCAGAAAAGCAGAGATATAAATGTAAAAATTACAAGTTTTACTGAATCTTTTCCCATAAAACTATATATCAACCTGTTCAGCCCCTCCTGCTCTATAACATGCTGCCTGCAGATTGTACTGTATTTTGTGGTGACAGATCCTCTTTAAAGAGCAATACCCGAAACAAGCAATTGTGAGAGTGGCTCCTGACATCACATCTAGGGTAGTGCACCTAGTACAATTTTATATACAGATACTCCACACTGGAAACACCTCACATGGTGCGCTTTCTGTGTTTTTTTTGGAGCAAATTTTTGATAGAACTATATTAAACAGTAAGTGAAAATGATTCTGATGTACCAACAGAAAAAGTTTTAACAAAGTGAAAGGGTGTCCTCTAAACTACACTGCTAATTTTCGCTGTGAAACAATTACACAGTCCTCATTACTCACACAGATAAACACAATTAGAAGTTCTGCACAAATTTGTCAAGGAGGGAAGAAAATAATTAATTTTTCACAGGAAATAAAGAAAAATTGTTATTGGAAAGATAATTAAGCCCCAGTAGGAGAGACAATATTGGTTGTAATTAATTTATCATTTTACAGACATTTTCCATTGTAAATTAGAACTGTCACCTTCCCTAAGAAAAATTATTTTTGTCTTGTACAATCTGAGTTAATGTTGATGACTTCACTCTGTGCTAGATCAAAACAGTTATTTGTAAGTAATCAAGTCCTTGCCGTGTTCTATCAGACAGGCAACCATGGCAGCTAGGACGGTGGAAACATCTGCCAAATATTCAGGGTTTTAGGAACCTGACTTATGCTTCTTCCACACGTCCGTGATGACATCTGTGAAGAATACATGTTTGGTCCATGTGTCTATTGTTTGCCCTCTGTGTGTCATCCGTATTCCACAGACACTGCTGGGCTGAAAATTGGTTTCCAGAGCATCTCTTACCAAAGATCCATGAAAACCAGGGACCAAACCTGTTTGAGATCTGTGACAAGATTACCATGATCCCTATTCAACTCTACTGGAGTGTAACTATCGACTGTCTCAAGAGCTGTGGTCATTTGTGTGACTCGATGCATTTTTATGGGTGTGACTGATTTTGGTTTTGGCTTATATCCCAAGTCAATGTTCCAATGTCTGTTTAAAAGCTAGGCACTGACTTAGAGGGCCAGCTCTCATCCTCCTGGATAAGAGGTTATTCACATTCACTTTTCCCTGGGAGTGTCACCTGGCCTATAAGACTTCCTACACCAAGTTAGCAGTCTCCACAAGGAGAAACTTACTTTCCCCCAGACCCATACCCAAGACCTCTTACCCTGCCGAACCAGTATACTGCTCTGGACAGACAGATGGATGTCTTGTTCTTATGGAAAAGATTCTGGTTTTGTTTTTTATCCTAAATCATTGTTCCACGGACTGACTTATAGGTTATCCATCCAATAAGTGGCACTAGCTCTTGCCTCCTGGATCAGAGCTTATTTTCATGTCCAACAGCTGTGCACATCTGAAGGCACCTACCTGTTCTTTCTAAACGACTAAACCCAAAATGAAGACAAATTTGCACCGTTTTTGTCATCAATATGTTTTACATTACCACTCGGGCAGCAAAGTCCTTTTATTTCTTTCCAGGAGAACACTGCATCAGAAGAAGATAGAGTGCAGCAATTGCTGATGAAACCGCAAGTCGTGGCTGGAATGAGCTCTGCAGGAGTTAGCAAGAGTAAGATGAGAGAAAAGGAAAGACAGGTCTCTGGAGGAATAATGTTAGATAATGCTTTCCGAAGCAATCTGTACGGAGAGATCCCAAAGAAAAGCAAGATTATCAACACACCGAAGCTTGTATAGAATTACAATTCAAATGTATATGGTGAGGGGAAAATGTGGAAAGAGGTAACCGAGATATTGAAGCCTGTAATATATGACTGAAATCCCGTTTTCACAAAATCCACACGATATTTTGTCACAATACCATGGGCTTGGGTGGGGGACCTCCCTTGAGAGGTCTTTTGCAGGATCATCAAAAAGTCATCTAGTCATCAAACCATGTTCGACATAAATAAACACTATTCACAGCTGTACTACACCAACAGATTATCTGGCCAATCATTGGTCAGATGGCCATTTACACACAGATCTTTTGTTATACACAACAACTATTGGTCCGATTGGACAGAAATTGGTCAGATAATCTGCTGGTGTAATACAACTCTAAACTGATATATTTCCAGAACAAAAGTTTTCCATAGAGTACTCCATTTTTAATCTTGTGCCACAACCAATTAAGACTGAAAAAAGAAAAAACATATTAAAAGAAAAGGGATGGTGTAGGGAACCCTACTGAAAAGGGAGGCTAGGGGTGGCTTTGCAGTGGTCACTAGGGGAAGATGGGAGGACTGCTGTGAGTGCACTGCAACAGCTGGTGGGAGGCTCTATTCTGACTACTAGGGCGTTAAAATCTCAGGTAAAATATAAGGCCAGAATCCCATTTGCAGTGTGTTTGCTGGATTTTCCATGGCTTTTAAAGGGGTTGTTTGAGTTAAGATTATTGATTGCCTATCCTCAAGATAAGCCATCAATACCAGACTGGTTAGGATCTGACTCTCGGCACCTCTACTAGTCAGCTGCTTGAAAGGGCTACGAAAAATGGTTCAACGCGCATGCGCCAGATGCTGCTAAAAGTGGCTTGTGTGACGTCAATCAAGTCAGGAGGAGGACTGGCCAGCTGGACCTTCTGAAGAGTGAGTCCACCTCCATGAGTCCTTACAGGTCATTAGAACAAAGTGAACGCTGATTTCAGTGTACTTTTTCCTAGAGTATGCCGAATCAGTCAAATTATATAGGGCAACACTGTCAGGATGGTGGCATTTTGGGGTCCTAAATCCTCAGGACAGTTTCCCTTTAACATATTTCGATTTGTGCACTAAGAATGTGGCTTGAACCGCTAATTCACATTACAGAAAATATGGAAAATATATAATAAATGCATAAATTCATAAATATGAAAGCAAAGTACACAAATCTAAAGCTGACAAGAAGTTAAAAGGCACGATTTCCTCTCACACATCCCTCCCAGCAGTCCCAAAAGAAGTCAGACAGCTACGTTATATATACTACATCATTAAGATGAGCAAGCCGACAACAAAAGAATGAGTTAAAGCCAACAGTATAACACCGTACAGCCTAGAAAATGGAAGAAGCACGGGCTGCCGAGGGAAGCTTGAAATATTGTAATTGGGTGGCATCAAACTGATATCATTCGCTTACATTTATGCACAGATGAGCATCTGGCCACCTACAGAGTCAGTAATCAGTCTGTTATGATAACCAATTGAATCTGACAGAAATAAAACCAGAAACGCACTCTTCCCACAGTACATACAGACACATCGAACATCAAGAGAGAACCATACGAAATATACTAATGGAAGAACCAACCCATCAAAAGGGAACAGCTGATTCAAATTGGCAGGGATTTTGTTTCTATGGCTAAGAGAGAAAATGTCCTATTTTCACAATCCCTAGATTCTTAACGTACATGTGTGCAGCGGAGAGGGGGAATGTGGAGTAGAGTGATGGCACACGCAGGGAAGGGGAGAAGGGAGAAGATATTAAGACAGATGGATTAGGGAGCGATGAGAAATATAGAAAGCTATTACTCAACAGGGAGATGCAGGAGATCAGCAAATTATACAACACGGTATACAGGAAATGAGAAGAAATAGGCAAAAAGACAATAAATAAATATAATGTAGGCAAAATCAAAATGAAGAAAAATTTTTAGGCCGGTCGGAAGGTTTTGGAAAGCTCACGAAAAAATAAAAGATAGGGATGCGAAGGAGGGAGGCTAATAAAAGTAGGAAACAAAATCCCTCTTGGAAATCTGGGTCATCAAAACAAATTACAATACCATGGCAACTCTTGGCAGCAAACAGCAAAGAGTCCAGGTAGCCTTTTACAAAACAATCTGAATTTAAATCATTCTGTAGCCTGAAGAAAGCCCCCCGACAGCAGCTGTGTCTGCAGATACCCACATAGTTACAAACAAGATAATATAAGGGAGGTCTGGCCCCATGTTGTTGTCCAAGAAAACTCACACCTAGATTTCACAATCTTCATGGGAGGGGAGGGGGCCTCTAATCAAAACAGCACACTCCAAGTCATGCAACATGAATACGGAATGTAGTGTCAGAAGTTCATAATGCTTCAAAACAGGGACTAGAGGTTTTTTTCACTATTTAATCTTCTGGAGATTTATCGATGTATTTCTACCACTTGTGGAGAATTTTGTAATATCCTCAAATGAGCACTAACTTTTAACAAACCTGTAAATCACTTTGATTAAAAATGTTCAAGTTATCCACCCTAAAAACACATCTGAAATCTCTGCCTTCAAGCTATTTTGCTGTCCACTGACTGTTACTATATCATCAAAAGCATAAACGGGCAGAAGGTGTCTTTCTTTACTGGCAGGTTGCAGAGCTCTGTGAGCTTCTGAGCTCAGTGCAGAGGCCCTTTCCCCATCCAGGGCTTAAAGATTTAACAATGCAGAATGCTCAGCATCTCAGACTGTTGTTTTCTGAGTATGGACAGCCACATCTTCCATCCAGTACATAGTAAGTGCATTTCTTACTCCGGTCATAATAGAAGTAATTTATGAAGTGCTTGTGAGCCTCTAAATGTGTTGGTTTTAGCTTGTTTATTAGTCATCATCATTCACTGGACTGACTCTGCATCAGTTTACATAATCCTTGTCCCATCTGTGCTGTAATCAATGTGTCCTTGTTTTCTGGATCTTTCCCCTCAAACTCTCCCCCAAAAATTGTCTTCTGTGACCGGAAGCTATTTTCCTCTACCTATGCTGTCACGATGATGTGCATTCTGAGTCCTATATCTGTGTGTTGTGAGCATAAAATCTTATACGCCATGTGTGTTGAGGAAAGAGGCAAGAATTAGGATACGGTTTACTGGTGATTGGCTTAGAAGTATGGGCAAGGAAGTCTAGAACAGTATAGTACTGGCAGACTGCCCATATTAAGACACACCCGCAGGCCTAAGGAGAACTAATTAATGGAGGAACAGCACAGTGGGGCAGCTAGAAGTCAATATAAGCAGACCAGAGCGCTGGGGGAGGCTGGAATGGAGCCTCACACGGTCTCCAGCAAAAGCAGAAGTTAATTTGTGACAAGTAGGGATGAGCAAACTTTCAGGGTCCGTGGTACCGGAATCTTTAGATAACACGAATCTTGTACATCGAACTTGAAAACACAAGTTTGCTCATCCCTAAGGGACAAGCTCTAAAATGCAGTTACCCTTCAAGGTCAAAATTACTAGCTGATCCCCATCTGCTCCGTTTTTCTTATATAGCGTTTCAAATCCCTGGCTTCCCTTCACATAGCCATACTAAGGTTAAATGCACACCTGTAGCAGGGGGTCTGCATGAAGCAATATTTCATACTGCAGAATGATGGAAACCATAATAGAAACTCAAAAAACCCTATTATAGTCAATTGAGCATGTCGGGCACCACTGATGTCCATCCATTTTCTGTTTTCAGCTCTTCCTTTTTTGAATTATGCCAGAACAGAAAAACTGAAAATGTGCTGCATGGTGAACCTAGCCTTAGATAATAAAATATTCTCTTTCTGTAGCAGCCACTACATCGGGTCCTCTTCATATGGATTTATATAGCTTCCAATGAACATATGTATGTGCCTTCCCCTAGCAGTGGCTGGCAGTAACCATAACATTACCATTTAAAATAGCTGTCCGGCCTAGAAAAAATAATTTAGAAAACATCTTAATTTTACAATAGTAAAAGAAGTCATACTACCTTACCGATCCTCAGTGCTACAAGTCCCAGGTCCCCTACAGTCTCTACTTCTCGTTGCCTCGCAACAGGTACATGTGAATGCTGTGAGCCTCACTGGGAAAATAGCCTAATGTGACTAAAACATTCTCTGTACAGAGCTTAACAATATGTGGTCACTATATAAATCATTGTAATTAACTGTTCTGCTTTTTTTTGTACTGAGATTACATCTATAGGGTGTAATCCAAAGTCATTTGTGTAATATTCATTTCCCCTGCAGCAGTCGAAATTAAGAGGAAGTGGCCAATTTCCTGGCTATAGGGCAGATTAAGGGAGACCACAGCAGTCAGCACATCACTGGGGTAAGCAGCTACTGGCCTAAGTGGATATGTCCTTCAATCTTATGACACAACATAAATGGGTATTGTGTAACTTCCTCCACAAAACACAACAAAGTAAATACATTTACATTAACACCAATATAAAGTAGCCACCATATCCCCATGTCCAGTCAATAGAAACTGAACATTTGTATCGCTAGGATATGCCCCCATTGTCTGGTAGGTGCTGGTCCCACCTATCTTGTAAAAGGAGCTGGCAAAGTGAAGAAGGGTGCACCGCGAATGCACGGCTGCCCTCCATTTATTTCGATAGGGCCACCAAAAATGGCCTAGTGCTGCCCCAGCCTTTTCTGTCTGCCCCATAGAAGTGAATGAAAGCGTTGGCCTGGCAAGCACGGTGCACACCTATACATTTCAATGGGGATTCTGAAAATGGCCGTTATTTTCAGTGGGCAAATAGGAACACATGGTGGTGGCCCAGCGATATGCCCCCATGGTCTGAGATGGTAATACCCCTTTAAAGGGAACCTATTACACTGAACTTCAGGCAGCATTTTATAGAACACGAGGAGCCGAGCAGGCTGATATAGTTTTGTGGCAGAAGATTTCAGTAAGTGTTTTATTAATATAAAAAGAGTCCAGTGGGTCACCTTGACATTGGTTGACAGCCATCTCGGTATGCACACTGCCAATCACTGATAGGACCGCCCACTGGACTTCTAAGCACAGAATTATATATATCTCAGTCTGCTCAGCTCCTCCTGCTCTATAACATTCTGCTCACAGAGTTTGGACTGCATGTTCAACATCAACATGACAGGTTCCTTTTAAAACGCAGCACTGCATTTTAAAGCGCAGCATTTTCCTCATGAGAACAGTAGTTTGTGCTCCACAGCTGCACTATTGCCATCATCGGGGATAGACTACACAAACACGTCCCTGCTTTCTCTGCCTCAGTTTGTCTCCATGTGCATGCCATGCCATAGCTAAGAATGGGGGAACTTTATGAAATTGTCTAAAAGAAAACCTCTCTCTGTTGCCCATAGTAACCAATCACAGTGCAGCTTTCATTCTGTCTTCTGCTGTTGAAAAATGAAAGCCGGGCTGTGATTGGCTCCTACAGGCAACCCACACAGCTTCTCTTAGCTTTCAGAAATTTGACCCTGGATCTTTTCCGGTTCTTGATTTCAATCATACAGATGAAATACTTGAAACGCTGCCACACCACAAGAAGCAATGTAGAGAATGCAGAGTTTTTTTCCACTATTTTATCTTGCATGTGGTTTAATCAACAAGCTAAAAATCTCGAAGCGAATCCTCGGTAAAACTAAGCTTGACGGTAGTGTCCACCCTCCGCTGCCTATAATCTGTTTGTAGGTCGTTAGCAGGTGCTAGAGCCAGCAGGCAAATGTCATTTTTAATCAAGTAAGGGCTTACGGATAAAAACTCTGCGTACGCGGTGTTCTGCCGTACTTTCCACTTGGGTCAGGATTCCATAATTAAAATATCGGTGTAACATTCACGAGCTGCCTATAACAATCAAAACCTCAATTTCTTCCCGTCAAAACGACTCCCGTCTTAAAACTGCGTTCAACAGCAGCTTCAGAAGAAATAAAAAAGATAACATTCTCAAAGGACGTCCTGCTGCAAATGCACTCCTACCAAGCTGGAATATATCGCACTATTCATCCTGGTCCTCCTGGTTGACGAATGGAGAGCTCGCGCGACGGCAAATAGCGACAGAGACCACGAAAGGCACTCCATTTAAAGGGGGTTATCCCATGAGTAATGTAAAAAATTAAAATCAGACACCATATAGTAGATGACAATCTCTAAGCTAGAACCAGCCCTGTACCTCCCATGGATCCAGGGATCTCCCCATTCATTGCTCTTCTAGATTTATATCAAGATGACAGCTCAGGGGGCGTGCGCTTTCTCAGTGTGTCCTGTCTGCTGCAGCAGGAGGTAGCTGAAGGATGGAGCGGAGCATGTTCTTCCATCTCAGTGAGCAGGTCAGAGAAATGAGAAAAAGAGCAACCTGCAGGTGGCGCTATACAGATGGGTTTCATTGAATAGGTCAGTAGCTTTAAAACATTGTTAATTATATGCCATTACAAAAGTATTCACATCCAGGTCCTGGTTTGAAAACTGCAGAATATTTTTCGTGGAACAACCCCTTTAAATTAAATCGCATCCATTTTTTGTGGAAACATTTAAAAACAAAAACTGGATGGACTGAAATGAATACTTCCAGAAGTTATAGTGCAGATATGTATGCCAGTCAGGCGCTCCAGAACCCCGTCCAGTCCATGTGGGTATTACCATTTCCATTGGGGGGACCTAATGAACTATGCATGTAGAGTCACACAGATGAGGCTCACTGCACAGGACTGCCCACTTGACTCCTAAGCCCAGAAATAGCGGAGCTCCTTTCCCACCAAACTATACAACATCAGCTCAGCTCCTTCTGCTCTATAACATGTTTCCCGCAGCTCAGACAATGTTCAGTTTGACAGGTTCCCCTTAATTCATTTAACGTGGTCACATGCAAGCCTTATTTTCATTCCAGGAGAGGAGATCTGCTTCTTTACATCTTGCCGGCCTGTCTTCATACAGTACAAGTCCCTTGATACCGTTCTGTTGAAGAGCACAAAAGGTATTCTTTGTACTGACAGCTTTTAAATGCACCTTCACAGGTTTAATGCGCCTTTATCTAACATCTGGCTCCAAAGAGCTCTAAGTGCCCCTTTGACAAGGTCGCTATCTTAACTTTCACGCAAGGCAATCAAGTCTATTTTATTATTCATGCCCCGACTGCATTATCTGTTGCTAGTTTGCATTACCTGGAAGGAATAATTTCAGAAAATGACACGTTTTGCTTCCTTTGGCATTTCTTGCAATCACTGAACAGCATGATGCATGGACAATGATGGCCAAGTCCATCCTCAGCACATAAAATACGTTAAGTTCTGCCATTATAGGGCTGTGTCTATGGGACAGAGTTACTAAGTGGCTTGGCTCACTAACTACATCTTGGTTAGTCTACACTTACACATTCCGTAATCAATACTTATTGGGAATTCTACTATTTACTACAGCGAAACGTTCAATTATAAGTGTACACCGACCAACCATAACCTTAAAATCACCTACCTAATATTGTGTAGGCTACACTCATGCCACGAAAACAGCTCTGACCTTTCAATGCATGGCCTCCACAAGACCTGGCATCAACACTGGCACCAAAAGATCCAGTAAGGCCTAGTTCACAATTCGGTGATTTCCTGCACAGAGATAAAGTATAATGGAAAGATCTGCATCTGTTCTGTGTTGTTGACCAGCACCTGGTTTTGGCTCACAATCACTGACCAAATCACTGAAGTGTAAACTAGGCCTTAGTTACGTCTCCGAAACTCATTGCAACTGTCCTTCTAACCCGAAAGGCGCCTAGGGCTCGTGCACACACAGTGTTTTTTTTTTTTCCGCATCCGATCCACATTTTTTGCGGTCAGATGAGGACCCATTCACTTCAACGGGGCCGCAAAAGATCCATATGTCCGTTCCCCAGCACCCGCAAAAAATAGAACATGTCCTATACTTGTCTGTTAAAGGATAAGGATAGTAATGCTCTATAGACAGCAGAACGTTCAGTTCTGCTAAATGCAGCACGCACACGAGCAGTATCCATGTTTTGTGGATCCACAATTTGCAGACAGTAAAAACAGCTACGGCTGTGTGCATGAGCCCTTACAGAAATCCATGTGCTTGCTGCCAAAACAGCCCCATTCCAATGAATGGAACTGATTTTCAGTACCAGAAATGTATGCACCAAAATATCATGTGCGAAGGCCCGCTAAAGGGGTTAACCAAAATGTAGTCATCAAAATGTAAGTCAAACATGGGGGTCACTGTTGGTCTCTACTTACTAATCCCAGCTTGACAACCAGGAAATGTCTGTAGATGCCTTATCAACCAATCACTAGCTAACGCAGGTCACTACTGCAACCAGTGTTGAGCCCGGACCAGGAAACAAATACGGTCAAAGCCGGAACTACAGTAGAACAGTGAGGTCAGTAATGCTTCTTTTTACCATTATGCCCCATATTTGATGCATGGTCAAATATTCTGAAAGAAGCAAGAGACAGACTGTGACCTTATTACTATGTACAAAGTGAAGATTCTCTCTGATCAGGTGACCACTGCAGCCAATCACTGGCCTAAGGGGTGATGTGTGTTCAAAGAGCACGTCTGCAGGCGCTCAGATGTAGATGACGTAGGAACGATTGGCCTTTCTAAGGTGAGGGTCATAACTTTAGATTGGAAAACCATATTATTAATAATTATTAAAGCGCCACTCATTCCATGGCTCTGTACATATGATAAGGGATATACATACATAATACAGACAATTGCACTAAGCATGAACAAGAGGAGTTACAAACTGGTACAGAAGGAGGTAGGACCCTACCCACGAGGGCTTACAATCTACAAGGGATGGGAGAAGGACACAGTAGGTGAGGGTTATTCCCATCTAGATACGTCTGAGAGTAGCATAGTAAGGTTGATAAATGACATGGTCCATTAAGTCCAACTTACAATTTCACAATGTTGATCCAGAGGAAGACAAAAACCCTATGAGGAAGATGTACTTTGCCTCATATTTGAATTTCCCATCTCACTAATTGTGACATATCCATAGAATGTGCCATAAATGTCCAACAGGTCAACCTCTGGCACCCACCCTTCTCAAGAAAGGAGATCCCACAATGCCTGTCTCACAGCATCTATGAAATGAGAAATGGGCATGCACAGGCAGCCCTCTACTCCAGAAAATAGCATTTTGGATTATCTTTGGACCTCTCATAGAAGTGAAGAAAGACACCCGTGCATGTGTGGCTACTCCTCCATTCATGTCAGACATAAGATGGGGGTCAGGGTCCGGTGGATATGCCATAAATGTTGAGATGGAACGTGTGCCTCATATAGAGCTTTTTATCTTCCTCTGGATCAACATAGTAGATTTATGAGTTGGACTGGTTGGACTGTGTCCTTTGTCAACGTCACCATGCTACTACAGTATGCATGTTCAAATTATGGTTGCCATGAAGTACACCGTACCACCTCTTTAAACCCTTACTTGTGGACTTTCTAAGTGTCTCTAAAGCTGGACACATCACTAAACAAATGATCATCTGCTCCATTTTCGAAGACTGGTCTAATTATAAGAGGAAAGCAGTTCCAAGCACACATGACTTGCATTCACCCAGGGCCCTTTTGGTGTAATGTGTTCACCGTTCAACATCTCCATGTATCGCAGTCGAGAAACCAGATCAACTGAAAAAAGTCTAAAGAGAAACAGATGCTTTGTGACTGGAGTGCCCAGCTGTGTGCTAGCAAAACGAATCTCATGCCAGTTATCTAACAGTTCCTTGGCACTGGGATTCATCTGTAGAACTGTAAGAAGCCTATAGGGAGATGCGTCCAGGAATGGGAAGTCGGAGACTCATTTTCCACATCTAAGATATTGGCAGGATGGAGACAAGCATCTGCGATAAAAATAAAATAAAAAATGCATTGATCGTGTTCTTAAAAGCTGCAGCAAGGTCTGCTACCCCATTCTAGACCTCTGGAAACCTTGAAATATGGCAAATAATACTCGGCAATTAGTTTCAGCAAAACATATACCAATGTGGCCAAAGAATTGCAAGACACCATGTCAATATTTTTTTTTCAAAGGCATTTTCTTGAGCGGTTGAAAAGCTTGTCGAGTTTGGAAAAATACATATGCAGTATTGCAGGAACCCCAACAGGCACATGCCATGGCATCCACTCATTCTACGGCTTCCCCAAGGTTCAGTCATAACCAAGTGGCAGTCTCTATCCAAGTATAAGGCAATGGATGTTCCTACTGCTGAAAATGCTTTTACATGGGATTGGGCCAAAAAGTAGTAATTGAGCTACAACTATTCGGTGGCCAAAACTCCTGATGTTACTGTATCTTTGCAGTGGTTGTTTGTTCTGTCAAGTACATGGGAGTCCCAGGGGCTGTACTGAACAGGTAATCCCTTTTAATGCATAAACCCAAATGACAGGTAACCCTTATCTATAGGTAGAGACTTGTCAGTATGCGCAGTATGCAGATCAAGCCCTGGCCAGTACACCTCAGTTCACTGCGCAAGCGCCTAGAGTGTAGTGGGACAGCCCATATTTTCAGTATGCAGAATGTGGATGTCAATTAAACCTGGAGAATGTGTTTATGTAGCCGACAGTCTGAACCCTTTGCATAGTGGCCACTCCCTGATGACTCTTTGAAGTTTATTAGTAGTGTTTCTAACGCATATGGGGGTCATTTATCAAACTGGTGTAAAGGAGAACTGGCTTAGTTGCCTAATAGCAACCAATCAGATTCCACCTTTTATTTTTGACAGTTCTTTTGGAAAATGAAAGGGTGAAACTGATTGGTTGCTATGAGCAACTAAGCCAGTTCTACTTTACACCACTTCGATAAATGACCCCAATAGTTCTTCACTCTTTGGAAACAGTTCAACCCTAACTGTGGTTTTTGGTGCCCAAACTTAACGACAGGTTCCCTTTAAATGGATGTCAGTACCTGGAGACCACCAGTAGGAAAAAGAAGATCACGGCATATCGTACTAATGAATCAAATGCATCTAGTGAACTGTACTTGTACACAGCTTTTTATTACTACTGCTCCTATTACCATCACTTTGTTAATGAGGTTGTCTCACTTCAGCAAATATAATTCATCATGTAGAGAAAGTTAATACAAGGCACTTACTAATGTATTGTTATTATCCATATTGCCTCCTTTGCTGGCTGGATTCATTTTTCCATCACATTATACACCGCTCATTTCCATGGTTACAACCACCCTGCAATCCATCAGCGGTGGCCGTGCTTGTACACTATAGGAAAAAGTGCCGGACTCATTGGTGGTCAGGTCCGTGGGAGTGGGCATAGGCCAGTGCATTTTCCTATAGTGCGCAAGCATGACCACTGCTGCTGGATTGCATGGTGGTCGTAACCATGGAAACAAGCAGTGTATAATGTGATGTAAAAATGAATCCAGCCAGCAAAGGAGGCAATATGGATAATCACAATACATTAGTAAGTGCCTTGTATTAACTTCCTCTACATGATAAATGCTATTTGCTGAAGTGAGACACCCCCTTAGGGCTCATGCACACGACCATATGTATTTATCGTTTACGGACCTTATACGGAACCATTCATTTCAATTAGGGCTGCACGATATGGGAATTTTGTGCGATTGCGATTAGGGCCCTAAAAATTGCGATAACGATATGCGATGCGATATTTTAAGGGAATTGTGCTAGAGGTCTATCTGCTTGGATTTTCAAGGTAAAAGCGCACACAGATGACTGATAATGTGAAATGTGGTTATGCTGAACTCAAGAACTGAAAAATAAAATACATATTTGCATTACTGCAAAAGTGCAAAATACAGAACTTGCCATTTTCTTAATAGCGCTGCACAGAACAGATAAATAAAATAGATAGAAGAACATGTGTTCATTAAAATAACGACTTTCCTCCACCCCCCCCTCCCCGCACTATAACTGATGTATCGCTGGCCGCGCTGTGCAGCCACACTGCCGGAGATACAGTGTCACGTAGAAAGTCAACCATCGCTTTATAAGATGCACTGCCATTCCCCCCCACTTTTGGGGGGAAAAAAGTGTGTCTTGTAAAGCGAAAAATACAGTAATATAATTGCAGCATTTTTGGGTCAGCAAATTGCGATTGCGATATGGCGATTAATTGCGATAACGATTGCTTTCGCGATATATTGTGCAGGCCTAATTTCAATGGATCCGCAAAAAACACATAAGGTTCTCCGTATGGCTCTCGTTTCCGTTCAAAGATAGAACATGTCCTATTATTGTCCGCATAACAGACAAGGGTAGTACGGTTCAGGGGTCAGCTGTTCTGTTCCAGAATGCACACGGACGTCATCTGTATTTTTTGCGGACCGCAAAATACTGAAAAAGCCATACGGTAGTGGGCATGAGCCCTTAATCTGATCCAATAACTACTGCTTGAGTGCATGTATATTTAGGCTGTATAAAATAGGGCTGAAAAATATGAGGTATAAAGTCCACCTTTTGAAAAAGCGTGGCATTTTACAATATAATAGGAATAAAAAAAAAAGGAGCAGCTGGTCGGGGGCCACAATGGTGTGCTCAGGTAGACTTTATTTTAAAAATCGGCCATAGTGCTTCACGTCTTGCTGTAAAGGATGGCAAAAAAGCACAATATAGTAAAAGTCAGACCATGGCGATAACAAAGAAACATGAATTTTGCAGCGCACAAAGCATAAGTGAGATAAAATAGAATGATCTTCTGGGAAAGGTCAAACTTTTATGTGTCATCTGCCATGCTCTGCGTAGAAAACTTTAGCAGTAGAGCTGGCATTTTCAAATACCAGTCAAGGTCTACAGAAGAGAATAGCAGAAGGATCAGGGTGGTTACATTATAAGAAACCCATTATAGAAGCCACAAGAATTCATGTGATTTCAGCCATTTACTTAACAACGCAGTGAAAAATGCTCCGTACCCCACATTCAGAAGAGAATTCTTGATTACCTCCCTCCAGGAAATTGCAGCCTTGCATGATTGACACCAGGAGACATTGGAAATGTAGGTAATTCAATAACTTTCTAGCGGAGCTGGTGGTACTTGATTATTTACAGAGCCTTGTGACATAACTCGTAGAGGATAAAAAGTGGCAAAAAGAGCCTAGACAGAACGAGGGCATTTGGCATACAAAGCTTCAAACATGTCCACTGGCCTTCATTCACCCGATAGAGGCCTTTTGTCCTCCATCGGGCTAGTATAGTCAACTGTGCTATCCAATACAGAGGCATCCAACAACCCATACAGTGGCCCATGGAGGTATATACTGTATACACCACGAGATTGTCCCGATGTAAACCTCTGGTGTGAATACACCCTAACCAGGTCTATGAGTCTGCTCATAACAGTCAGGCCCTAGGCTCACAACCGTATTGTCGCTCACTTCATTTCAATGGGGCTTCCAAAAATATGGACATCACACTGCGTATGTCAAGGCCATCGCCCCGCAAATGGGATAGAACATGTCCTATACTTGACCGTTTTGCAGACAATAGGATATTTCTATTGAATGGAAAAAGAAAATGAAGGCATGCACACAGCCGTTGTCTGTGTTTTGCAGTCCATGGTTTATGGACTGCAAAAAACATACGGTTGTGTGCATCAGGCCTTAGACTATTAAAGGGATCGGTGCAGGATTCATATATTTAGTGGCCAGAACAGGATCTGATCCTGTCCTAACAGTAAAGTCAATTCCAATAGCAAGCTGTACTTTTAGGAACCAGAAATAAGTGGATTGAAGATGCCATTAAAAGGTACCAAGTTCTAAGGTGGGGTTTTCACGTTCAGGTTTTTTTTTAATGAAGTTTTTGAAGCCAAAGCCAGGAACGGACCATAAATGGAGGACATGCATACTGAGTCTTTTTGAATACCGAGACTTCTTCTTTTGGCACTGGCTTCAAAAACTGCATAAAAAACCTAAGCGTGGAAACCCAACCTTAGCCTTCCACAGCACTAAAATTTAAGAACATTAAAACATGTAGACTAATCAAGAAAAACAACATAGAAAATATGAGGCAACAAGAGATATGTTTCTAGAACCAGAGTCATACTGATATAGTACTACCACCAGTGTTGCAATATTCTTAGAACCTGGCTACTATAAGGTGTCAGTGTTGAAACGGATGGATCTGTAGACTCTTCCTTCGTCATGTGCTAGTTGGTTTGAAAACCTCGTGTAGATGTTCAGACTCCCATTGGAGTAACCAAGATCTTAAAACTTTCATATTTAGTCTCCTCTTGTCAAACAAGATTGGTAAAAACTTCTATATTATAATATCACATGCTATCACCCTATGAACTTATGTAGAAACACATTCGGCACTCCTGTTCAGGGATGCAGTGCAAGCGTCCCCGGTTGGCGTTTCGCTTGTAAATATAGGAAGAAGAGGATTGGCACTGGCTGGGTAGATGCAATTCCTGATAATTTATTGCCGCATCAGTGAAGGATTTGATGTGTTTCGATTCACTCAAGTCTTTTTCAACAGGTTGAAAAGTCACCTGTTGAAAAAGACTCCTGCGTGAGTCGAAACGTGTCAAATCCTTCACTGATGCGGCAATAAATTATCAAGAATTGCATCTACCCAGCCAGTGCCGATCCTCTTCTTCCTATCACCCTACGTCATCATTTGCAACATCTGTTATATTAACTTTAGTAAATAATCAGGTGGCATGAACTGTCTTGTCTCCCATCACTGTGAGCCTCGCCGATCCCTAGAATGAAGCGGCAGCGGCACTAGGAAAGCTATGTGCCATCCTGTCTCCTGTTGTTTCCACTTGGCCTTTTCAGGTAGCCACATAGACCGCCATTCTATTCTACATAACATCTGTGATGAAATACCCCCTTTAACTGCAATCCTTTGGGGTGCTTATACGGGTGCAGCCCGCCAAGGAAACTGCATGCAGCCGGCCAGCATCTGTACACGAAATTTAAAAGCTATGGATACCATCAAGGCAACTTTTTTATGACTGCATTTTACTCATTTTGAGATAAAAAATAATTTGTTTTCAATTGGTCTTTATTAAAACTTTTCACCAGTTTTTGTCATACATGGTGTTAAAAATCAGTCCATTTGCAGACTGTGACTCCCGAGTTCTGTCAGCTGATGGCTGATGTGAAGCCTTATCTCTGATCTCCTGACCTCATAAACACTCACTATAGCTAAACTTATATCAAAGTCATAAAAACATGGCTTAGGGTCCTTTCACACTAGCGTTTTCAGGATCCGGCATAGAGTTCAGTCGTCGGGGCTCTATGCCGGAAAGAAACG
This sequence comes from Bufotes viridis, assembly GCA_033119425.1. NCBI lineage: Eukaryota > Metazoa > Chordata > Amphibia > Anura > Bufonidae > Bufotes > Bufotes viridis. The sequence goes on from CM065591.1 coordinate 158,049,559, forward strand.
CTTCAGTTACAGATAATACAAGCGCATACATCTGTTTGAATGGATCTGCTTGCATTAACTTTAACTATTTTTTTTTACATTGCCAAGACAGATCAGCCATGAACTTGATTAAAAGTCAATGGAAGACGGATCCGTTTTCTATTGTGGCAGATTGTGCCAGAGAAAACTGATCCATCCCCATTGACTTGCATTGGGGGTCATGACGGATCCGTTTTGCTCTGCATCCCAGGACGGAAAGAATACCGCAGCATGCTGCGGTATTTTCTCCGTCCAAAAAACATTCAGTGACTGAACTGAAGACATCCTGATGCATACTGAACGGATTTCTCTCCATTCAGAATGCATGGGGATAATCCGGATCAGTATTCATCCGGCATCGAGCCCCGACGACGGAACTCTAGGCCGATCCTGAAAACACTAGAGTAAAAGGGCCCTTAAATGAGTGTTGATGAGGTCAGAAGATCAGGCTTCATATGAGCCATCAGCTGACAGAACTCAGAAGCGACATTCTGCAAATAGACTGATTTTTAACCCCATGTATCACAAAAACTGCAGAAATTTTTTAATAAAGACAGATTGAAAAAATGTTTTGTAGTCCAAAATGAGTAAAATGCAATCATAAAGAAAAATTGCCCTGAAGGTGTCCATAGCCTTTAAACCAGTTAATAGTAATCAACCTGCACCATGCCACACAGCGTTCAGGCACCTTACACCAATTTTAAGCATAGATATACACGAGTTTTAACATGTGTCATCTAATAACCATTCATAGGCTTCTCTTAGGTGGCAGGAATTGTAAAACATCATATGTACACCATATTTTTGCATAATCAAATTTTCTGTCCCAAAAAGAACATATTTTATGATAAACAACACAATCTGCTCCTCTCGGTTTACACGGATCTGCCAGCTGCAGTTTCTAAACAAGGAAGCAGCTTCTACTAATTATTGACCCCTTTTTTAATTATACGATTAAAGTAGAAAACAAAAGGTTAAGAAATACGTTAGAGGGGCTTCCCAGTTCATGCAAATACAGATTAATGGGGTGTTCCCAAGATGTCAATGATGGCTCAGCATGTCCTACATGGAAAATCTTCCTAAATATTTTACATTTTCAAAAACATGTAATGCACCCATCCCCCTAAACCATGAACGACCAGTCAGTGTTTCTCATTTTGCTACTGGGCACATCATTCAGTAGTTCTTATTTCGCCATGCCCAACTGACTTTCTATACTTTTTTGGCTGTGTTGCCTCGTGCAGCAGTACTGCGCATGCAGTTTCCCAGTCCTCACTGCACAGGATGAGCATGCGCAGTAAAGCCTGCTGTGTCATCCCCAGCTTTTACTATGCGTCACCTGGCAGTGTGACAGCCGCAGCAGAGAGCACACATAGGAACATCCAATGAAACCAATACATACTTCTAAAAGCCTGCGACCACGGAAGATGCAGGGCGCTTCTGGGAACTGCAGCATGCTGGACCAGCGATGGGGGGCTCCTACTGGAGACCCACCAAAGTTATGAACATACTAAAGTCAAACCTCCTACTCCTCTATTTCTCCACACTCCGATTACTTCATAAACGGCTCAAGTATAATAATTACAAATACACTATTTTTGCACAAATCTGCCATTCTCTGCCCATTAGGGGTGGCACACAGGGCCCCACCCTCAACCAGCATATTAACACTATAGTAAAACACAGCCTATTCTACATGCTGCAGATAACAAGAGGGATATGGTCTTTGCATCTCATGACACGTCCTTCAAGTCTAGCAATGATCATAAGAGATTGGACTTGCTCCTTGCTTTCTACATAGCGGACTCAAATAAGAACTTAGACAATTAGTTTGATTTTAAAGGGATTGTGCAAGAATGGGGGGCTCAGACACACACTCAGCCAAACCTGTAAAGGGAAACTTTCTTACCTGCTCGCCGCTCCTTCTCCAAACCTGCGACGCTCCACTGGGCTCCAGCACTACAAACATCCAGTTTGCCATCGCCACAGCCAATCACTGGCTGCGGCGGTGACTGGCTCCCTTTACATCATGACAAATGGTCACATGGCGCAAGGAGACCCGGTCTGGCTTGTCAAGCGAGGGAGACCAGAAGAGCATCGCAGGCCAGGAGAAGAAGGAGCCAGCGAAGTAAGCTTCCCTTTACAAAACCAGTCAAGTGGGAGGGGGTGTTGCAAAAGCCCCCTATTCTTGCACAACCCCTTTAAAGTTTAGAGTAAAAATGGAACATATTTATTGACCCTGGTACTAAATCAGGTAACACCCATAGATTACACTCCTATAGCCACATCTCTTCAAAAGTAATACCTCAGTTTTACCCAAAAAATAGCAGAGTCACTGGTTACTGCATCTGTGCGTGGGGTTTGGCTGTACACCGATGCCACAATGGTGTCCCTCTACTTACAGGTTGACCCCATGGTGAGGCTGGACACACGTGGCCACTAGTTGCCATGGCCTAGCCACATGTGGCCAGCTGCACCGGGGAGTCACATGTTACCATGTTTATCTCAATTTAATTTACTGCCTTGGGCCATTCTCGGTTCTGGTTCTCTGACAAACTGGGGGGAAAGAACAAGTGGTGGGTTCATAAATTATTGGACTAAAGTCATTTTTAATCTACCAGGAATTAAATATGGCCTCCACTATAGACATACCTTTGGAAACAGAAATACACTGGAGGTCATGGAATTGGTTGCGCTGCAGGGAAAGCAGGGCACCACATCAGTAGGTGCTAAAAGCTTCTCATGACCGTTGGGTGCAAGGTTCCTTCTCCAAAATTGAAAGGGGTTTGTCCAGATGAGAAAACCCTGTTAATATGGGACTAAAGCATAGGACAGAAATTATGGATAGAACGCTGGACAGCTCGATCATCATTATGTTGCATTATTGATCGGTTATGTAGTATTTTAAGACTAATTTCTGCCTGTGTACTGCTCAATTACTGCTGTTACCATAGATCAATAAATGCATCAGTTAATCGAGGGGAATGCTGCCCAAATAGCATAAGGAACAGACCTCAAACTGATACTGGAAGCTGCTTTTTACAATCCATGTGCATTTCACAGCCCCGTATTACACAATGCAAAATGAGGTCAGCTCATCAGCTTTCTTATGGTATGTAGGGAGAATTAAGTGGCCTTCCATGTCTGTATGACCTGTCAGATACCCAGAGAGAAAACATTCCTAATGCTGAAACGGGCCTGCTATACAGCAAGATGTGACTCATTAGATGATGCAGCCTTCTACGTATCAACGCAATACTGTACTTTCCAAGTAGATGTCCCATCATACAAGTATTTAGAAACTTGGTGTAAAGCCATGGCCACTAGGGGTCTCACTTCTGCCTAATTTGCAGTCCACTGTCTGTTGTCAGACAAGATCCACAGAAGACAGTTCACAGGAAACGGGCTTTTCAGAACTAGCTGAGATCCAAAGCCTGATAAAATATCTACCGTACTTCTACACAGCTTAAGGCTACTTTCACATGAGCGTTTTCCTTTCCGCTATTGAGATCCATCATAGGATCTCAATACTTAAGGAAAGCGGTTCAGTTTTGTTCCCATTCATTGGTTACGTTCCCATCAAAGCAAGCTGCGTTCTTCTGTCTCGCATGGGATGCGGAGTAAGACAGATCCGGCATAAAACACAATTTAACTCAACTATGCTAGATCAGTTTTCTCGGACACAAAAGAAACGGATCCGTCCCCCATTGACTCACGAAGGTTTTAGTGTCTGGATCCGTCATGGCTATTTTAGAGATAATACAACCGGATCCGTTCATAACGGATGCAGCCGGTTGTATTTTCATGACGGAAGCGTCTTTGCTGATCCATGACGTATCCAACAAAAACGCTGGTGTGAAAGTAGCCTTAGAAAATTATAGGAGCCTCCTGTGTGTCTGTAAGTGTGATCTCTCCCCCTTATCTGTTTTGGGAGTTCTGGAGCTGAAAACAAACATAGCGAGAAGTAAGAGGAAGAAAGTCAGAGCAGTATGGTGCTGGCAGAATGGAGACGCCCATTGCTTCTAAGTGTAATGCATCTATCTGTGCATCTGAAACAGGGAATAAATATGACTGAAAAAGACTTTAGGGAAGCCCAAAAAACACATGTTCCGTCATAGTTATGATTGTACAAAAAAGAACAGCTATCTTGCAAACTTTTTGGAAAACTCAGGTACCTTCAGGTCCCATGCACACCATAGACAAGAATGGGCATTTCTAACATAGTGGGGGACGCGCAGAAGGGAAAAAAGCAGATGCAGACAGCCAGTATTCACGTTTTGTGGACTGCAAAAACGGACATGGTTATGTGCATGGGGCCTATAATAGTAGGATTTACTCAAGTTAATCAGTTAACAAGATGGATTTTCCCGATGAATGTTGTGTGACAGGTAACTCATCATTGTATAATAACATACAGTAGTTGGCCATAAATTACACCATGCCACCTAGTGTTGATCCTGTGTGTCTCCACACTATGCTGACAGTAGGTGCTCTTAAGCTCTGATGTCATCATGATTAGTACCTGCTGCAGAACCCAAAATAAAAAGTGCACCCCCCTTGGTTGTGTGATCATTGACCAAGCACTACTAGCAGTTATTACTTAGTCAATCTCAAAGATCACAGGAGCGCTGATGCCTTCTCAAACTAGCTGATCGTGGGGGTCCCGAGTGTCAGACCCAGACCGATCAGATGCTGATGACCTAACCTGAGGATAGGTCATCAGTATAAAAATCTCAGAAACCCCCTTTAAGGATTGGTGAGTGCCACTATTTTTTTTTTTTACGGATATACATTGATACTGGACTTTGCTTTCAGTTGAGCACCAAGATATAAACCCTCTATTATCCTCTGTTGTCCGTGGTTAGTATTTTCTTTTCTATCCACATGTTATAGCTATAAAATATCGAATTGTGTAATACTCACCTTACTAGACTCCCACTGCATTCTGGGTTAACAGTGGTCCCTGTATCCTGGCTTCCAGCAATAACATTTCAACACAAACAGCTTACCACTGCAGCCAGTTACTGTCTGCAGAGGTCAGAGAGTGGACGCTTGGTCACATGTCCGTGTTGAAACCTCATTACCGGAGGCCAGGGGACAGAAAACAGGCAGGTGCCTGCGAAGTGGTGGGGAATAAGCAAGGCAAATATTACTCAGATTGTAATTTTATAGAATTATAAACTTTGGGTAAAACATTTCAAGGGGCTGGAAAGCCCATTTTAAGGTCTCACCACAGTGACTCGGCTTCTCATCGGGAACATAAAGTTGCATAACCAATTATGTCGATCTGATTTTTGCTTCTTTGTGTTACCCAGGCACTTTTTTGGCTAAAACATGTAGCAACCCCATATTTTTAAGTAAAACATTGAAGTACACAATTTTTTCTTCTTTAGAGCACAAGCATTTTGGCAGACTTTCAGTTACAATTATCTGAAAACATAGGTTTCTAGGGTCAATGACAGACACTACAATTCAGCGCATGCAATTATACACAGAATAAATGCTATTATGGCCTTTTAAGTCAAACAAATGATTTTGAGCCGAGAAGAAAAAATGTTCAAAGAGTTTTTTCGAAAACAAAATAAATTGCCTTCTGCAAATATGGAAAAATCAGAGAACACGGGCGAACATGAGTAAACACTTTTGTTTGGAGATTGCACACCCAACATTTCTGTTCTGGAGCCCTCTTCTGACAGAGGACTAATATTGTCCTTTAAGGGTACTTTCACACTTGCGTTGGTGCGGATCCGTCTGTTTATTTTCACAGACGGATCCGCACCTATAATGCAAATGTTTGTATCCATTCAGAACGGATCCGTTTGCATTAGGTTTAAAGAAAAATAAAGTCTAAAACGGATCCGTTTTGAATTACATTGAAAGTTAATGGGGAACGGATCCGTTTTCAAATGCACCATATTGTGTCATTGAAAACGGATCCGTCCCCATTGACTTACATTGTAATTAAAAACAGATCCGTTAGGCTCCGCCTCTTCAGACGGACACCAAAATGCTGCATGCTGCGTTTTGGTGTCCGCCTCCAAAACGGAATAGAGGCAGAACGGAGCCTAACTGATGCATTCTGAACGGATCCTTATCCATTCAGAATGCATTGGGGCTTAACTGATCCGTTTTGGACCGTTTGTGAGAGCTCTGAAACGGATCTCACAAACGGAATCCAAAATGCCAGTGTGAAAGTACCCTAAGAGGTTCACCAAGACCAGGGCCTTAGTAGTGACCTGTGCAGGAATAGTATGTAAGCCACTGAGCTCAGCAGTCATGTTTTGTTCCTATATGGGTCACTGCTGAGGCCATAAACTGACCAGCAGAGACAAGCGTGTAGATGGCACTTACTGGAAGAGGTGGAGAGAGTTGTCCAGCACTGTACCAGGAACTCTCTGAACAGGTAAGACTTTTTACTTTTGACTGTTGGTTCCTGGTCTCTGAGGGCTTTCTGTTAAACGAGTTCTGTGCTAATAAGCATTTCACAAAGTGCCCACCCTAAGAAGGACCCAACTGATCAGTTGCAATCGGTGAAGAAACCTGGCAATAAGTGTTGTCAATGTCAGTAAGAGACTCTTTGTAACCGCTCTCCACTCCCGACGAAATATGACCATACGGAATAGAAGATTCCCTAAACGGGTATATGAAAATAGGCTACCTACACAAGACAACCCACTTAAGAAGTACAAACTCTCAATAATCTCCAAGTTGCTCTTGTGGGGTCTTCCTGCATGTCCCACAAGGTATTATATGGGTTCACGTAGACTTTGTGGGCCTCGTGCATCTGGCTTATCAGTGTGCATGAAGCCTAAATCTAAGGTTGACATCCCATTATAAGTGACCAGGGCTACCAAGGCTGGCTGATATTACTATGGACTTAGATATTCATTCATCTCTTTTTTTATCTAGACATGGTGGAGCTCAGGGTCATACAATGATCTGAATGCATGGAAAATGTAATTTTATCAAATTCCTATCATCACAATAATCCACCCCAAAGATGCCAGGGCTGCCAACTGTCAACAAATCTTACTCATGAAAAAAAAGGTATTTCTTGCAACTTGAAGATATTGAAAGCGCACAGTAGCGTTTCACGTTTTACCATAAATGTATATAAATGAGACTTCCAGGTATTGATCTAACACAATCACATTCCCCAAATCTTATGACTCTTAATAGGTGACTTACTTCAAAGTGTGTTGTGCTGAGCAGAAAATTGGTCTTCAAAAGCCTAAAATTGTGGTTTCTCGGTACAGGACAAAAATGGCGCTGCTGTGATTTGTGTCAGATGAGTCATCAAATAATAGAGTTATCTTGTTAGATTTGAGGACTGCCATTTCATGCCACGACTAGGACACAGGCAGGTGTCTGCACACAGGCTGCTGTTTTTCTGCCACTTAATTACCATTCCGGTAACCCATCAAGCACTCAGGAGTGGGACTGACTGAACAGATGTGATCCGCTTATTCCAAGCATACTGATGAATACTGATGAGAAGACGTCTTCCCACATCAGGTCTATTTGTTTTAGTCTTCACTCGTATCTGTGGGAACTATATGCTGTGTATCGAAAGCAGTATTAGTTCCCATTCCTTCATCTGATGGGATATATCCTCATATTTGGCATAAAGTAGGTGTCCCTCAACAAGAGGTTTTCCTATTTTCCTTTGCTATGGCCCTGTATTAGGGACAATTCATTCTGCTCTTACATCACTGTTCATACAGTGGTGGCTGGAAAGAATTCAATAGCAGCAATTCGAAACTCGAAGACTCTACTTAGCAAGGACCATACTCTCCAGAAGTCACCCGTAACCAACTACATTATACAGCACGTAAGAAACGGGCATCACTGGGATCATCCCGTTACTGCTTAGATATTACACATCAGATGAATCTTGGCCGAAACTTCGGTGGGACCAGCCGACCATTTAGATGTCAAAAGAAAGAAGGGTCAGGGGGTGCTCAATTTCAACATGTCCAATCCTTTTTGGTCTCAGGGAAGATAAGATGCCATCAGAGATGGCTAGCAGAGGCTTTCACATGTTTATGGGAAGGTGAGCAGTCAAATGAGCTAGCTGACGTGTAAGGGTACTTTCACACTAGCGGCATAGCTATCTGGCAGGCTGTTCCGGCGGGTGAACAGCCTGCCGGATCCGCCATGCCGCAAGTACCCGTGCTGCCGCTCCGTCCCCATTGGCAGTGCACGGGCCGGAGATCGCCGGACTAAAAGTACTGCAGGTCCGACTTTTTAGTCCAGTGATCTCTGCCAACTAAATGGGGACGGAGCGGCAGCACGGCAGTGCACGGGTACTTGCAGCATGGCGGATCTGGCAGGCTGTTCACCCGCCGGAACAGCCTGCTGGATAGCTATCCCGCTAGTGTGAAAGTACCCTAAGACAGTGTTTCCCAACCAGTGTGCCTCCAGCTGTTGCAAAACTTCAACTCCCAGCATGCCTGAACAGCCAAAGGCTGTCCGGGTATGCTGAGAGTTGTAGTTTTGCAACATCTGGAGGCACACTGGTTGGGAAACATTGCCCTAAGGTCAGGTTAAAGGCCCCCATAAACATTAGTGTATTGTTGGCCAAACCCTTTGTTTTCAGTGGGACTAGGTAACAATCTAATGTATATGGAGAATTTATGAGTGAAGTATCGGGCAAAAGTAATTTTTTCGCCCGATCCTTTCTTACCCATGGGAGATGGACCACCAAACAAAGCAGGTACATGTATAGTGGAGACAGGAGAAACAGCTGTTGGCAGACAGCTACCGAAGGTGTATGGACATCTTTAGGATACGACTACATGGCGACACTGGGTCGAGGCCAGGATAGCAGAGTACCAGTGATCCCATAGAAATGAATAGGACTGAATAGCCGACTTGCAAAAAGTCCAGCAGTGTTGGATTTGTTGCGACACACTGCAAACCCATTTATTTCTATGGGATCACTGCTACTCTACGGTACCAGCAAACGCCGTGTTTGATTAGAGCAAGCAGGAACTGCATTATCTACAAAGCACGCCGAAATAAACAACGCTATTTAATCTACGGTACATGGCACGCTTCCAGGGATGTCATAAAATTGAAAATCCAGACTTAACTCCGTCCACACACAGGCCTGGGATATCAAGGTTTCTGCAGATCTACATACATAAGCTTAATATAGCAACAGGGCAAAGAAACTCGCTGCAGAAAAAGTAGAAATGCATGAATCTTACGGCCATATAAGTGAAAGCAATGATGTCGGGAAAGTGCTGGAGGATTCACAAAGTAACCATCTACGTAATCACTAAAAATAAGTGAAGACATTAAGCAAGCACTGGAAAAACTGTATTCTTCATTCCAGTAGATTAATATAGGAAAGAACTGAATACGATCACCTCTGACAAAGCAGAGAAGAAAGCATCTTATTTGAGCTGCCCTGTTATAGCTGCAGCAAAACCCAATATACTTTCTGCATCCATCCTTTACGATTTTCAAGATTAAGCTTGCTCCGAGTCCCTGCAGCTCACCGCATATGTCCACTAAAGCAAAACTCATCTTATGCCCCATGCTTGGCCTGGATGGGGCGCCACTGGAATTAACACAGTGTAGCAGTGCATGACAGTTTCCTTGAAATCATTGAGGTAGGATTAATTCTGCCCTTGGTCCAGAAAAGACATCACAAAAAAAAAACTGCAGTTCTGGCTTTTTTTTTTATGGTGTTTAGTGCAGGTTGTCACAGACTGGGCGACACCAAATATCTGGTGCGGATTATTTTTTATTTTATTTACTTTAATTTTTAACTAGTCCCACAAGGGGACTTTAATAAGCAATCTTTTGACCAGTTCTACAATACTCTGGACTGCTAATGCAGTACACAGTATTATACGGTCAGTGGTATACTGACAGTCACCAGCAAGCTACGATTCTCCAGGAAGACCTGGGGCCTTCATTAGGATCCAGGCTGCCATGTGAATACATCTCATTCACTGAGTGCCGATGGGAGACAGAGGGAGCCCCCTTGCTCTAAACCACTTAGAGTCCGCAGTAGCTACTGACCGCAACATCTATGGGCTTAAACAGACACCAAACCGGGCGTTAGAGCAGGAGCCAGCCCCTCATGTGAGAGACGAACCCCCGTTCTCCTATGTATGGGAGACCCATGCAGCGCTTAGACTACTCCGTCAAAAAAGGCAGCGGTCTAGCCTAGGGTCCCTTAGTGCAGTGTTTCCCAACCAGTGCGCCTCCAGCTGTTGCAAAACTACAACTCCCAGCATGCCCGGACAGCCTTTTGCTGTGCGGGCATACTGGGAGTTGTAGTTTTGCAACAGCTGGAGGCACACTGGTTGGGAAACACTGCCTTAGTGACCATGGTAAAAAGGTGTATTGGAGGTGACTAAGGGGTTAATAGAGGCCATACTGGTTGTCTGGTCGCTTTCATTGAACCTGCAATAAATGAGACCATGCTGAACTATGTGGGAGATATATGAAACTCTCAAAAAAAAAAAAAAACGCGTTGTCCATAGCAACCACATTGCAGATTTCTTTTTTATAGTTCTCTAGAAAAATGAATGCTGCACGGAGATTGGCAGCTACATATCTTCTTTTAGACAGTTTTCATAAGTTTCCTCCTCTTTATCAAAACGTCAAAAGAGAACAATTCGAAGACAACTACAAGTTTCTCATGGAAGAAAAAAAAAAACTCTACAAAGTTACAGTCCGGGATCATATTATGCTAGGTTTAGCGTATTACTGAACTTTAAATGAAACTGTACATTAGGGTCCATTTACACGTCCGTAGAATGTGTCCGCATCTGTTCCGCAGGGCTGCAGAACCGATCCGGACCTATTCATTTTCAAGGGGGCCGGAAGAGATGCAGACAGCACACCGTGTGCTGTCCGCATCCGCATTTCCGGTGTGCGTCCCCGATCTTCAGGTCCGTGGCCAACGAAAAAATTAGAACATGTCCTTTTCTTGTTCAATAGCGGACAAGATTAAGCATTTCTATAGGGGTGCCGGCCCGGTGTATTGCGGATCCACAATTTGCGGATTTGCAATACAAAACGCACGTGTGAATGGACCCTTTAAAAGGGGTCTTCCAGTTTCCTTTAAGATGATCATTGATGAAGGTAGCTGTAACTTCGCAATGGTTTTATAATAATGGCAGATTAGTCCACGACTTACCGATTCATCTTCCATCCTAATATACATGTCATATAAATCTGACCATTCATCAGCAATTACAACTTTAACAATTGCACGGATTACTGCACAGACTACACCCCCTGACAGAGGATATATTTTACTCATCCACAATAGCCATAATCTGCTATAAACATCACATCCATCTTCGATATCCGCAATGTGGTTATTTCCCTACAAACAGCTCCTTAGTCTCAATACAAGGAGGTGATTATCTTCTAAAGCCATACACACGAGAAGGATGTAGGCCGAGCATGCACGCCGAGATTCTGTCAAGTGCAGACTAGCCCAAGTAGTCACAAATTAAAGGAAATGTGCCACCAGAAAATAGCCTATTGTTTAAAACTTTAAATCATATTTTCATGTTAAACCCATTTATAAGAATTTTCGAATAATTTTTTTACATTTTCCCTGTCACTATCTATATTTAAAAAAGAAAATAAACTACAATTCTGACGTTTTTTATATTTCCCTTGAAAAATAAAATGATAAACGTTATTCAATACACTAGTATATGAATCCCCAAAACGGTTCCTTAAAAATAACTACAACTCGTTTCGCCAAATTCAAGTTCTCATACAGCTAGCCAGTGTGCGCCCACTATATTTACTCCAGGCGTAAATTCATATGGTAAAAAACTATTAATATCAGATCAGCTCGAGTCTGACACCCAGGATCTCCTGGCAGTCAACTGTTAGAAGAGGTTAGGGGCTCGTGGCCTCTTCCTAGGCCATGTGATGTCACAGTACATCGGTCACATGTCCTAGTTGCAGTCCAATGAAGGGAATGTGGCTGGGCTGCGGTACTATGTACAGTGCTGTGCTTGGCAGATGCCAGGAGCCGGCTGCACTCACCAAAGCTCCGAGGAGCACAGCAGCTCCCCGTAACAACTGATCAGCGGGGGTGCTGGGTGTCGGACCCCCCCGATCTGATAATGATGACCTATCTTGAGGAAAGGTCATCACTATAAATAACTGGAAAACCCCTTTAAGGGATTAATTGAAACGTGTGCATCCACAACATCAATAGGTACGACTATTATACCCCATAGACCATAGAAAGTAGAATCTTAAAGTGCTACTGGGAATCTTCGTAGTGTTAATAGTAAACCAACACAAATTTACAGGCATTAAAATAAATCCACAGCTAGATGGTGTACAGTCCTATGTAAATGACCTGTACTCACAAGACTTACATCCATGACTGACTACTGCTATATAATCAGAGACAAGATTTAAACTCAAGATAAAAAGCACAAACAGAATCCAGACCAACCTGTTATGATTCAAGTGTACAGAAGCAGACTGGGATTGCAGCCTAGAAACCAGTCCGGCCAGTTCAGAGAGCAAGCATGTCACCGAAACGGTGATCCAACAGGTAGACACCAGAGTGAGTTTCACTTTACTCACCTCTTATCTTTTTATGAGGCTAATCACATACAGCAAGCAGAGCTAAGGTATTCACATTTGGCCCAGATACATGTGGAAATATTTATTTTAACGTTTAGTCACAAAAAAAACTAATTCAAAGAGAACCTGTAGTGCGAAATTGTGAAGAAACACTGTGTATCCTGGCAGGAGAGGAATAACCCACCAAAATTAGTTCTTGGGACCATGAGGAAAAAAAATAGACAAAAAAATGTGTAATAATTCTTTTGAATAGACCTTAAAGTGGTTTTCCGAGACCCACAAATAAGGTAAATGCATAGAGTTGTTCTAAAATTTCAAAAGATGTCTGGTGACCTGCCATGTCGGCCAGGTGTTCTTTGCTGGTCTATGTTTCTGGCACTGCAGCGATGATGTCCACCACTGGCCTTAGTGGGCACGTGAGATAGGGAGAGACTTCACCGCTCCAGAGCTGTCATCACTGCAGCGCTGAAAGGAGATGGAACGGTAATGGAATGGACAGATTACTAAGGTCTCTTGTCATTTTAGAGCACTTTTTGTCTTTTCTTCGATTTCACCTTTACCAATTTAACAAACCCTAAACTAATGTAGACTCTAATCAACATGTCATCCCCTAGCTAAGGCTCACATCCTCAATACTTAACCCAGGACTAGGTGCCAACTTGGTTTTCTTCTTCTAGATTCATCAGAATAGAGGACCAATCCCTACCATATTCTCTCCTAGGCCCTTAACTAAATGACTGTTTATGACCAAAACCGTTAGACCGGACAGGACCCGAGACTCCGTGGTAAAAGACCGCGATGCTGTTTGACAGAGAGGACACGTGCAAGAGGACAATATTTAGAAGGAGGCATGAATGCAATCATGTTACACTGCATCTTGTTTTATCTGTCAATGACCTTAGGCTGGCCATACACTTTAAACAGCTGTTGGTTGAACTCTCATTCGGCAGACAGCTCTCTCTCCTCCAGGAGACACCCCCATGAACATGCACGCTCAGCTCTGCTTACCGTGCATGTGTTCTGAATGAAGAAAAGGGAGAACACTACTGTCAGGCACATCTGGTGGCAGCTTATTTCCCGGAGATCAAAAGAATAGGACATGTTGAAATCCAAAAGTGTGGTTCTTCATTCCCCAACATCTACTTTGCGGGAAGGTTGGGACACCCTTATAAACAGTGGTGCTTCAAAGTTTTTGAACCCGCAGAATTTTTTATATTTCTGCTTAAATCTGACCTAAAACTACATCAGAATTTCAAACAAGTTTTAAATGTAGATAAAAATAACCAAATCCAACAAACAAGTGAGAAATATTGACTTGTTCAATTTTTTATTGATGAAAATGATCCAATATCTATCATATGTTTGTGAATTGCAAAACTATTTGAACCTTTAGGATTCACAGATAATTTGAAGATGAAATTAGAGTCTGGTGCTTTCAATCAATGGAATGACAATCACGTGTGATCAGGGATGTATCAAAGTCTGCTCTTCACAACACGTTTGTGGAAGTGTATCATGCCAAGAACAAAGGTGATTTCAGAAGAAGAGTTGTTGATGCTCATTAGGATGGAAAAGTTTACAAAACCCTCTCTAAAGAGTTTGGTCTCCACCAATCTTCAGTCAAACAGATTATGTACAAATGAAGGAAAATGAAGACCACTGTTACTCTGCCCAGGAGCGGACGACCAACAAAGGCGACGTCATGAACAAGGCGTTTAACAGTCTGTGAGGTCACAAAGGAGTCCAAGATAACCACTAAGCAACTTCACAAACTTTCAAGCACCACTATACACTAAATGGTCAATGTCGCCAACCTTAATCCAATATGTATGATGAGCTCTAGTCTTTTTAGAACACTAACTATTTCAAACAATGACAGGTCCTCTTTGTGGGAGGTGAATACAAGACTATATTACAGAGTATGCCACTTTAGATATTGGTGCAAAGACAACATCATTTTTATATGAAATTAGGTGCACTCCTGAATTCTGCTTCAAACTTATGGAACTCATTATGGATATTGTTCAGAAAATTGTGAGCAAAGTATTTACCCAAATAAGGATTTCTTCATTTTTGCAGACACACAAAGCAATCTAATGAGTGTAATAAACAAAAACAAAAAATAGCAGGATTTAATCTGCATGGAATTATTATCTAGCCTTAAAAAGCCCTAGAATAAAAACAAACATAAGGCTTATAAAACATTTCAAAACACCAAGGACTCCAATGTACGAAAAATGCGTCTACCGATATTATGTACTTAGCATTTTAGCAATTACCACATTGCATTGTGATCTGGTACAGTAGCGATTTTATGAATGCAAGTAAGCATTTTACAAAAAGCTATTAGCCAATTTTATTTGCAAAAAGCTTTGGATCCGAGTATCGCCTTTTAGTAAACATTACCTAATGGATACAAGAAAGGCACCAGCAAGAAAGCTATTGTGGTCAAATGTGAGGTCTCCATTCTTAGGATTCAATGAAAGTCTTAGGCTTAAGTGGCTAAGTTTTGCATTCCTGTCGTAATGCAAAAATAGCTCACAGCCTCAGCCATCAGATTTTCTTCGAATACTTCGAATGTGGAGCTGTAATACACATTCTAATAACAAGATCAGAACATAACAAAATATCTAGCTATATGGTATTCAATAACTTCAAAAAGCAAAAAAAACATAAAAATTCTTAAAACGGTTACAGAAGAGTATGTATATGGAATATATACTTATGGTGCTCATTTTCAGTTTTCTGACAGCTATAAAGAACACAAAATCTCTGTATATGAGTGTAAAAAATATAGTAGGGCTTTGTTCATATTCAAGAGTTTGTGAAGGACACACTTCATGAGGACCTGTGACATCTAACTCGTGGAAGTGGTTTGTTAATTGGTCACAAACGTGTCGCTGCAGGCACACTATAAAATTTGCAGATGCTGCAACCTTCAATGGGTTGTCAACCTTGTGCTTTTTATCAGACCCGTGATGGTGAACGTACTTATCAGATACTGCTGCTTGGTTCCAGCTCCATCACTCCTCCTCATGGGCTACTTGTCCTGGGTGTACCCGTGTCAACATCCTGTTTGAGCGAGTCATGTGACTGCTACGGTGGTCATGTTTCGCCCATGTGTCACCTGACCCAGTGACATGGCACACAGGTGACGAGCCACCGCCATGACCAGTCATTGGCTTAGGCAGTTGATTGACCCATGTAAACGCGGGTACATCCGGGACCAGAGATGTAGGAGGGGAAGCGATGGAGCCAGAAGCCAGCAGTGAAGATCAGCTATGTATACGTGAGGGTCAGGCCATCCAGAGGGGGTCTGAAAAAAGCACAACAAAGATGGTCAACCCCTTTAAATGACTACCGTTGAAAACTATGGGGGAGATTTATCAAGACTAGTATTTCCTGTTCTCTAGTGTGGTGGTGTGAGATGGGCCAACATTATTAAGAGGCACACCTCACTTAATAATACTGCCGCATCTTGGCTGGCCCATGTGCCAGAATCTGAAAGCTACGCCAGCTGGAGCAGGTTTTAGGCATTATGTGCACCATAAGACTCGTGTATGCAATGATAAATATGTTGAGCTGCTTAGCCCCCCCGAAGGTGGAGAGTGTGGTTGAGAAAATGAAAAAAAAGGTGCAATTGAGGCTGGTACAAAAATTTTCAACTTTTTGATGGCACAGATCTGGTGCAGGGGTATGGTGAAACTTCCCCTATATATTTTAGTAATTTAGATTTCTTAACAATCATAGCTACACATCCATTGAATCAAGTGCTATAAGGCAACTGTGCTAACCAGGGCTTGAGAAGAGAGGTTGACCGACAATGCATTGCCCACAAGGTCTACGCAACATTGGGCTGTACAGGGGTCACTAAGTGTCTGCTGGCACAACCTTTATGGGCATTATAGAGATTCATACATTCACATATTTTAACCCAGAGGAAAAAAAAAACTATTAAAAACACAAAGTTATACCTAAAAACAATAAAAAGTTAGTTTAATACCATGTTAGCTAATCCAAGAATGAAGTCCAATGTATCAACCACAAATTCTGCTTGAAAGAAAAGGAGTGAAAATAAGAAAGACAGAACGGATGTTTGCGGTGTCGCTGTGTCTCACTGCAGTATACGTCAGATTCCAGGCAGCTTACAGAAGATATCCTTACAGAAGACGGCATGATGCATTGCTCCAACTAGACACCGGCCATTAGCGGGCCTAAGAGGACACTATTCATCCCTAATGGTCAAGGAGTTCGTGCTGCGGCAGCTTCGAGCAATGAACCAATGATCCATGAATTATGAGGGCTGTTATACTGTTAACTGCAAACATATTAGTTATATATATATATATATATATATATATATATTTACACGATATATATATACACACACACACACTTCAAAAGGCCATGGTGGTGGTAGGTCTATGCGAGTACAAAACATTTACCCTGGGTTCAGACCTGAGCGTTTCTGAGACGCGCGTTTTGCGCGCGTTTTTGGCAATAGTAAACGCGCGTTTGTGTGATTGACTGCAGTGTTGTCCAATGACCAAATATCCCTGTCTATATGAAGTTTGGCCTTTCCAGCATGTTGCAAGTTCATAAACGCGCGTTCAAACGCGCGTTTTCAGTGTCAAAAATGCGCAAAATACAAGCGTTGCGCGTTCCCATTGAAGTCTATGGGCCAAAACGCGCGACAAACGCCCCAAAAAAAGCTTAAGTACTTGTTTATGCGTCGGGTGTTTTTCAGCGCGTTCGAACGCGCTGTAAAACGCGAAAATGTGAATCAGTTCCATAGGGAAGCATTGGTTTGTATCGGTTATGCGTTTTACAGCGCGTTAGAATGCACTGTAAAACGAGCAAGTGTGAACTGAGGGTTAGAGAATGTTCTATTTTCAGGCTTATTCAGAAACAGCAACACCCATTATTATCTGATACAAACCCAAATCAGTTTTAGGTACCTGCATACAATTTGTATGCAAAAAATCTCCATAAAAAAAGCATGAAAAACACACAGAAATCTGCACTATTTTTCACCGTTTTTATGTGGCTTTTCTGTGTATTTTAACAAGCCCATTGAAGTCTGTGGGGTAAACCACAATACATCAGCCGCTGAGCTGCACAAACAGTTGACATGCTGCCGATTTTAAAAGCTGCACCTCAGGTCAATTTCCACGAGTACAAAATATGAACCATGTATAAATCTCATCTACTTTTTAGCTGGCACTGTATTACGCTGCAGACAAATTTGCGCAGACAATCGGCACATAATAAATAAAATCCGTACAAACAACTGATGTGCTGCGAATTTCAAAATCTGCACCGGGTCAATTTCCACGTGGAAAATGTTCGCACCGTGTGGATGAGATTTTGAATATCTCATCTACTTGGGCTACTCTCACATCAGCGTCATGCCGTCGTGGTTTTGAGATCCGGCAAGGACTCTCAAAATCGGATAGCAATAACGCCAATGTATTCGGAGTTAGTTATTCCCTAACTAAACCCATCAGGGCAGTTTTTTTAAGTCCCGCCTCATTTCGGACTTTCACTGTACCAAGTTTTTGGTTCGTTTTGTATAGTTTTATGCCATAAAAAAAAAAAAACTATTTGCAACACAGTGGCCATATTGCATCGCGTACTTAGAATATGGCTGTTGCAGTGTCGAGTCGTAAAACGCCCCAGATTTTTGGTGCAAGAAGTGGTGTAAAGATAAGTCTAGCATCATTTACGTGCACCCAGTGCATCTTTACCTTTTGGAAACCTAGGAAATCCTGTTCTCTACAAGTAAGGTACAGCGCGTTGTACGATCACCCCATTTTAAAAGTTACGGTAGAGCTGCCAATAACCTAGAACTTCTCTGCACACGACTTCCAATCTGAATCCTGAGCCACTGCCAGTCTGAAGCAAGGCGCACCATTTCATTATTTTTATGCTCTTCAGAGATGATTTAATAGATGCTATTTCAGTCAAGTCCTCGGCTGTCTTTCATCTGTTGTTTTGCTGCTTGCCGGCATGTAGCCAGCGCTGAAGACTAGCGCTATGACATATGGTGCTTTACAAATGACGGTATAGCAGAATATTGGAAATTCCATTCTGAACTCACCTTGAAGATACACATTGGTTTAAAGGGATTGTCTAGTATTTTTAAATTGATGGCCTATCGTCCATCTACTACACAAAGGACGGAGCTATGCGATTAAACACCTATTTCCAGTGCCAAAGCTACTCCGAAACGGCTGATTCGCAAGGCAGTTTGCATAGGGAGGACATCAGCATCCTGGACACACAGATCCGGCATGTATTAATTACTGAGAAGGACAACCTTACATGAGAAATGCCTAAAACTAGGTGAAAGCAAACAACAAACACAGATTGCAGATTGAAATGTAGTGTTTTTTTCTTTTTACTCAAGGTAATTGCAAAGATATGTAAAAATCACTTTCCACGCCAAAGCTGTCCATCGCCTTGAATTGGCTTCCACTTAAACAGGCAGTACTGAATTTATGCTTTAGAGAAGGAAGATTAAGCCCCATGGGGACCGTGAATGACACAGGTGCATTCTAAATTCAGCACTATGGAATATCCTGGTGCGACATAATGAGTAGCGTTGTCAGCACACTCAGCGCCTACTGCTTCAACTCTTTTAGGAGCCCACGTCTGAAGAGCAATACTCTGGCGACATGTACGGTTAGCATATCCAGTATCAAACACCACCAGAACCAAGATGATTTCGAAAAACGTTCGGCACATTGACCCAAACCTGACTGCCAGTCTGCAAGACATGAATCCACACCTCATCTCCCCACAATGTTCTTGTGCGACTCCTTCCACTAGAACAACCATTTAATCTAATCTTCGAGGTGAAAAGAAGTTACAGTATTCAGCCTGCCGCTCCGCATTAATGTACTTGCGCTGGATTACTGCACTAGCGTTCTTTTTTTAAGCAAGTAAGAATTGCCAAAGGCGAAACTGTAGGGGTGCTTCATGTGACCCATCAATAGCTGGAATCAAGAGTTATTCCACTGTTAGAAGCAGAAACGAGGAAGGGTTCACCTTCCCAGCAAAGTAACTAGACGCCACTCTCATATAGAGTCTTTAGCTCCTCGCCAGACAGCCATTTGAAGTGACATATGCTGCTTTTATCACAAAATTCACTGAATTTTCCTTTTCGAAAAAGGCTGAAGCCTATTAGAAATGGCATATGTGGATTTAGATGACAAGAAAAAAAAATTGAAAGCTTCGCTTACACATGGCTGCTTTCGTATAGACCACTGGGCAATCTATAACCAGTTTGTCAAAGGGAGGCAAAAAACGTGGTGTGAACCCACCCTTACCGTCGGAAGTACAGATGTGGAAAGCACCCGGATCACCCGTGTGCTTTCCCCATCCGTATGTCCCTTCCACAAAAAGATAAAACATGTCCTATTCTTGGCCACAAAATGCAGATGCAATATGGTCGATTAGTCCGCAAAAATGAGGATGCAGCATGGACAGTATTAGTATTTTGCAGATCCACGATCTAAAAACCGCAAAATACATATGGTCATGTGCATGAGGTTTAATATGCTACAGTTTTCTGGCTTACATGTTGTGAAATGCGTCAGACAGCAGAGGTCACCTACTCCTGCTGACACCTCATCCACATTTTATAAACGTAGCAAGTATCTGAAAGGGGGGAAAAGTTGCAAACTTTGTCGCAAACTGGGAATTGCTCCAAAATGTATGATTTTTCTATGCCAGAAAATACATATCTGATAGTTTGTAAGAATATATATTTTCTCACAATGTTCAAGAGCTCTGTTTGCCGTCAGTAGATAAAAGTATTCTTGTTTACATCTAGAGCCCGAAAAAAGGGTTGTGCAGTTTCAGGATATCGATTATCTAACCTCATCAATATCACATCGGTGGGGGTCTGACTCTTGGCACGCGTGCCGATCAGCAGCCTGAAGGAGCAATGGCACTTATGAGCTCTGCGTCCTTTTCAATGTCTATAGAATAGAATACAGACTGCAATTTAAAGTGTAACTGTCATGTTTTCATCCAAAAAAAACAAAACAATTTTAGCATAGGTTACTGCTGCAGCAGCATTATGCATAAAGCAATCCTTTTCCTTGATTTTTTTCCCTTAGTTACAGCTGTTTAAACATTTACAATATGAGGACCTTCTCAAAATGGCTCCTCTGCAAGTTCTATGAGGCCAAAACTGCTTTCCCTCACTTCCCATACACACTTGCTGTAGCCAGCAGCTCCCTGACAGCCAATCAGGTTGGATTACTGAGAGACACGCCTCCTCACTCTGAAGCCTAATGCAGCCATGCAGTGTGAAGGACCGCCCCTCTGTCTTCTGTTTACACTAAAGGGAAGACAGACAAGCCCTAGCAACAAGGGAGCAGTGGAAAGGCACAGGGGACATTAATGAAAGCAGTTATAAAGGTAATTACAGATCTTTTAACAATCATTGACTAACTCAGGTATACATGCCTAGCAAATAAACTAGCAAAGAAAAAAGAAAAAGGGCAGTTACACTTTACGGGCCTCTGTAGACTGCAAATGAGATCCAAACGACCCTACACACTCCATGAGCTAGAGCGTTTATTTCGCCAGCGAAGCCGTGCTCCATAATCTGCTTTCTGAATATAAATATGTATTCTTGGTTGTCTATCGTCTCAGTTTCTTCATACTTGCAGACACAGCCATCTGCCTCGCCTGTGTATCACATGCCTGGTATTATAGCTGCAATTACTCAGGCATGCCAGCATGAAACTCATGAATAATATTTCTAGTCAGCAATTAAAATGTTAAGAGTCAGATTTGTTTGACAGCTCTACTGATCTGTGACAGCGCGGGGACGGTTAGTTCAAATCATGGTTTCTGGATTTAAATGTTAGTTATATGCAATGCTGTTAGGCTGCTGAACCCGACGCATTCAGGGACTGCTATTACTGTCAAATGCAACAGACATAGAAAGGAGATAAGCATTTTTCCAACATCCAGTGCTGTGTTTTTTTTTGTATTTTACGACACCTCGGGGAGTTCAGGTAGATCTTTTCTATACTGCTAAATCTCAGTGGCTGAAATGCATTAGCCTGCAAATAACCTTGACCTGGTGAAGGGTACATGCAGCTGCTAGGAAATGAGCAAGGCCATTTACAAACTGCAGTATTTCCTATTTTAAAGGGTTGACCAGAATATTTAGAAACTTTTATAAAAGCAGGAAATTTATATATATATATATATATATATATATATATATATATCTATATATCAAGAAAAATGGCGGCACTGGCTCTTCAGTGAGAGGATGGGTGCACGTTCTTAAGGGAATAGGCTTCTTACCCCAATAAATAGTCCAGAAAATGAACAGCACTCCGGTAAAAAGGGAACAAAAAACTCCTTTATTCATCTGTACAGGTGAATAAAGGAGTTTTTTGTTCACTTTTTACCGGAGTGCTGTTCATTTTCTAGACTATATACGGTATAGGTATATATATATATATATATATATATATATATATATATATATATATATAATAAAAACTTCCTCATCCTCTGAATCCTCTGCGGCTGTGATCCCCACCATCCCTGCAGTGATGATCTCACACGCAGAGTTCTTGTGACCACTGCAGTCAATCCTTAGGGGTGATGTTTGTATTTATGGCATGTGACCGTTGAGGCCAGCGGTTGGCTGCAATGGTCATGTGAATGTCCAACGTAGGACCATGGGGACCACAGGAGCAATAATTGGATTTAATGGGTCACTTTTTATACCATTCTCTCCTCTTAGAAACTTACTTTGAAACCTTGGAGAAGCCATTTCATTTTTAGGTTGGAAACAGTTAATTTCTTCCAAACCATTTGAGATGTCCACTGAAAAATCAGGTCAGCAGAGGAAGCTCCTCAACATTTGCTCTGTGGACCTATGCTAGAATAGGGGTAATCTACTGGAAGCATTGATAGCAGGGTATTAAACGGTTGCTGTGAAGATCAAGTATGTAACTGGTCAGGGCTTTTACGGAAGCTGGCGTGTGTGCAAGCAGTCCTTGACATCAAGTCTTCAGAAAGAAAGTGTCCTTTGGTAGCGGCCTCTCTGATAAGGGAAGAAGGTGACCTCCAGGGTTAGGACAGCCACCAGGGTGCCTACAGGATAAAACATCTAGACATTCTTAGTTTTGCAGTAGTTCCCGGCGACAATGTTTTCTTCTATTAGACTCACATTTAGAGATGAGCGAACTTTAAAAAAAAGTCCGGCGTTCGGGTTGTGGTAAGTCGCGCATCCCGTTATGGATTCCACTATAGCGGATTTGATCCCGTGCTGAGCCACGCCCCCTGCACTGATCACATGACGGTGACGTCACCCCAGGTCCTTCGGCTGTTCAACAGTTCGGGTTGGTGGCAGCCGCCCCTTATGGATTCCATATGCCGCTATAGTGGAATCCATAACGGGATGCGCGACTTACCACAACCCGAACCCCGAACACCGGACTTTTTTTTAAAGTTCGCTTATCTCTACTCACATTGTGATATACCAGATGATAAATTGGAGCTCTTATTCATCAAACCGGTTAAAGGCGTTTTCCAGGAGCTTAATACTGAAGGCCAATCCTAAGGACAGGTCATCAATATCTGATCAGTGGTAGTCACTGGAACAGGACTGAGCTTCGCCTAGACCAGTTGATGAACGTGACATCACTGGCCTAGAAAGGGACTACAGGAGCTCTGCCGTCCCTTCAGACAGCTGGACCCTCACCAGATATTGATGACCTATACTGACGGATAGGTTATCAATACTAAACTCTCTGAAAACCAGATTTATGAAAATAGGTCTGATTTGTTGCACCGCCAATGTGTCCTATACAACCCCTTTAACTGGCATTGCTACAGATTGCCATACTGGTCACTCATCTTACTGTGCTATATTTTGTGGGTGCTGACATGGGAGGAAAAGTATGTCGGTCAGGGGTACTCAGTATTTAAGGAAGCTCAGAATGCTCAGGTTTAACTCATTATTGGTATCCTATAGATCCCCTTGTTTAGTGAGCCCACTGTAGCAGGTGAGGCACAGAAAAAACTTCAATATAGAATAAAACACCTAAAACAAAATAAAACAGGGAGCAGAATGAAAGAGAAACAACAAAATGAAGGTTATGAGCTATGTTGACAGAGAACACAAATTTGCACAACAGGAATGCGATCTGACAAGCCGGTTTAGGAGGTTGATGCATTACTAGAATTTGTTTTGACTGTACATACGGGAAGGAAGAGAGGAGGAGGGAAGAGTGAGCAAGGCTCCCTGCTGATGGTGGAAAATACTGGAGACACTATATATATATATATATATAAACATACTGTATTTCCTGCACCAAACATGCCTAAGGTTGCAACTCCACGGTAAAACTAGCCATATTCATCCCAGCCAAGGGCCACATGATTTTACTCAACCGTGGCCAGCGCACTGTGGAGTCTTGCCCTAAGGGGCCTATTACACTGCCCGATATTCAAGCAGAATGAGCGCCGAGGGATGTTAAACACATCCATCAGCACCACAGTCGATCTTCCATCATTCCCTTTTAATGATTACCGGCAGCACCTTCCTGATTACATGGGGAGAAGCTCTGCCGGTAATCAGGTATCAGATGAGAGATGCCAATCAGCCAACAAATGAGCATTTGACCGTCCATCGCCTACACGATTTTATGCGCCAATTATAGGGAACGTGCATTCGTACAAACACATACCCAATATCTGGCCCAAATATCGTTCACTCTAATAGGGCCTTAAAGGGGTTGTCTCACTTCAGTAAGTGGCATTTATCATGTAGAGGAAGTTAATACAAGGCAGTTACTAATGTATTGTGATTGTCCATATTGCTTCTTTTGGTGGCTGGATTCATTTTTACATCACATTATACACCGCTCGTTTCCATGGTTATGCCCAACCTGTAATCCATCAGTGGTGGTCGTGCTTGCACACTATAGGAAAAAGCACCAGCCTATGTGAGCTTCCATAGTCCTGGCCACCAGAGAGGCTGACACTATTTCCTGCATAGCCCCTTTAACTGTTTTAACACAGTGAAACAGTAGCAAGGTCCTTGAGATATCTACTGTATACTTTTCAGAGACCTTCAGAGCATCAAATGACCCATCGTTTCAAGTGAAACTGAAACACCCCAGACGAAGCAGGAGCGAAACCCGGGTCCGGCTTTATCATATGTTCTATGTGATGTTCAAGATTACGATTTTGTAAGTATAATAAAGAAGCGTGAACTATTTTACATGTCTGTGCTATGTTGATACTCTCCTTGAAGGCGTGAGAAGCATACCCACTACCGCGCGTTGGTTCAGAGACTAAGACGCCGCAAAGGAGGAAGCAGCAGCATAAAAAGAACCAGTGATTTTTGGGTTACCCCTTAGCTTTCCTTTATTGCAAGCGCAGACCCTAACCCCTTTTTATACGCTTTCTACTACACAACACGCAGCTATGACCGTATAGTTAGAAATTTAGTTTCTTTTTGTTGCAGTCTACACAATAAATCTAACCGTTAGCAAACGGGTGGTGGGAAAAGTAACAATTAAGGTCACCTACTAAGCAGCAATCCTCTCCATGAGTTAATTATAGTCTTTAAGAAAGTCTGCTCACACTGCTCTGTTCTAGCAGCAATGGGCTGCCTACAATGGTGGGACATATGTCCCCAGAGTGCCTGGGGCTGCCGTAGTGCTTCCATGGGGCTCTGATCCGTGCTTCCGTTCCGCATCTCTGTGATTGTGGACCCATTTAAGTGAATGGGTCAGCATCCGCGATGCGGAGTGCACACGGGCCTGTGCCCGTGTATTGTGGACCCGCCGTATGCGGGCTGCAATACGGCCACAGGCACACAACGTTCGTGTGCAAGAGGCCTATAACTCATATAAACCAGATTATAAAAAGCTCTTTTCCGTGAGCTTATTTTCCACAGCCTTATAGCTTGTAAGAAGCTGCACAGCATCCATGGGCAGAGATAGGTTAACCTTAAGCAATGTTACCAGTGTGAACATCTTGGTGAACATGGAAGATGATGGAACATTTCTTTCTTCTTGGATAGGTTCATAACCTACAGAAAGAAAACCTCTATATGAAATCACTGTGAGGGCCCACGAGCCTCGATGAGAGCCCCGATACGGCTTTCAGATAGTCATAATGCAGGTGCTTTTTTTCATCCAAAAAAAGAACCTGAAGAAGGTATGGAGCCGTATGCACTGAAATCAACATGCGTGAATTTTTAGGTTCATGCAGATTTCAGTGTGGTTTTTAATTTCGGATTTCATTGAGGATTATCATTTCCCCTTGAAACCTGTGGAGAAAATGAGCTTCAAAAAACCACAACATGGCAGATGCATGGATTTTTAGAGAAGAAAAATGTAAGCTCCATAGGAATATATGGGGAACCACTTAAGATGCCGATTAACACATTCCACCACATGTGAAGGCACTGCCATTCAGCTCAAGCCCTTTCCAAAAACACATTTTGAACACAAGATGTGATAGTATGATCTTCCTTTTAATATTTGTAATCCTGGATTTTGTAGTCCACTGCGATTAGTCCGAGGCTACATGAGGTAAACTCTGCAGTCAAGGCTTCAGTTACACAATCAGCTAATTTACCCATACAGCTAATCAGTCTTCAATCTGACAATTACCATGGGGAACGTACACAAACAGCGCTATTTAAAGGTGACATGCTCCATTTATGTACATGTGTTTAGGAAAGACTTACACATCAGACGTCACAACCTGAACACGACACGTTTTGTCGTATACGTAGGACCTATGAGTTGTAATATAGTGTCTATAGACTAATGAGGTCCAACTGTCTCTTCATATTTTATATGGCTCCCATTTCATAAGGAGGCACACAGCAAAAATGCAGCGGATTTTTCACACATTTGAACCTGGCCTTAGGATAGCTGCTACTTAAAGGGGTTGTCCAGATTCAGAGTTGAACCTGGACATAAGCTCCCCTTCACACATTTACGCTGGGTTCAGACCTGAGCGTTTCTTTTCCGCGCGTTTTAGTGGGCGTTTTTGGCAATAGTAAACGCGCGTTTTACGCGCGTTTGTGTGATTGACTGCAGTGTTGTCCAATGACCAAATATCCCTGTCTATATGAAGTTTGGCCAATCAGAGTGCATTGCTGGTGTTGCAAATTCATAAACGCGCGTTCGAACGCGCGTTTTCAGTGTCAAAAGCGCGCAAAATACAAGAGTTGCGCTTTCCCATTGAAGACTATGGGCCAAAACGCGCGACAAACGACCCAAAAAAAGCTCAAGTACTTGTTTATGGAAGCATTGGTTATGCGTTTTACAGCGTGTTCGAACGCGCTGTAAAACGCGCAAGTGTGAACTGAGGCTTAGGGCTCATTCACACGGCCGTATGAATGGCTCTGCATCCGTTTGACAATTTTGCAAAACGGGTGAAGAACCCATTCATTTCAACGGGGCCGCAAAAGATGGGGACAGCACACCGGTGTTGTTTCGTTCTTTTCCGATCATGTCCTATTCTAAATCGCGGACAAGAATAGGCATTTCTATAATGGATCATCTGTTCCATTCATGGGCGGCATCTGTGTTTTGCGGATCAGCAATTTGCGGACTGCAAAACAAAGCGCGGTCGTGTGAATGCACCCTTAGCCTGTATCAGTGGAGCATCAGAGCATTTCTAGCCCCAATGCTCCCTCTTACCCAGCGCTGCATAGCACAGGGAAAGTGCAATTTGTTTACTGCTGGTGACTAACCTGGCTTTTTTTCAGTATGCTAGGTGGAGGCTTCCACCTAGCAGTGGTCCCGGTGACATCACCAGCGCTAATGGGAGGTCTTTAGCGCTGCCTTAACCTGTAAACAGCCTAGGGCAGCACTAAAGACCGGCCATTTGTGTTGGTGACATCACAGGGGTCACTGCTAGGCAGAAGTCTCCGCCTAGCATGCCCATGAGAAGCCCAATACGTCACCGGTGGTGGAAAAAAAGCCCTTGCCCCGCACTATGTAGCCCAAGGGGAAGCATTGGAGCAAGAAAGGCTCCGATTCTCCACTGATACAGGCTAAATATGAGAAGGGGAGCTTATGTCCAGGTTCAGCCCTGAACCCGAACAACCACTTTAATTCAGACTTGCTAGAATTTAAGGGTGCCTTCAGACGTGGCAGACTTTGTGGCAGAAAATCCCGCGACTGAAAATCTGTTCTATTCTTTTGAATGGGGCAGCCAGTACATGGACTTCTGCAAGCCTCATTAAGGTTATTGGGACTGATTTTCAGTTGCAGAATTCTCTGCCACAAAATCTGCCGCGTCTGAAGGCACCCCTATTATAGACGGGGTGCAGACATCGATAGCTGCATGAGGCAAGGAGGCAATTATACCCATGAAGATCCAAACTGCAAAGAGAACAAACCTCCTAAAACAGCAAGGCATATATATTCTGCACGACACAAGCTAAGAAAACCTTCAAGTATTACAGCTTCAGAAACACAAAACCTGTGGGAATTCACAGTCGTGTATTACCTCAGTGACAATCCATCCAACAAAAACGTGTCCCAGCTGCATCTACATTTCACAGACTGCAATGTATTTGCCATGGGAAACTGCAGCAAGTAGAATTAGAAGATACGATGGAGGAAATGTGTGCCGCAATATTTCTTAACGTATTACTGTACGAAATTTCTGGACAGTCTGTAAAAATAGGCGACTTTTTTCCTGTGTACGTGAAAAAAAAATAGATGTGTCTGTTTTTTTTTTGGGAGGCTTGTGGATCTTGACTGGATTATTTTGGTGGTAATTATCATCATTTTGGAGCTCACAGGTAATTCTGGTAATGAGTTCTTATCAGTATATTGCGCTGTAGACCTGTGTTCCTTATAATCTCCATGGTTTTCTAATTTGTCCGTACAAAAATGTTGGGTGTCCGTGATTATTGGATGAACTGTCCATAAAAAAAAGAAACACGTTAGTGGGCAACCCAGTATTATAGGCCGATTCTGCTCCATCATTGTGGCCTCCGCTATAAACGGTGGTCTAGATGTCACCAGTATCTAAATAGAGCCTTTCACGGGCGATTACAACGGTTGGAAGCGACAGATTCCACAATGGGTTATATGGCGCTCTACATGTGACATTGACAGACTGAAGAAATGGCTGACCTCAATCCATAACAAGGAGAGAAGAAGGCATTAAAACGCAATTACATGGCTCTCGTCGCTGCTGGAATGTTTGCCCTCAAGATGTGATGGCTACCTCATAGGTCAGGCAAAGGGTCAAAATACTTGACACCCACCTATTTTTCCCATAAAATAAACAATGTACTCGACACATGGAGAAAACCTCCTTGTAACAAAAAGGATATAAAGCAAGGACAACTATTTGTGACTTACTGGACGGGTGACAAGAGAGGGGGAGCAAAGGTCCCTTGAGGATCGGTTATCATAGTCAAGGTTAGAGATAAGTGCACAGAAGTACACTCCGACTCATGATGTGTCAAGGTACTAGAACAGCAAACACAGCAAATGTGCACACTTCTCAGCTTTCTTGGAGTCCTGATGATTCACACAGGCATTGCTTGTCTTCCATCCTTTACAAAAATGTATGCTACTAAGAAACAGCCAGAAACCAACTTGAAAACGACAACTACTTAGGCTCCTTCCTTTACGCTTCCCATTGATTTTGAATCCGCTCCTGCCTTTAGTCAGCACCCGCTGATATCAAATATTTACCACCCATCCTGTAGATAGGTGACAATCGCACATAAAATCTCTTCAATAATCCTCTCACATAAAATTATTTTATTTCTGTATATAGATGAAAAAAAATCTTTCAAATTTTAGGAATGTTAGAAACCTGTAAAGAAACATCCGAGTTGAATAATTCGGAGCGATCGTAGTGGGAATTTTTTTGTCTAGTAGATCTCTCCTTTAAAGCAGTGTTCCTCAACGCCAGTCCTCATGGCCCACCTGATGGTCATGATTTGAGAACATCCCACAGAATGAACACCTGTGGTAAGTCTTGATGCACGGACACTAATGATATCATCTGCTCCATACTAAGGAAATCCTGAAAACATGACTTGATGGGGGGTCGTGAGGAACACTGCCCTAAAGGATATAGTTTGATATTTTCTTTTATGCAGTCATGTTTTTTTTATAGAAATAACAAAGTTTAATGGGGTGTACCTATCTAATTAATTAAGGCCCTTTAAGGCTGCCTTTTAAAGCCAAAACCATGTTTGGTTTGTAAAATGAGAGTAATGTTACGACCAATGGCGAGTTCGTCTCATGGGCTGCTGCTGCCTCCAATTAAACTAATGAGACCACAGCACAATTTCGGCCCGTACGACCATAGCACGACCGCGATGTATGGTCATACCCTAAGTGCAGATTGTCCACCTGGATTTAGCTTCAGAACTGCATCAGAAAACCTGATAATGTATGTACAAACTTACGATCAGCTGAACAAGCGCTCATAAGAACGCACATTCCCAATTG
Source organism: Bufotes viridis (assembly GCA_033119425.1). Taxonomy (NCBI): domain Eukaryota; kingdom Metazoa; phylum Chordata; class Amphibia; order Anura; family Bufonidae; genus Bufotes; species Bufotes viridis. The sequence goes on from CM065591.1 coordinate 158,079,663, forward strand.
CCGGGCCGGAAATACACCTGTATTAGGGTGGGCTCACACACAGTTTTTCTAGCAGTTTTTGAACAAAGGCCAGAATTGGATCCAGCAGGAAAAAGTATTAGGTCCTTTATATTTTTCATCCCCTTCCAACCCATGTCTTGCTTTGGCTCAAAAAACTGCCACGTGACCGTGTCACATGACACAAGGGCAGGTTGGGGGTTTGGCAAACCAGCACAACCCTTTTAAGGCTTCATTCACATCTGTTTCAGGTATTCCATTCTTCAGTTCTGTCATGAGAACAAAAAATGGAATGCAAGCCAAAGACTGATTCTTCAGATGACACTTTCACTTCAATGGGGACGCAAAAGATGCAGACAGCTCTTCTGAAGTAATGTGTACAAGTGGGACACTATGGTATCGTAGGTGTCAGGACAAGCTTCTGAGGTAACGTGTACAAGTGGGACACTATGGTATGAAAGGTGTCAGGACAAGCTTCTGAGGTAACGTGTACAAGTGAGACACTATGGTGTGAAAGGAGTCAGGACAAGCTTCTGAGGTAACGTGTACAAGTGAGACACTATGGTATGAAAGGTGTCAGGACAAGCTTCTGAGGTAACGTGTACAAGTGAGACACTATGGTATGAAAGGTGTCAGGACAAGCTTCTGAGGTAATGTGTACAAGTGGGACACTATGGTATGAAAGGTGTCAGGACAAGCTTCTGAGGTAACGAGTACGAGTAATGTGGCATGTAGAATCCTCTACTGACACACCATTTCATTCAGACGCCTGTAGCTAATAACATGATATAACTATACACCAAACCATCATCACCAGATCCTAATCTTGAAATCTTATCTTCTCTTGTATTCTGCCTTTACATCTGAAGTGACTTTCTGCTCTCCCTGATACTGTCAGATTTCACATATTAGCATGACACTGGCAAATCCAGTATAACCCGTCCAACTAGTTCTGTGGCCAACCCTGGCTACACAAGAATGAGCTCATCATCAGACGGCCATTAGCATAGGGCATACCGTGTAGAAAACCTGGCATGAATTTACAAACCAGCCGTCATATTATGATGGTCGTCCTCATCCATGGCCAAGCTCTATGGCCACATACTGTATTACACTTAACAGAAAGAGTCTACTGGATCCTGCTCTTGTTAGTGAGGAGTGGGATCCATTTTATTCTCTGTTGGTGTAGAGGCCGCCATTGAGGACATATCAATATGCAGAGAATGAGAGACAAGCCGGCCATACACGTTAAGATAATGGAAGCAACGTGGTCCATCAATCATCTGTCAGATCATTTCTACAAACCTTCTGACCATCTCAATGCCAGACTAAGAAGGGACGCTAAGTGGCATATGATAGGCCACATTCAGCCGATCATGACAAACATCTGCATTTCCAGCTGACAACAGATGAAAAAAGCCAACTTTTCATCACGGTTTTGTCAGATACTTCGTTACTATTTGAAGTCACTTTTTATACCCTCCACAATTCCATACATTGAAACATGTGAAGGACCTATAATACTGCTCGTCCTAATTTTATTTTTCCATAATTATAAAGTCAGAACATCCAGGGCTCCTGTAGCTCAAATGGATTCCCATCAGTGCCCATAGGAGGCTAGAAGAAAGGGCCATTAGTGGTTGCCACCCAGCATCTGTTCACACATGACATAACCAGAGGAGAAAACATTATCAAATCTGCATCAAAATTGACAGCAGATGTGGATTTATCATGGACTTTATTGTGGATTATACCCTACGCATGGTGAAAATTTGCAACATAAATTGACATCCCATCGCAGGTCCATTTCTGTGGGAATTCTGCATAGTTTTATGGTTTTTTCCCTGAGCTTTTGTGGATGAGATTTCAAAAAATCTGCAGAGTGTGAACATACCCTTACCATGAGTAACAAAACATGGAACTATACATCCAGGTAAAAATGTGATGCTATGAACAGCAGCTCGTAAATGATGAGGTGAACCAAAGAACACCAAAGCTCACCTGAAATGAACTTGGGGCCACAAATGGGTTCTTATAATGGCCTGTGAGTAGTCTAGAACCTTTCTACGTGAGCTGAAAATCTATCCACTCAGTCCCAGCAGGATTTACGGCAATCCATGACCGATGCTGCCAGGATTTACGGTAGGTACCTTACTGAGGTTCTTCCATTCTGGGAAGCATTCGAGGTCTCATCTCATGAATCCCTAAAGACGTTCTCAACAGGTCAGCAGATAACTAAAAGTGGAGTTTTCCTTTAAGTATCCTCAATACAACATGCTCAAATCTGGACCATCAGAGATGACGTATGAACGACAACTTCCAGAATTCATGATGGCGAGGCTTTCAGACTATTATGGATGCTGCTGTGGAAAGAACCTCACCACCACCAATAATGACTGAATAAAGACCCCCACACACCGGAAAGTCACTGGAGGGACTCGAGATCCAGAAATAAGTGCAGAAGGCATTATAAAGTTGCCCAGAACATGGAACTGCTGACATCTACATTCCCCGAGGAAGGGCATGTGTGGTTAAATAATTGTTACTGATCACAAACGTTGAAAACCGCCACATACTGTATATAAAACCGCTGTAATACCATCGACGTGACCAAAGCCAGAAACATAAGCGAGCAGGAATGTCCAAGCATTACAGAAAATCCTGACATGGGCTCCGTGCCCAGCACATTAGCTCAGGCGGTTTCCAGAGCAGAAAAAGAACTTGCACAAGGCACTTACCAGGTTTGACGGTCTTTAGACGGATGGGTTCCCTGAAGTGCCTGATCACTGCCAGGGTGTCACGGTGCGTAAGGCCGCTGACTGGCGTTCCATTCACTTCCAACAGTACATCCCCTTGGCTGGGTACCTTGCCCACAATGTAGCTCGCAGAATCCTCTCTGAGGCGGCCCAGGTAGGGGAACTCTCCATGCTCAGCACCCCCACGGATCTCCAGGAGGGCACTGGGATCTCCCCCCATCCCGGAGAGCCCGCATTCCTGCACTTTGCTCAGCCAGTGCTTCTTCTTTTTCAGCGTCTTGGACATGGTGCCGCATACGGGAGATGGGCACTAAAAAGTATCCTCAACAATTAGTGTAAGACTCCTCAACAGTGGAAAAATAATAAAAGAGCTACCAGATTAAAAGAGTAAAATGTCTGTGCGGACCGTGACCTAGGTAGGTACACGTTCACTAAAAATGATGCCCATACCCGATCGCTTCACAGCTGGCATCAGCGACGGCGCAGACCCAACCAGGGGACCATGAATGACTAATGTCACAGAAGCTGCATAGTCTCTCCAGGACAAAAAAAAAAACTAAACGCTCAAGTCCCCAAATCAGATACTGAAGCAGGTTACAGCGAGATCACAATCTGGCGACACTATATTATCTACGAAGATGGATGCGGCTGTCTGATGGCAAAGATAAAAGACGAGTCACATCCAGGCATCTCCCGCTGATCACAGCCGACGGACTCAAAACTGCTGGACTACAAGGACACCATCCACCAAGTAGCGACTGGGGGTAGTAGTCGAACACCGATCCGCTTACGGAAACAAGGGATCAACGACAAAACAGTCCACGTTAACCCCTACATGCCCAGGGGCCACTGACAATGGTTTGCCCTAGTGACCATGGACTTCTAGGAGGTTGGACAGACCCAAGACGACTTATTGTTAACCCATTACCGGACACCCCACAGATGCTGCCCTGTGCAATCCCAGGATGACTGGACACAGATGTAGACCAGCAACTATCTACAAGGAACGGCACAGGATCGGTCCTAATACACACTACGGAGTGACAGCGCAGGTTTAACCCTTGATTGCCCTCCCCTGCAGTACAGGCAGTGTCATCAGGGTCTCTCGGCTGCCAGGGATCAAAGTTCTGAGGGAGAAGTTAGCCTGGAATGGGGCAAGGAGAGGGGGGTGTGCCAGGAAGCAGTCTGTCACTGGTATCCGTGCACATGGAACGAGTCCTTGTTGAATTGGAGGGGGGCACAGGAGAGAAGCGGGAATCCTCTTCACAGACGGGATGATGCGGCTACTCCCCCCAGTGTCACCCCCTGCTGCTGCTGCTCCAGCTGCAATCCTACCGCTCTACGTCCGGATGCTGCCTCGACGGAGACTAACAAGAGACTAGGAGCTAGAGAGGGTGCGCAACTGAGCGCTGACTACAACCACGCCTCTATCCCGCCCCTGTACCTACTATGCTTCATAAATCACGCCTTCTTCTCACTAGCACCGCCCACATTCCAGTGATAGACACTCCCACTTCTGATTTCCCTCACAAGCACGCCCTTTTCAGCGTGACGTTGTACGCTGTCGGGTTTGCGGAGCGATGTCATCGTCGCTGACGGAGCGGGGGCGTGGTTATTGGAGCTGGCACCGCCCTCCTCCAAGGACTTCGCCGCGCCGCTCCGCCTGCTGGGAGGAGCTTGGGAGGACTCGAGTAGATGCGTCTTTTGGAGGGCGTGGCCAGTAACTTCCTGTGCGTTTTATACGGTAACGTGCAGCTATCGCATTGTGCGCCGGAGGCACTGCGTTTGTTGCGTTCTCGTTCTGTAACGTACTCAAAAGTCATTTTTGTAATCAATTCACTGAAGGAACCTGATATCCTGACTGGAAGTTTACAAAAACTATGAAATAAATGAAGTCCCTGAATGGAATGTGTTGCCCATGTTGCATTGAAAGTCTTTGTTGTCGATTTTATTCTGTTTCTATACATAATTCTGCGGGCAGCCATCTTTCCTGAGCTGCTGTTAAAGGGGTTGTCTGGCATAGGATCTGACAGGCCCAGTGGTCTAAACCTGTGGCAAAAAAATCTGGTCCCCTAGCTGTTCTGTAACCCGCTGAGGCTCACTCATCTGATCTCACAGGAAGAGTATGATTTTTTATTTCCACCATTCCTTCAGATGTCTACCTAATATACCCGAGGGGCTATCCCTAATTAAAAGGGAGGCCCATCGTATCTAGGGTGAGGAACCTTTTCCAGAACCCGGGCACATATAACGACCACGTTCCGCTACATTTTAAATCATGTCCTATTATTGCCCGTAAATCACGTTCCGTGACTCCATTTAAGTCAATGGGGCTGTAAAAAAAACGGAATGTATAAAGAATGCATCCATATGTCTTCCCTATCCATTCCGTTATTGTGGAAGCATCTATTGAAAATGTTATGCCCAGCCCAATTTTTTAAAGTGCTTACTGTTTAAACATTATTATATGCTTCCGTTTCCGATCCGCAAAAAACGGATCACAAATGGAAATCATGCTGAATGGAAACGTAAACACTACGGAAACAAAAAACAGATCCGTTAAAAATGGACCGCAAAACCATATAGTCGTGTGAATGAGCCCTTAACAACAGGATTTACCACCAGCTCAGGGGCACAGCGATGGGAAGTCCATGTACCCCGTCGTATGCTAATTTGTACCTGGGCTGGTTGAAGGAGACCCTGGTGTTCAAGGATGAGATTATGGAAGATGTATAACACATAGGTCTTTGGGCGGGGTACATTGATATATTCATCATCTGGAATGGGGATAAGAAGGACTTCGATTATTCGTTCTGAGCCTGAATGACAATCATATAGGCTTGCGATTCACTAGTGAATCAGACAGAGGCCCTGGAAAAAATACTAAAAGTGGCCCCGTTTTGTAGACGGGTCCAAATTGAAGGAAGAAGGCAGGGCCAACAATACCATATTGTGGCACATTACACCACCCCAACAGAGCCAAATACCACAGTCCATCACAAAATACTGCCAGCAGCACAAAATACATCATACATCCCCAAAAACTTCCACTGGTAGGCCGTGAGGAGGGCTCAGGCACCCCCCTCGGCATCGGCCCACCGGGAAATTTCCCTGTAAGTTCTATGGCCAATCCGCCCCTGCTTCTGTCTATAGGAAGCCTAATTCAACAAATTCACTCCTGAGGGAGGAGAGTAGGCACCCACTCCCCCTCAAGAGAGGGATTCCTAGGGGACAGTAGCTCTGACTTAGTCTACCCCTATGAGGTCCTGAGACCTGCATTTAGAGCGGCACTAGCAAAGGACAGGTCCACCCTTTTGACCACCAAAGACAAAGGAGATGATGGCAAGAGGGTGGTATGTCTGGTTATTACCTGTGGCATGGCGGCCAAACAAACTCAAGATGTTCTTGGCAAATATTGGGACATCCTTAGGATAGACCTCAATCTCAGTGAAGTGACTGGGGATTATCCCCAAATCACCCACTGCCGAGGCAGGAGCCTGAGGGACAGACTGGTGCACAGCTATAATGTATCACCATCAGTCCCACACATCTTTTGGCTCCAAAGGAAGACAAAAGGCAGCTTTAGATGTGGCGGCTGCATAGCCTGCCATCACATAGAGGCTGGGAAATCCTGCACGAGTAATGTAACTGGCAAACAAAATTTCGTTAAGACCCCTTTCACATCAGCGTTTTTGCTTTCTGTCCTAGAGTTCCGTCCTCGGGTCTCTAGGACGAAAAGATACTGATCAGGATTATCCTAATGCATCCTGAATGGAGAGAAATCCGTTCAGGATGCATCAGGATGTCTTCCGTTCAGTATGTGAACGTTTTTTGGACGTTGACAAAAGCGCAGCATGCTGCGGATTTGTCTTCGTCCAAAAATCCGGAAGACATGCCTTAACGCCGGATCCGGAATTAATGCCCATTGAAGTGCATTAATCCGGATTCGGCCTTAAGCTAAACGTCGTTTCGGCGCATCGCCGAATCCGACATTTAGCTTTTTCTCAATGGTTACCATGGCAGCCAGGACGCTAAAGTCCTGGTTGCCATGGTAAAATGTAGTGGGGAGCGGGGGAGCAGTATACTTACCATCCGTGCGGCTCCCGGGGCGCTCCAGAGTGACGTCAGGGCGCCCCACACGCATGGATCACGTGATCGCATGGACCACTTGATCCATGCGAATGGGGCGCTCTGACGTCATTCTGGAGTGCCCCGGGAGCCGCACGGATGGTAAGTATACTGCTCCCCCGCTCCCCACTACTACTATGGCAACCAGGACTTTAATAGCGTCCTGGCTGCCATAGTAACCTGAAAGCATTTCGAAGACTGATCAGGATCCTGATCAGTCTTCTAATGCTTTCAGACAACTTGCGTTCTGACGGATCCGGCGGGACGGAAGTGCCCGCCGGATCCTCAGAACGCAAGTGTGAAAGAGGCCTAAGGACTACATTAACTGAAAATTGCGGGGAGTAATTTATCACCTAATATGCGAAAGTGGTATGGAATATGTGTGAGTTTTGGAGGAGGGTGGGGGAACGTTTGAATGACATCACTAACAAGAGGAACCAGGGGCGGATTGGCGACCTAAAGGGGCCCAATGTTGTCGGAGGGTCCAAATTGACACGAGGCAGGGCAACAAAAGTAGGGGGATCAGCAATACAATAGCACAAAATACCACATACGACAGTGCCGCAGAGTATATTGCACCAAAAGCTGTCCTTCTGTGGTCGCCATCAATAGCTGCCATTTTCTCTCCTCCTCTTCCAGTTGTCTCTGATTAAGATGTGGAGTAGGGGGCTTAGGAGGTGAGATGCGGGGCATACAGTTGAAGTCAGGAGGTCATGTCGCTGGCTGGGTACATGAGTACCTGATTCTCACAGCGTTAGTCACCAGTGATATCTTATTATGTACCCAGCCAGCGATGGGAGCCAGGGTGGCCCCCTGGGCATCAGCCCACCGGGAAATTTCCCCTTCAGATCTATGGCCAATCCGCCCCTGAGAGGGACACACCTATATCCAAACATGTCCACCAAAATCACAAAGGCAGAGCAAAGATTCTGTTTATGGGCATAGATACAGTTAAACCACCACAAGAGGTGGCAACTGGGAAAGAGAGCTCCTCCAGAGGGAACTCTTTGGATTTTCTATCTAAAACCCTTGGCCTCTCAAGGACTTAACTTCAGCTGCTTCATCTAGTACCCAGGAGTAGTGTCTGAGCTCCCCGGTTTCACCCTTGGACTAACTAGCTGATTCATAGACTTGGTTAAAAGAAGTAGTGTGTATGTTTCATATTCAATTCTATACATCTTGTTGTCATCCTAACCCCTCCCGAACCCCACCCCCCATCCTTGGCTCGTATAAGTTATCATCAGCACTCTATCTTCTGTATTAAAGGGATTCTGTCACCAGGTTTGACCCCTGTCAGCTAAACATATGCTGACGCTCAGGTTCTCATCAGGATTCCTAATGTGGGCTCATCAATGCGATCAGTAGCTTTATTTTTGGCAAAAAACTGGTTTTACTAACCTGTCAATCAAAGAAATAAGGTGCCCAAGGGGAGGTCCAGGGATGCAGCATCTTGGATCGGCTTCTTCAAGCGAAGTGCGCACGCGCCAGATCTTATAGCAGGAGGAGGGAGAGGGAGAGGCGGCACAGAAGAGTAGGAGGCGGCACAGAAGAGTAGGAGGCAGCGCTGGGCATCCCTCTCCCTCCTCCTGCTATAAGATCTGGCGCGTGCGCACTTCGCTTGAAGAAGCCGATCCAAGATGCTGCATCCCTGGACCTCCCCTTGGGCACCTTATTTCTTTGATTGACAGGTTAGTAAAACCTGTTTTTGGCCAAAATAAAGCTACTGATTGCATTGATGAGCCCACATTAGGAATCCTGATGAGACCCTGAGCGTCAGCATATGTTTAGCTGAAAGGGGTGAAACCTGGTGACAGAATCCCTTTAAGTCTCTATCCTTCATCGATTATTTTTAATTGAGTTCATTTTGGTGTACTATATTGCAAAATCTATTGTGAGGAATCCACTGCATTTTCACCTGCAACTTGGCATGGCGATGCACGGGATCCCTCTTATCCCTAGAGGCTCTGCTCTCTCTGCAACTGCCGAGCCCTTTTTGATTGACAAGGCAAGGTAGTGGATAGTTTGAAAAATGAATCAGGCTAACTTTATCTAAGATCACCTCATGGTCCTACTTGTCTACAAAAACTTAACCGGTACACTCCTTATTAAATCTGACCACAACACTTAGGCCCCATTCACACGTCTGCTTCGTTCGTCCGCACCTGTTCCGCAAATCTGCGGAACAGGTGCGGACCCATTCATTTTGAATGGGGACGTGATGGATGCGGAGAGCACACACTGTGCTCTCCGCATCCGCATTTGCGGAGGGCGCCGCCGATCTTCCGGCCGACGGCTCCCCAATAATATAGAGCATGTCCTATTCTTGCCTGCAATTGCGGACAAGTATAGGCATCTCTATAGGGCTGGCGGCAAGGTGTGTGCGGATCCGCAACACATTACGGACGTGTGAATGGGGCCTAAGGATGAGTGCAAAAACACCTTACTAAATTATAAAAATTTAATTTTTATTGATAAACATGATTAGAATATAACAATCACAGCAAATTAAGTGAAATGAATAGAGTCCCACTACGTATTGGTGGGCACTACACAAAGGTGTTATGGTCATTGTATGCGACATGTTGTTTCATGTACATTTTCTCATGTAATTTGTAAGGTTTTCCTTGGTACAGGCCTGTTAGGGTGTAATTCGTCCCCCGAGCCATTAGAGGGAGCTAGGGACCGCCCTGTAGAGATATAGACAGGTATGGGTCTAGTTTGGGGAGTGCAGGCTAGGCTGTCTGCAAGTGAGGTTAGGCTAGTCAGCTTGCAGCTGCTAGTGGTCAAAATTAACTTGAAAGCAATCATCCAGCAAGAGAATATATTTTAGAGGAGCCTTACCCAAGGATAGAGCAACTCTTTCTGCATTTGGGCCTTGGGAGAATCTATGTGCAGGAGTCGGATTATTAATCACCGCACCAATACAGCTACTGAGTTACCAGGGATCAAGTCAAGTCCTGTCCAGTAAGCATTTTACCCTGTATCTACCTTGCTAGGATTACCGTATTTTTCGCCGTATAAGACGCACTTTTTCCCCCCAAAAGTGGGGGGGGGGGGAAGGCAGTGCGTCTTATAGGGCGAATACTTCAGTTTGTATACCGCCGACCGCATGCTGCGCAGCGCGGTGGCGGGTGTATTAGTAGGCAGGGATGAAGGAGGAGGGGCCGGCATCCAGCTCTGTAATTACAGCGGGCCCGGTGCAGTCACTGTATTCTGCTACACCGGGCCCGCTCACTGTAGGAATCCTAACTGCAGGCAATGCTAACAGTAGCCTTTTATGCAGCCTGTACTTACGATACTAACTTTCCAGCAGGCAGGAGGCTGACAATGTAACTAACTATGTCACGCGCCGGCTCCGCCCACTTTATGAATGAAGAAGGGAGAGCCAGCGCGTGACATAGTGAGTTACGTTTTCAGCGCCCGCCCGCCAGCTCAGCCTGCTGCCTGCCGGAAAGTTAGTATCGTAAGTACAGGCTGCATAAAAGACTACTGTTAGCATTGCCTGCAGTTAGGATTCCTACAGTGAGCGGGCCCGGTGTAGCAGAATACACTGACTGCACCGGGCCTGCTGTAATTACAGAGCTGGATGCTGGCCCCTCCTCCCTATTGGGGGTCATTCTATGGATAGCACTGTTATGGGGATTTGTGGATGGCACTGTTATGGGGGTCTGTGGATGACACATAGCGTAAAATGCTATTTATGTGTCATCAACAGATCCCCCATAACAGTGCCATCCACAGTCCCCAATAACAATGCCATCCACAGTCCCCAATAACAGTGCCATCCACAGTCCCCAATAACAGTGCCATCCACAGTCCCCAATAACAGTGCCATCCACAGTCCCCAATAATAGTGCCATCCACAGTGCCCCCCATAACAGTGCCATCCACAGATCCCCATACCTGTGCCATCCACAGACCCCCATAACAGTGCCATCCCCAGATCTCACATAACACCATTAGGCATACCTTTTGGTTAAAAATTTTTTTTTTTACATTTTCCTCCTTAAAAACCTAGGTGCGTCATATAGGGTGAAAAATACGGTATCTCATTCTTTGCTAACCTGCATACCAGGAAATTACTGCATTTGTACCATTTGCCTTCAAAATTGAATTATATAAAGAACTGTACATAGTTTACTGCCTCAGTAAAAAGTTAATAATCAACTGGATCTGCTGTGCCTCCGTTATTCCTACTGAAAATTGGTCGTGCCACCATCAACGCCACTGGCGTCACGAACTTTAGGGACCTCGCCACAGGAAGGCTAATAGCTAACATCAAGGGCACCTCACATAACATCTGGCCTGTGTCCCTTCACCCAGAGAGTGCCCCAGAGGACCCACGCGCTGACCTCCCCATCACTGACTGCACGCCTGCCAAGGGACTTTATAACTGTGAGTACAAATCTCATCCCCTCGGTTTGCCTGCCTATGTCCGTGACCTCACAGGTCGCTTACCCTGAGGACTGGCATACTGCATAAGCAGGGAAAAACAACAGCACAACACCTCGGATCCGCTCTCTAAGACAAAATATGCATATATGATGAAGGCAACCAGCCCATAGTCAAATTTGTCTCAGCAAAATATATATGAAGGTGCACAACGATCTTCAATATTCTTATGAGGTCATGAATGTCCGTGTCTGCAGGGAACAATAAGACAACCAATCTATATTTCCCTTAAACTAAGAAGAAACATGGAGTAGCACCCACCCTACTTGAGGGACTGCAGCTTTTTTATTTTGAAAACGCCTCAAAGATTAATTTGGAATGAAGCTCATTAACATTAACATGCCTAGCCATGACCATTTTCCCACCCACTTTTCAAATGTAGCAGGGAGGGGAGTGTGGAGCTGCAAAAAATCAAACATTTTGGTCCAAAACAACACTTGCATCAACATTTGCAACTTTTCTATAGCATAGGACAGGCATTGCACTTTGAAATATCACCTTTGATATATTTATTTGAATGGCCAGTCCTGGGGAAGTACATACAGTATATGTACACACATCATTGAAAGTTGTAGGACAAAGACAAGGGTCCTGATTTATCAAGACTGGAGTGCGCTACACAGGCCTTGCTACGCCTTGCGTTGCTGGAGTAGGCACTTAATTTATGACGAGGCACAGGCATTATCATACATTTAATGCCTCCTCCAGCAGCTGGTGTAAATGATAGATGTACCAGGCCCTATGACCCTGTCCACACTCCACCCTCACCACAATCCCTTTTCTGAAAATGGGTTTTGTAACTTTTTATACAAAAAAAATTTCCTCCAAATTGTAATCAGGCCAGGGGAAAGTGTAAAACTGACTAGTTTTTCTAATAGGTACAATTTTTACCATTTTATGAAAATAAAAGTACATGCACTAAAAAACAAGGAGGCACATCTGTTAAACAGAAAAAAATATATATATTTATACTGTTTTCCTACCATCTGGGATGTGGATACAAGGGAAATCAGCTGTGAATTATTTTGCTCTTTTTAGCTATTGTCACCTTTAATCATTGCACTTCTCATGCATCACAAATTATATTTGCAATTCTAGCAAGGACTCCAATATGAAGACCAATGTATTGTACTTTCTACAGGGATGTTCAGCCACTCTCATAATGTGCTAATTCGCTTGCTATTCTCCGTTTACAGTAGAAACATTTTTGTGATTTAGTAGTAGATGGCATAAGATATAGCAGTGCAACAGAGGCCAGAGATTGGCTGCAGCAGGCAAGTGTTCTCAACCTGACGTCAGGGAAACAGATCCCGGCTGGGAGAGCCGGAGTGGCAGTACAGGATCTGCCAGGTAAGTAATGATCACTTCTTCATTGCAGTTGACGAGTTTTCAATAGCTGAAACCAATAGCACCACCCATGCAGAAAATGATGACTGGGGAAGCAGTGGTAAAACTGTGTGTGGTTTTAAAATACTGCATATTTTTTTTTCTGACACAGTTGGTTCAAAAATGCAAAATAAGCCATAGCAAAAACACCCTATGGAAACCTCTCCTCACAGGTAAAATCCCAAAATTCCTAGTCTTAAGGCTCAGCAGAGACGTGCCGTTATTTTACTACTGGTGTTAAAGGGGCTGACCACGTTCACCAATGTGTTTGTAAGATGATTATATGACACTTACTAATATATAGCCTTTGTTGGAATTCGATGCCATTATCTATATTTCATAAGCTGTGCCCCCTTGATTGGCAAGTAGTTTGTGCTGTCTACACAGAGTTCTTGTCCATAAGATGGCCAGTGATGGAGGGTCATGTGACCAGGCAGATCACCTCCATGGGATTTCTTCTCCATTCAAACACACAGCACCTGCCATCTCCACTTTACCATTGGGAGTTTACTGCGCATGCAGTGTGTTTGCATAGAGGAGGCTGAGTGATGTGTCTGATCACATGACCCTCCATCAGCGGCCATTTTATGGACAGGATCTCTGTGGACAACATAGAAAATTTGCCTAACAAGGGGACATGGCTTATGAAATACAGTAAACAGAATATCAACAAAGGCTATGTTAGTAACTTAAAGGTATAGTCATCTTACATACACATTGGTAGCCAAAAAATGGTCAACCCCTTTAATATTGCAGATATGTCAGACAACCCTTTTAAAGACAATCTCTACTATTATTATCGTGTTGTTTTAGATCCAAGATTGTATTGTTAATTTATTATACTGGTTGGAACTCATTTTTCTGATACAGATCTTCGAGTCCCCTGCTCAGACATAAATTCAAAACATATGCTGAATACTTGCATCCAGCACTAGAAGGAGAATAGGAGCTAAATGCATTGAACTCAATGCTAAGACAGTATACAGAAAGCTCCCTTGCTCCCTCTAGTTGTGTGTGTGCAGGCAGCCAGCATGTTATCTTAAGTGTTGGCCACTTTCTGGTTACTGTTGATCAATGTGTTTCTAAGATAACTATACTGTATGGCACCTACTAATAAAACCTTTGTTGATATTATGCACTATTTTCTGCATTTCACATTTTCACCCAGGCAGCCCCTCTGATATTAGCATCAAAGCAGTTCTTGCGACGATGCTCTCCTTTGCCCTACCCTCAATTGTGCAGGGCAAAGGCATTTTCTGCAGATCAAGTGACGTACCAGGCTCTCCATGGAGAAAGCTAGGCAGAGGCTTCTGCCAGCAGTGAGCTCGGTGATGTCACCGGCACTTATGGGCGGGCTTTAGCGCTGCCCTAGCTTGTAAAATGGCTAGGACAGCGCTAAAGCCCGCCCATCAGAGCCGGTGACGTCTCTGCCTAGCAGTGTAAAAATATAAAAATATAAACAAAACAGCCTTTGCCCTTACTCAATCCAGTGCAGGGCGAGGGAGCGCATCGGAGCATGAAATGTCAGGGGGCTGCTTAGGTGAAAATGAGGATATTTTCGGGTTTAAGCCCCCTTGTTGGACAAGTCTTTTTTGCTGGCCGCACAGAGCTCCTGTCCGTAAAATGGCTGCCGATGGAGGGTTATGTGACCAGGCAAATTAGAGATGAACTCATTTTTTCAGATTCTGTTTTTTCAAGTTTGCTGAATTTTTCAAAAAGTTTGGTTCAGACCTGATCCATTTCCCTAAACTAAACTTAAAAACACACCACACTGTCGCATGTGTTATGCTTTTTCATATTCCAAAAATTGTCTCTTTTTGGGGCCAGATGGTGTTTAAACACACATGCTGAAAAAAACAGTGGCTTGTACCAAGAGTCCATAATGGGGGTAGAATGCCTTCCCATATAACACGCAATAGGTGTTGCTTATCAGAAGAAAGACCAGCTTGTTGGGGCCGAGCCTCCAAAAATTATGCTTGCCCGTATTTACATAACTGGTAAGTATCAGAAGAAAAAGTGGCTTGTCCTGAACAAGCCAAGAAAAGTTCTACCTTGTAATTGAGAGAAGCAGGACTACAATGTGTAAGGGGTAAGGTAATAGTGGGATGTGGCCGCAACAGTAGTGGCACCAGTAGCATACACGGCAGTAGATCAGCTAGTAGCGGCGAATGAATAACATTAATGCCCCATTCATACGTCCGCAATTCTGTTTGCGGAACGGAATTGCAAGCCCATTCATTTCTATGGGGACAGACTTTGTCCCGCTCGGATCCGGAATTGCGGATCCGCACTTCCGGGTCTGCACTTCCGTTCCCCAAAAATTTAGAACATGTCCTTTTCTTGTCCGAAAAGGCATTTTCTATATAGTTCTGGCAATGTGCGGATCTGCAAAATGCGGAAAGCACATTGCCGGTGTCTGTATTTTGCGGATCCGCGGATCCGTGGATCCACGGATCCGCAAAACACATATGGACATGTGAATGGAGCCTTATAGTGGTGGCAGTAAGGGTTTAGCAGCGAGGAGTAGCAGCTGTGACAATGGTGACAGCAGCAGCCATATGGTACATGTTGACAGGCAGACTGCAGAAGTGGCATGATAGCAGCAGCAGCCATACATAACATGATGGTAGACAAGCAACATGATGGTAGGCAGGCAGACAGCAACAGTGGCAAGACGGAAAACCATGAGCAAGGCCAGATTTATTCATCTGCTTCAGCCGGAGGAGTGTAAAAATGCTTCCAGGATTCATGCCTGGTTCACTTTGACAAAAGTGATGTTTTGAATAGTGATGAGCGGCAGGGGCAATATTCGAATTTGCGATATTTCACAAATATGTGGTAGATTATTCTCTTGATTGCGAAAAATCGGCAATGTAAAAATCGCACAATGCAAATTTTTTACGCGAAGTACACTTCGGCTACATTTGTCAAGCTGCTAGAAGTTTCTTGAGTTTATCCTGAGACTGTAGAAAATGGTTGCCACGGCAGAACATTACAATAGCTTTATATGCAGATAGAGTGCTCCAATATATTTGCGATTACGCAAATTAGAATATTTTTTTCGCACTATGTGCAACTTCACATTTTAGCAGGTCTGACTAATTAATGCACTAAGTATTGTTGTGAACTTGACATTGCTGCCTTCTCATTGGCCCACAAGCAAGAAGCAGGGAGGAATAATGTGTTCAGATGGAAATTAATTATTAGAAATTACGAATATATAGCACTATATTTGAAATATTCGCAAATTCTTGAAGTTCAACACTAGTTTTGGACACTGGCAAAGGACAACTTGGTCCGTTTGGGCGCCACCACATGCGGCCATGCTGAAAACCCTCTCCAAGATGACACTGTGGGCTGGGCAAGAAAGAAGACAGAGGAGCATACTGGGCAAGTTTGGGTCACTGTTCTAGTCTTCCTGCCCAGAAGTCCATGGGGTCAGGGAACATAGTATGCATCGGGGAGAAGCCAGAGTCCAAGTGGGTGACTTTGTGGAGATTGGAGAGGGGACTCCCTTTCAGACATGCTGCGGGCGGCAGGCGCCTGCTCTCCAAAAGCTGCAGCAAGCTGCGTACACAGTGTTTCTCGGTAATAAATAAATTTGATTTCCCTTTCAGAAGGAGGAAAACATTTCTCCATTTTGCAGTGATAGCAAGGACCTTAAAATTAGCTATCCAGTAGTCATTAGATTGCTAGATTGCTTCATGTGAACTATATTCCTTTCCGTGCCTAAGCAGGCAAGCATTCTGACTCCTCCTACAGTGGCAGCTGCTCATCCTTATCCTCCTCCATAAGACTTTCTCCTTGTGAGTCCCCAACAGCTAATTGACGAGTGTTTCTGATGACTAGTCACTGCCTGACCTCGAAACAAAACATGCTCCCTGCTTAGGTGGTCTGGTGAATGACAAAATCATTCATGACTTAATGCATGGCAACACTTGATTTTACACATATGATAGTAGGGAAGGGGAGTGGTAGCAAAGCTCCGTCCTGCTGCTGTTGAGCACAGTGAATATTAAAATTTTAAACAATTATTTTGAAAAAAATGGACAACTGGGCAGAAGTATGAATATCATACTGCAGGATTACATTTTGATGAAGACACAGAACTGTGCCACCATTACCTCTACTAGGTGGTATGTCAGCAACGGCACCACCAGCAACTCAGGTCTGACTCTTGGATGATGAGGCATGGGTATTTCGTTTTGCACTCATCCATTTTCCAGACATTTTATTATGAGACCTAATGAAAACTCACGATTTTTCTAAATGAAAAGTAATGGGTTTGGTGAACAGTCACACAAAGTATGGGTCAGTTATAGTGTGCTGTCTGTAACGTAAATAATGTGGCACAATTAAATGTCCTTTCCCTTCTACAAACACAGTGAACACTGCTATTGGAAGTTTAAATACGCAGATTCCAAAAAGACCTTTATAGCGTTAAAACAGATTGTAAACCTGGTATGAGATTATTCCACCTTCCTCCCACAACAGCAATATAACGATGCATCAAAGTTAGGTGATATATCTGTCTGCTGTGTAATTTGCATTTAATTTCAATGGTCTAAAAATGGCATTGTTGTAAAATGGTTTTGCGATAATGCAATGCGTTTAATAATAACAGACAGATATAATGCAAAGGAAAAAAAATCTGCAATTGCTCAGCAGCAGAATGCTATTGTGGTGCTGGGCTGGTAATAATAAAACATAGAAACGAGGTTATGAGGCAGAAAAAAACAGCTGTCTCTCTGTTCAAATGAGAAAAAAATTATATTTTTTTCTTGCAGGTTGCTGTTTTTGTAGTGCAGAACATCAAGACACTACAATGTCCCTATTACACTAGAATAGACATTTGCTTTTTACTCAGTATACTGTCTGAGATTTGTCTGGTTTTTTGGCAGACTCAGCATACACCTATCCACCCTTATTAACAGTTCAACACAGAATGACGTTCTGCTCATACAGCATAATGTATCTCTCTGTCTGCTGCCCCACTGACTGGTGGATCCAGGCTGTCTGTCAGCCTGTGAGCCAATCAAGGTAAGTCCCCCCACTTCCTCCCAGGGTCATGTAAGTATTCTTCTTCTTCTCTTGTGGTTTGGCCTGAAAACATGTGCAGTAAAATGGCGCTCCATTTTAGTGGATTCATCCGAAGTTAACCTGAAAAGTTTCCGGTTTGTTTAGCAGGCACATTTTTGTAAGGAACTCAGTTAGTTTACGATTCAATTCGCTCATCCTTAAGGCAAATCACTCAGCTTCCTCCACTTAGCAGCCTAGCCTAAGACCCGTTAGTGGCCGCCAAAAAAAAGCATTGGCGGTCACTAACTGGTTTAATTATCAAGACTTGGTTTACATTTGGTGGAATGAGATGTACCTAATGTTTATTATATGACGTAAAAGCCCTTTGATAAATTAGGCACACCACTACCCTGGAAAACAGGCCTAGCAACTATAATAAACTAACCCATGACTCTGTAAGAGATTTTGAGCTCTATACAAAATTCAGATGATCCAGACTTTGTAACAGCGGCTGCTGTGCGACACTGTTCTCCTGCTTACCGCTGTGGTCCTGGGTGCCATGTTCAGCGGTGATCTGCTGCCTGTGCTTTCCTATTCACTGCTGCAGTCCTGGGCTCTGTCCTTGCAGGTACTGTTTGTTCTGGGGTATGTTCCACAGTTTCCTTTCAGTCCTGGCCAAAGCATGCTTGCTGCTTTTTCCCTGCAGCATTTCCTTAAGGGCCAGCGCATCACTACCTGTGCTTTATGGGTTAGATCATGTGACCTCGCTTACCAATCCTAGGCGTCCTGCATGTATATAAGTGGCTCAGCCCCTTCCCAGATGCCTGAGTGTCAAGGTCCTTGTGTCCTGCAAAGGTTGCTGATTTCTTTGCTTGTGTTCCTGTTTACCTGACCCGTGGTTGTGTTTCTGGACTCCGCTACCTGTTTAATCCCTGCCTGACCTGACTTCTGCTGCCGACCAGGACTGCCTGACCTGTACCTGTGCCGCTTGCCCTGACCTATTGCTTGTTTGACTTCGCCTCTGCCTCATCCTTCAGTCCTGCACTGTTGCTCCTGATTACGACTCGGCCTGCTGACTACATCTGTACCCCTGTTACCTTGCTCAGGTACCTCCTGGTCCGCCTTGACCAGCTGCCTCGTGTGCCAATGCTCCTCAAGAGGTAGCGACCTCGTGTTACTCTCAGGAAAGCCTATCGCCACCATCAGGGGTACTGTGAAGAACAAGGGGTTCACTTAGACAACGCTCTTAGAGGAGGTAGGATGAGTGGCATGGTGAGTTCACACTCGCTGGTTCGTGACAGACATATACAAAAAAAATCTAAATGGCATACAGTAATTTGCCATACGGTGGAAGGATTCCCTAATGGCAACTCGCTACTCAGACAGATCCACGGATTAATATTCCACATCAAAGTCAATAGGAATAAACCTATATATTGTGTTTCTCAGCACAATATGGCAAAACGGCTATCAAAAATGGATAAACGGGCAGAAAATGGATGTACACACTGAATCAAAATGGCCATGAAAAACTGCCAGTTTATCAGTTTTTAAGGGCCGTTTTTTTCACGTCATGTCATGTGAATGTACCCTTACTGTTCCCACTGTCAGAAAAAAAGTATTTAGTTAAAATTATTTTGAGCTAGTTTCTCTATTTTCATATTTATTTGTTTTATATTTTTAAAAACTTTATAACTTTGACCCCATAGAAGTGAATGGGGCTGAACACGATACCAAGCACAGTCGCTATACAATGTACGGCACTGTGCTTGGTAAGCTGCGATAAGGCCGCAGTGCTCAGAGGAGCACCAGTGCCTTCTCAAACAGCTGATTGGCAGGGTTCCTGGGTGTTGGACCCCCAACGATCAGATACTGATGACCTATCCAGAGGATAGACTTCAGTAACAAATTTTAAATGAATGCAGCTCCTTGGAATTTTGAATAAAACGTATCATTTATTTAGATAATTAAAAGAACTCCACAGTGTCCTCAGGGGGACGAGGACACCATGGAGTTCTTTTAATCATGTAAATGAAAGTTACGTTTTATTCTAAATTACAAGGCTCTGACTCCATTGTTCCTGAAGTCTCTCATGATCCCAGTTCTGGGGGATTTATCCGTGCAGCCTTTTCCTTCACATTACGGGAGTGTCTGGGTGATTTGTGAAAAACTTTTTTTTTTTCTCTTGTTATCCAGAGACTAGGCCATCGGTATCAAAATCCTGGAAAACCCCTTTAATTTTAAGCCCAATAGAAGCATTTATTTTCTGTCATCGCTGTCCCACTGATCCCTCTTAGTGGAGCACCTTCTTTTCTTCTAAGAGACAGCACCTTGGATGTAAAGGAAGATGTTTAAGACTGTATCTTCTGATCAGTTGCATGAGAATAATTAGTATTTGGACTGCAATAAGGAAAGGGATCAGGAGGAGGTGTGGGACATGACTGAAATGCAGGGCTGTGTTGGTGGTGGGAATGGTAGTTACACTCAGGGCAAATATAGAGGTGGGAATCGTGTGGGGAAGAGGAGCATATAACATATCGCAGTCTGAGAAAAGTGGCAGAGATAATGATGATGACTGCATTTTGAATAGGACCTGGGAATCAGGTCAGGGCAACATATGGCCAAAACATTTTAAAAAACCTGCCTTTGTCTGTTTACACTTCTTATTGTACCTACAGTGCTGTCTATGTCGCATTCCCCCTTACTTTCAAGTGTATGTATGTGGCTCAGCACTTGAAAAGGCAACGTATGGGAAATTGAACTGGCCAGCAATGTGAATAAGACTTTTCTCCCCCACTTTATCATCATTCTAGAAGCCAGGCCACATCCACAACTAGTACATGGTCATTGTCGTCAGCATCACCGTCTACATCATCAGCTACTGCATCTCCTACTCCTCCTCTCTCCATTCCATTGTCAGTCATTCATAGCGAAATTTGTGGGCAGAAAAGAATACGCACCCACTTATCCACTTGTGTGCCAACTGATCTCTCACCTGGTGTGATTGCTGGTTGTGCAGTCAATGCTATACCACTTACTGGATTCCCATCCGCAATGGAAGATACCTAACTGACATTATTTCTCAAAGAAAGCCATTTACCAGGTCAGTGTTATGCATTGCAGTGCCGACAATGCACCACTGCAATGAGGCCAGATGCTATTGAAAACTTTATACTTGTGCACCATACCTGGTATTTATCCATCTCCTCCAATGGATATCTTCCCATTCTGAACAGAAATGGGGTAGAGCATGGCTTCCACTTCCCTATCTACGTTCATAGGTATAAGCTAAACCGCTGACATATTATCGTACACCTGATGAGCCTGGGTCCAGAAAAGCCACACAACAGATCGTTATTTTGAATCAAACATCAAATTTCCTGCTGGATGTCTCCTTGGCATCTACAACTAGGCAATGTAATTAGCAACCATGGAAGGAACATTAGGACTGCACTACCTTTGGAGAACATCCTCCTGGACTTGCAGCAACAGAATGGTTGACATTCAATCAATCATTAATTACATCATGCACCAGGCCACCATAGCAGGGAGCATGCGTTATTTTAAGCTCAGGCAGTGGCTTCTCATCAGGGATGAATGTCGTCTACTTGGGCTCTTCAAAGAGGCCACCAGATTTGCGAGTAGAGACAACAGCAGCATCAGCAATGTCATTCCTGATATTTATAACGCTCACACTGATGCAACAAGGCATATGAAAGAGTAACAGCTTTCACTTCTCGCTCACTTGCATGTGGCTGTTGTAGACCCATACAGACAAAGTTGCATGCAGGAGGAAGTGGAGGTTGAGGAAGATTAGGAGGATTTGGTGGTGAAGGGGGAAGTTTTCATAGGTGCAGCTAGAGGATGAGGTTGACATTGTGACAGACATGATGATGATGATGCCGACACTGATAGCCATGACCAGCCATCACAGTGTGCGGCAGAGAACAAAACAACTGGGTCCTTGGGTAGAGTTGAGTGAATCCGAAATGTAAAGTTGGCACCCGAACCCGAACATTTTCATAATAGTTGGGGTTTTGTGTTCGGCAGATTTTATGGCGCTTGTTGAAAAGCTGTTGGGCAGCCAATCAACAAGCATCTAACTACCTTGCCCGTAGAAGCCATCACAGCCATCCCTACTAATGGCATGGCTGTGATCGGCTAAGTGCAGCATGTGACCCAGCCTCTATATAAGCTGGAGTCACATAGCGCATCAAGTCGCTCTGCTGTTGTAAATGTACGGACATTGCTGCTGGTTCTCTCAGGGAGAGAATAGGAAACAAGCTTTGCTTATTAATATCTGATATCAGAATTGTGTTCACTCAGCGATCTACAACCTTTTTGTTCTTGTGGGTGCAATGGCAGTTTTTTTTTTTTTTTTTGACAAAGACTTAAAATTTTTTGTGAGTGGTTGGTGTTGGCGACCATTTTGTGCAGTTGACGTGCACTTGCAGCTGCATATGTGCCAGGGACAGTAATAGAATACAGTCTTTTTACTTCAGTTGGCAAAATTTACCCATTTTTTAAGTGCACCCGCACTGCATATCTGCCAGGGGAAGGAAAAAATAATACTGTTACTCAGGTTGTGATTTTAGGGACCTAGGGGGTGATATTTTTTTACATTTTTCTGTAAAGTACCCCTGTGCTGCATATATCCTTGTCATTAATTCTGTACATACATCAGATTCTGGGCTTCTTTTTTTTTGTGCTAAAAAGTACATTTGCTCTGTGCACTACATTTGTGATTGTGAAAAAAAAAAATCTGTAAATCCATCTGTTTCACTTTGGGTGAATTTTTTTTTTTTTTTTTTTACTATTAAGTGCCTTTTCTGCTTGCTCAGCAAATCTGATAGTGAAAAATAATCAGTATATCCACCTGTTTCACTGGGGTAGAAAAAAATCCTCTTTTTTTCCCTATAAAGTACCTTATTGCCTTGTACTGCAAATCAAAAAAAAAATCTGTAAATTCCACTGAGACATTGTGGGTGGAAAAAACACGTAATTTTTGGCACAAAGTAAATTTGTGGCCTGCTCTGTACTACTGCTAGTGAAAGAATTTCACTTGCATCCGTCAGTTTCATTGGTGGGTGAAGAAATCATATATTTTGTTGAAATAAATTCCATCCTCTGCCTGCACAGACAATCTGATAGTGAAAAATAATCAGTTTTTTCATCTGTTTCACTGGGGTTAGAAAAAATCTTTAGAGGACACAGATGATACACCTCCCACAGAGGACAGTTTGTCCTTGCCTCTGGGCAGCCTGGCACACATGAGCGACTACATGCTGCAGTGCCTGCGCAACGACAGCCGAGTTGCCCACATTCTAACTTGTGCTGATTACTGGGTGGCCACCCTGCTGAATCCCCGTTACAAGGACAACGTGCCATCCTTAATTCCCTCACTGGAGCATGATCAGAAGATGCGCGAGTACAAGCACACACTGGTAGATGCGCTGCTGATAGCATTCCCAACTGACACCGGGGGCTCAGTGGAAGCACAAGGCGAAGGCAGAGGAGGAGTAAGAGGCCGCCAACACAGCCAGGGCACCGCCAGCACCTCAGAAGGCAGGGTTAGCATGACCGAAATGTGGAAAAGCTTTGTCACCACGCCACAACAACCAGCACCACCAGCTGATATGCAACATTCTAGGAGGAGGCAGCATTTCAGCAACATGGTGGAGCAGTATGTGTGCACAAGCCTACATGCACTGACTGATGGGTCTGCCCCATTCAACTTCTGGGTCTCCAAATTGGGCACATGGCCTGGGCTTGCCCTTTATGCCTTGGATGTGCTGGCCTGCCCTGCAGCCAGTGTATTGTTTGGGCGTGTGTTTAGCATGGCATCCCAGAAGGAGAGATGGGGAGGGGATGGAGGGAGGGGAGAAATGTGCCATGAGGGCCATGGGGGGGGGGGGAGGGGAGATGTGCTGCTGCCATGTGTCACTGGCCCATGCCATGGAGGGGAGAAATGTGCCATTGCGGGGTGGGGGGGCCACAGAAGGAGAGATCGGGGGGGATGGAGGGAGGGGAGAAATGTGCCATGGGGGGGGCCCTTATTGTTTTTCGCCCCGGGGCCCCATTTCATCTAGAACCGGCCCTGCTTGTCTGTACCTTGTGCAGAATAGACAAGTATACTGACTTCACACAGCCATTGTTATACTCCAGCGCACTTTCTCTTTGTGTTATTTTATATATTCCACAATGTTTTGTGGTCTACCCAAATTAAATAAAAAAAAAAAAACTCCTGCCTTGCTGCCTTTTGCAGCTCTCTAGCCCTTTCCTGGACTTTTTTAGAGCCATTTTAGTGCCCCAAAGTTTGGGTCCTCATTGACTTCAATAGGGTTTTAGTTTGGGGTCAAGTTCGGATCCCGAACCCGAACTTTTTTATGAAGTTCGGCCGAACCCGGCGAACCCGAACTTCCAGGTGTTCGCTCAACTCTATCCTTGGGTACTCTTGTGAGGATGTTAAGCTGCAGGATTTGTTGCTTACTTGCTGACAAGCGTATTGTCATCCAGCTAAGGGATGACTATTGGATGACCCTTGGGATAAAATAAAAAATTGGAAATCCCTGAACCCCATGCTTTAACTGTGTCATCAACAGTACATTAGAACTACCATTGAATCCCATGCCCTCTACTGAGCATATCCCAGTCTTTGACATATTTACCCTTCTGCCATGCCGTGGCTAGTCTGGCTGCATTATAGCATTGTCACTGGCATCGTTCTATTGCTACAGCAACCAGTTCCGCTGACAGTGGGGCTGGTTGACCTATCAGGAAACAGGGAGACCAAGCCAATCAGGCTCAGCGCCGGTGTCACATGCTTCCTGAGGGTGGACATTTCCGACTCACTAGCTAGTTTTGTGTGCGTTACTCTGGATCTCTGACCTTTTGCCTGTCTCTCTGATATTGCCTATGAACACTGATTTTGTCTCTGACATAAACTTCTGGTATTTGACTTTGCATGTTATTTTACCTTGCTTGTTTTTGGACTTTGGTATCAGACTCGTAGACTAGTTTGTGACCTCTCTTGCTGACTGTCTCTGACATTATCTCCTGGTTTCACTCTGTGCATTTGACTTTGCTTTTGAATGCTGGTCCGGTCTTGGTCTTGGCTGTCTGGTTTTGACCTCTTTCTGTGTGACTACTTTTTTACCCATTTAGGTTTAGGCCTAGTTCACACAAGTTATTTGATCAGTTATTTCCATTAGTTATTTCCATCAGTTGTTGTGAGCCAAAACCGGGTGCGGGTCAAAAACACGGTGCAAATCTTTCCATTATACCTTATTTCTGAGTAGGCTTCACTACTGGTTTTGGCTCCCAATAACTGCTGGAAATAACTGATAAAATAACTGATGTGTGAACTGGGCCTTTGCCTCCTCTTAGTCAACTCAGGGACCATAACCAAGTTGTGGGCCACCATTGAATCACGCAAGTAGGTAGGGACAGCAGTGCGGGTGGAGTACAGGGGTGCATTTTCCCCTACCTTTCATGACACCAGTCAACACAGCAGACAAGTGAGGTGTAGAATCAAGGAATTATGAACCTGTGACACTTAATATTTCAACATCTTTTGAGGATAAAGTGGAAAGATGGGTAGGCTCACAAACATTGAGGTAGGTGGAAATAGGTGCTACTAAATCCTAATTGACTCGCCTAGTCACCACTTATCCATCTTAGACACTTATCCTGGAGAAATCAGAGTTGACTTGATAATTGCACCCAGCTTTTTATTTGGACGGAGATCCCCATTCTGCTTTGTGTTCACATGAACTCAGGATCCTGACGTTCACTGCTGCGTCATGAAATTTAGTTTGCTGGTCATATAATGTCCCCTCCCTGCAGCTACGTCCCCTAAAACGGACTTCGCCAGGCATGTGTTTGAACTGCCTATTTTCTTCAGGCACTGGAGCACTGTAGTGGAACAGTGCTCCTCTACTACAATCAGTGTTCTTGTCTATTGGAGTGGTGGGGTGCTGATACATACAGTGCTCCTGCTCTGCCAAAAATATGCTGTTTGAAGAAATGACTTGCGCTCTCCATGTAAGAAGCAGAGCAACAGGGAGGGGACATCATGCTAGCCAGAATCTTGTGGTAACATAACGGCAGGTCAGAACGGGGATCGCAGCCCAAATAGTAAGCTGGGTGTAATTTTTTTCACATAAGTCAATTGTATTATTAAGATATTTTCAGTACTGAGTTTTTAACTGACTGCACAACTCCTTTAAGAAGAAAAATATTCGATGGATGGACTTTATTCTACATGGCCATCAGAACAAAGAAGATATGGGAGGGAGGGAGAAACAATAAAATACATGCCATGCATTCCTCATGTTATCTCACAGGAGAAATGATTTAAAACTAAATGCTACTCCAGCGGAGCTGATGCTAATGTTTGTTAAAGGCGTTTGGTAGGGTTTAAGTGAAGGCTTCAAGTGTGAAAGTCAACATTTCCAAGTGAATGATTTACCCTCCTACAAAGAAAAGTTTTACTCTTGTGACATTATTCTGTATTTGATGAGAAGGAAACTTAAGTGGAAGTTTAAAATCGAACACCTGATAGGTTCTAAAAGTAGTAACAGAAGTGTCCGGGCAGTGTGTTTCAGGTTGTACTTGTACAGATGTAGGTAGCATTATTTTGACACCAGCTGATCAAGATGGTCACTTTAACACGATTTGTAGTATAACTGGAATGTATGCTTGTTGCGTTAAAGTGTTAAACCAGTCAAAATAAAGGTGGCTACATCTGTATGGGATGTGTACAGTAGTGCGGTCTGCTGCGACGGCACTGTCCAAGTATAACAAGTATAGTCTAATGAACAATTTACTGAACAATCTAGCAGGCGATTGTCGGAAAGCAAGAGATCTCCTCCACAGTATGGCAATCACTCATCTCCATAGAGAATCATTGTTTTCGACAGCAGAGCATGTTTAGACGGCACGACCTGCTGCAGGCAAATCGTTAATTTCTAACGATAATTTGTTTTCCCTTAGTCCTAACAGCAGCACAGATGGGGTTAACCACCCCCCGTGGACTGGCAGGACCGGCGGAATGTTTAATGAGCCCAAGACTAATAACTCAATTTAACAATTAAGTGTCTCCTTAAAAGGAGGAAGTCAACCCCCAGCCCACTGTGTTTATAGTAAGAAGAAAACTAGACTTACTAGGGTGGGAAATTTGTGTGCTGCTGTTAGGACTAAGGGAAAACAAATTATCGTTAGAAATTAACCATTCCCTTACGTCCTACCAGCAGCACAGATGAGGAGATAGCAAGAAGAAACCCCTAGGGAGGGCCTTCCTGCCTGGCAGAACTAAGAAAAGTCTGCCCAAAGGCCGAAAACTCAGCTAGACTGGCATCTAGTCTATAATGGGAGATGAATGTCGATTCAGAGCTCCAGGAGGCAGCTTTGCAAATCATGTTGAGAGGCAGAAGACTCCTCTCGGCAAAGAAGTAGCCACAACTCTAGTAGAGTGGGCCTTCACGAATCCCGGAGGGTCCAGAGATTGTGGAAACAAGGGATTCCTTAATAGCCTCCTCAATCCACCGACTGATGGAAGGTTTGGATGCCTTACAGCCTTTAAACTTACCGGCAACAGGATTAGCAGATTCTCATCTTTCCTGAACTCCTTGATCTATCCACATAGATCCGGAGACATCTCAAGACGTCCAGAGGATGTCTAGCAGGTTCCTAGGAGGAGGTGGTAGATGTCGACAGAACCGGGAGGAATATCACCTGGTTGATGTTCTGGAAGGAAGGAACTTTAGGCCTACAATACGGGAGGAATCTAAGAAAGTCCCGGTCATGTAAGAAAATGGTATAGGGCTCATGCTGAGAGAGCTTGAAGCTCAGAGACCCTCTTGGCCAAAGTCACTGTAAGGAGAAACACAAACTTCCAAGTGACGAACTTGATGTCCACCTCCTCTCACGGTTCAAAGGGGAGATGCTAACCCCCTGAGAACTACTGAAAAACCCATTGAAAAAAAGGGGTCTCAGTACTGTAGGCTTTAATCTTTCAGCTCCTCTAAGGAACCGTTTGATCAGCGGGTCCTGAGAAAAAAGCCTGTTAAGGCAAGCTGAAATGGCTGAAACTTGAACCTTCAGAGTAGAAGGGAAAGGCCTCTATCAAGGTCGTCTTGCAGGAACTGAAGGATAGCGGAGAGGGGCGGATCTGCAGACGCCACCTCAGTTGAGGTACAACAGGATGAGAATATCCTCATAATACAAGAGTAGGCTCTCTTGGTAGAGTCCGCTTTAGAATGAGACAGCGTTCTCAGGACCGACTCTGAAAGCCCTTCTATTCTGGGAAGGGACTGATCAACCTCCAGGCTGTCAGGTTGAATCTGTGCAGATCTGAGCAGAGGTGAGTGTCCCACGACACCAGGGTCTGCTGTGGGGAGCCTCCAATATTGTCCTCGACTCAACTGGGTGAGCTAGGTAAACCAGGATCTCTTCGGCCAAAACAGTATGATGGCTATCACCGAGGCCTGATCCTGACGGATTTTCATCAATACCCTCGGTATCATGGAAAAGGGAGGGAAGATGTAAGCCAGCCTGAACCTCCAGGATATTGACAGAGCGTCTAACGCCAGGGGTTGTCCTCCCTGTAAAGGGAGCAGAACCTCTCCACCTTGGCATTGAACCTTGTTGCCAAGAGATCCACCTCTGGCATACCCACTTGAGGACTATCTGCTTGATTCTCCGGATGTAAGGACCACTCCACCGACGGAAGACCGCGGCTCAGCCGCTATCATCTTGAGGGAGCCTTGGATGTGGATAGCAGATAAGTGGGAAGGTACAACTCTGCCTAATCCAGAATCACCCGATCTCTGACAGGAGGGAAGTGATCTCGTGCCTCCCTGCTGGTTGCTGTAAAGTACCGCAGTCACATTGTCTGACTGGACTTTCACCGTTTTGCCCCGGATCTGAGGGGCTAAGTGAAGGAGGGCTAGCCGGATAGCTTGAATCTCGCAGAGATTGGATGAAAGAAGCCACTCCAGAGAAACCAGGTCCCGTGAACTGGAGAGTTGTCTAGGTGAGCGTCCCAGCCTACTTAGGACGCATCCGTAGTCAATATGACCCAGATTGGCTGGGTCATAGACTTCCCGTCTAAAAGATGGCACCACCATCTGAGGGAATACCGAGTTTGCCAAGTCAGGGAGCACAGGAAGTTTAACCCAGCAGGGCTGCCATTCCATTAGGAGAGGACCTCCGACTGTAGAGGCGGAGGTGCCATAGAGCTCAAGGGACTGCTTCCGCAGACGCTGACATGAGCCCCAACATCTTCATGAGAGTCCGGATTGGAACTCGCCGGGGAACGGAAAGGAACTTGCCGTGTTCTGAACCCGGAATCTTCTTTCTGGAGTCAACTGGAGCGACATCCCAGTGGAGTCGATTATGAAGCCTAGATATCTTACTGAAGTCGACGGGCTCACGTTCGACTTCTACCAGCTGATCCAACCTAGGTGGAACAGAAAGGAGATTGTTACCTGAAGAAGTTGGGTTAGGACCGCTAGAGCAGAGGCTTTCAAAGCCAGTCGTCCAGATAAGGAATGATGGTCAGTCCTTGAAGCCTCAAAGCCGCCACCACAGAACCACCTTGGTAAAAGTGTGAGGGGCAGAAGAAATGCCAAAGGGAAGGGCAACAAACAGAAGATGCCTGACGACACCGGACACCTGGACCGTGATCCTGATATACTTCCTGGAACCAGGATGGATCGGGATGTGCAGATATGCATTCTTGAGGTCCAGGGTTGCCATCACGTCTCCAGGATTGACGGCGTGAACTACTGACCTGATGGTTTCTACACGAAACTTCACCTTCCTTATAAATCGATTGAAATATCTCAGATCGATAATCATCCGGAGATCTCCTGAAGCTTTGGGAACCAGAAAAACTGGTGAATAGATCCCTAGGCCCCGTTCTCCTGCCGGAACCTTCTCCATAGCCCCTTTGCAAATGTAGTCCTGAATGTAGGCCTCTAGGATCGCCTCCTTGGCAGCTTGTAGAAGGTTGATCTTGACAAACCTGTCCAGAGGAAAAGAGGTGTTGTTGACTAAATAACCGTTGGAAATGATATTCAGGACCCAGGATCCGAGATCTCTTGGATCCATTCTTCTCAGAAGTGGGAGAGACGACTCCCGACGGGTACATGAAGCTTAGGAATGGGGAAGCTTATTGGCAGGACGGCAGGAGTAACGGGAATTAACCAAGAGCCTCGAAGAGGCCCGTAGTCAGGAGGTGGATTTTCCATCTTTGGCTCCTCCACGAGAGCACCTCAGCCTTTCGCTGTGCTCTCCAGTCACTACAAGAGCTTGTTTGCTGGCCAGACCTGCCATCGCGGTCTTGTCTGCCCTGCCCTCGAAATGACTGCTGGGGAAGGCTCTTCACCTTCTAGTCTGAAAGGCCCTCCATGATCTTATCTAGCTCCGAACCGAACAAACGGTTGGGCTCGAATGGAAGGCCATATAAGCTGTATTTTGAGGAATTTTCAGCGACCCAAGGCTCAAGCCAAAATGGAATATGGGCCGCCGAACCCCGGGCCATGCTATATATAGGCCCCTGACATTATTTGATAGTATTGTTACAAGGTGCCAAAGGTGCACTTGATCTCCCATGAGCCACAGACCTGCTGCTTAGCTTCAAGAGGAAGGATCTGTGTTTGGCCTCACTCCCAGGACTTGCTTCACATCAACTTGAATTTGATCCAGGCAAGATCAGAGGAACGTAGAGACTTCAAAAGCCGCTATGGCTGT
Organism: Bufotes viridis; assembly: GCA_033119425.1. Classification (NCBI taxonomy): domain Eukaryota; kingdom Metazoa; phylum Chordata; class Amphibia; order Anura; family Bufonidae; genus Bufotes; species Bufotes viridis. The sequence goes on from CM065591.1 coordinate 158,110,157, forward strand.
GGAAGCGGAAGCCGCAGCTGCCGTAACACCCCGTCTTAGTTTGCACTCTGCAAGGGGGTCCTGCAGCTAGACCCATCGTCTGCAGGAACCAGAGTGCGCTTGGACAACTTGGCAATAGCCATGTCCACCTTGGGAATGGATCCCCACGAATCCACCAAGGGTTAAGCCATCGGGAACATGGATTTAACTTCTTTGTTAAAACCGGAGCTTTTCCAGGTTTTTTCCACTCTATATCATGACAGAGAGGAGGGTCTCATCCGCTTTGAAGACACGATGTGCCCGAGTAGCGGGAACGGGAGGCTCCCCATAGTCAACATCATGGTCCCCCGACCTGATGGACTTGAACAACTTCTGTGTCTTTCAAGGGGAGAAAACACAACGTCAGCTCCTCCTCATCCGAGGAGGAAGAAACTAAGGAGACCAAAAAGGTCTCCTTACCGGGACAGATGTCTCCATAGGGGCCTGGGCACGAATAGGAAGCCTTTCCATCCAGCAGGCCTATGACTCCTCTAACAGAGCCATTGATACACATCCTGCAAAGCAGGTTCACCAGAGGTCCGAACCTCTAACAGCAGCTGTAACACCTGGTGTAGGTTAGGTCAACAGACCAAGGGATTCCCAACCGGTCTCCCAAACTGGTCTTAGCCCAGCCTTAAGCTGTTTAGCTTCTGCGATCTCACAAGTGCAGGTATGATCAGCTTACAATAATCGTTGACTGCTGCAATGGTAGCAGGATAGATGCTTCCTCTTGAAATCCACTTTCCTGCCTTCCGAATCCCGCGGAGAAGACATCACTGCGGGAAAAAAAGAGACAAATAAAACATTTGTAAACCACCTATCTGCGCAGGAAAGGTAGAAAAACAGACCGGAGGCAGCTGAGGAAAAAAACACCACAAGTGGAACAACACCAATTTTAGGACTCTGGGAGCTGGCTGAAAAAGCATATGCAGCCAGAGACTGAACTGGAGCACAGAGCCTCCAAAAATAGGGGAAGGGGAGGGATAGCCAATCCACCCTTCCCCCAGTAAATCCTCCACACTGGAAGACGCATAAAAAAATCGTGCCCGTGAAAAAATCATGGCCGGATTACCCGGAGGTGATGCAAAAGGAGAGTCCCCGTGTTACCTCCGGAAGATGGCGGCGCACAGGGACCGGGATCCCGGACCAAGGACGCCGCCAAAATACCCCAGCCAGGCGCACTGCGCGGGGCCGGCAGCAAACAAGCTGCCGGCCAAACTGACAAGGTACCTATGGTACTTGCCCAGCCTTAGGAAAAAAGGGCAACGCCGTTACCCAAACGAAAAGAAGGCTACCCGCACTTTCCATAAGAAAGGGGGGAACAAACCGCCTAGTCCACCTGTCCAGGAGGACAGAAAAAAACACAGTGGGCTGGGGGTTGACTTCCTCCTTTTAAGGAGACACTTAATTGCTAAATTGAGTTATTAGTCTTGGGCTCATTAAACATTCCGCCGGTCCTGCCAGTCCACGGGGGGTGGTTAACCCCATCTGTGCTGCTGTAGGACGTAAGGGAACAATGATTTCGCTGTTTCATTAGGTAATCGGTGGTATCTTTACACCGGCAGGGAACGTTTGTTAGCAATTATCTCGCTGATTCTGGGCCAGTGTAAAGGGGCCTTTACATTGCCTTATGCAAGGAAAAGGCCACCTGGGGTAACAAAGGACTAATTCGGTGGGAGATAGTGTCCTGCAACTTGTCTAAGGACGCATGCACACGGCTGTTGCCATTTTTGCAGCCTGCAAATTGCGGATACATAAAACATGGATACCAGCCATGTGTGTTCCGTCCTGTTCTCTGTAAAACTGTCCTATCCTTCTCCTTAAGGCCTCTTTCACATGAATGTGTGAGCCCCATGCCCGTGCTGCGGCCCGCAATGCACGGGCACCGACCGTGGTGTGGGGCAACCGCAGCGGATCGTGGACCCGTTCACTTGAATGTGATCTGCCCGTTCTGCAAAAAGATAGGACATGTTCTATCTTTTTGCGAGACGAAAGTACGAAATGGAACCCCACGGAAGCACTCAGTAGTGCTTCCGTAGTGTTCTGTTCCATCATTCCGTTCTGCACCGTTTCGCATCTCCGGATTTGTTAGACCCATTGAAATGAATGGGTCCGCATCCATGATGCGTAATGGCCATGTAACGGTGCCCGTGTATTGTGGATCTGCAAATGCGGTCCACGATATGGGAACGGGGCGCACATGTTCGTGTGCAATATGCCTAAAACAGACAAGAATAGGACATGCAGTATTTTTTGTGGAACCACGGAACGGACATACGGATGCGAACAGGTGTGCTGTCCATATCTTTTACGGGCCCATTGAAAAATGCGGTTCAAATGTGGACCAAAAATAAGTTTGTGTGCATGAGTCCTCAAGATGAGCATACACAGTCTTATGTTGATCAAAACGGACAAATTCAACCAAAACAAACGTTCATCGGCTGAAAATTTAACAGCAAACATTTGTTTTAGCCAACTGATGACAGACTATTATTATCGTTTGAAAAGAAGTTGGCTGTGTTTAATTTCTATGAAGGTTCTCAGAAAGATCTTTTGTCTTTCACTCGGTTTCATGGAACATGTGTGGGCAGTTTGATCAATTGTAAAGGCCAATATGGACTAAAATGTGAATGGCCATGTCTGTGAAATAATTGTTCACCAGATGATCGTTCGACTGCTATTCAACCATCAACATCAACTTCTATCCAAAGAGTATGACCACCTTAAGGCCCCATTTACACGAGCGAGTTTTCCACACGGGTACAATGTGTGATGTGAACGCATAGCACCAGCACTGAATCCTGACCCAATTATTTCAATGGGTCTGTGTACATGAGCGTTGTTTTCACGCATCACTTCTGCATTACGTGAAAATCGCAGCATGTTTTATATTCTGTGTTTTTCACTTGCTTGTTTTTCACTGATGGTTGCTAGTAGATGTTATTTGTAAACCTTCACTTTTTAACATGCGCATGAAAACGCATCAAAAAGCATTGCATCCGCGTGGAAAAAACTGAACAACTTAACGCAGTTGCAGACAAAACTGACTGAACTTGCTTGCAAAATGGTGCGAGTTTCACTGCACGCACTCTGAACACATCCTGACCTAATCTGTCATGCTTGTGTGAAAGAGGCCGAAGGGTACATCCACATGTTGAAGTTTTTTTACATAGTTTTGGAAGCCAAAATTAGAAGTGGATCATAAAATGAGAAAAAGTATAAAGGACAGATAAGACTTTTTGTTTTTCAACAATACACTTCTGATTTTAATTTCCAAAACTCCATCAAGAAATGTCAACTTGTGGCCGTACACTAAGCTGTTTATGTAGCTGCAACTTATAGGCCTAAGCTGAGGTAAATGATAATATCATGTTAGGCTTCTTTTACACTGGCGTTAGGCTTGCGGTCTAACGTTTTCATACGTGTGCTGCAGGAAGTCCGCCCTGGCTCCATTCACTATAATGGGGATGGACTGAAGATGCGGCCACAGCATGGCAAACATGCTGAGAGGCGGCTGGACAAGAACCGCAGCATGCCTGACAAACCTAACCCCACTGTGAAGGAAGCCTTAGAAGTCTCGCTTGTAAGTGCAAGTTCTATTTGATGAAAGCTAAAACTCTTATTGGACTTACTTATTTTTACCTCTGTATCTTGGGAAGTTTATGAAAGCTGCATGCCAGTTTTTTTTGCATACAAAAGTTGCAAAAATTTGCACTTTGGGGGATTTTCTTCTTCTTACTGGACTTATCAAAAAGTGGGCAAGACTTAGTAGGAGGGTCAGGATTAGAGTTGAGCGAACACCTGGATGTTCGGGTTCGACGAGTTCGGCCGAACTTTCGAAAAATGTTCGGGTTCGTGATCCGAACTCGACCCGAACTTCATCCCGAACCCGAACCCCATAGAAGTCAATGGGGACCCGAACTTTTGGGCTCCCGGACCAAGGACGCCGCCAAAATACCCCAGCCAGGCGCACTGCGCGGGCCGGCAGCAAACAAGCTGCCGGCCAAACTGACAAGGTACCTATGGTACTTGCCCAGCCTTAGGAAAAAGAGCAACGCCGTTACCCAAGCGAAAGAAGGCTACCCGCACTTTCCATAAGAAAGGGGGAACAAACCGCCTAGTCCACCTGTCCAGGAGGACAGAAAAAACACAGTGGGCTGGGGGTTGACTTCCTCCTTTTAAGGAGACACTTAATTGCTAAATTGAGTTATTAGTCTTGGGCTCATTAAACATTCCGCCCGGTCCTGCCAGTCCACGGGGGTGGTTAACCCCATCTGTGCTGCTGTAGGACGTAAGGGAACAATGATTTCGCTGTTTCATTAGGTAATCGGTGGTATCTTTACACCGGCAGGGAACGTTTGTTAGCAATTATCTCGCTGATTCTGGGCCAGTGTAAAGGGGCCTTTACATTTGCCTTATGCAAGGAAAAGGCCACCTGGGGTAACAAAGGACTAATTCGGTGGGAGATAGTGTCCTGCAACTTGTCTAGGGACGCATGCACACGGCTGTTGCCATTTTGCAGCCTGCAAGTTGCGGATACATAAAACATGGATACCAGCCATGTGTGTTCCGTCCTGTTCTCTGTAAAACTGTCCTATCCTTCTCCTTAAGGCCTCTTTCACATGAATGTGTGAGCCCCATGCCCGTGCTGCGGCCCGCAATGCACGGGCACCGACCGTGGTGTGGGGCAACCGCAGCGGATCGTGGACCCGTTCACTTGAATGTGATCTGCCCGTTCTGCAAAAAGATAGGACATGTTCTATCTTTTTGCGAGACGAAAGTACGAAATGGAACCCCACGGAAGCACTCAGTAGTGCTTCCGTAGTGTTCTGTTCCATCATTCCGTTCTGCACCGTTTCGCATCTCCGGATTTGTTAGACCCATTGAAATGAATGGGTCCGCATCCATGATGCGTAATGGCCATGTAACGGTGCCCGTGTATTGTGGATCTGCAAATGCGGTCCACGATATGGGAACGGGGCGCACATGTTCGTGTGCAATATGCCTAAAACAGACAAGAATAGGACATGCAGTATTTTTTGTGGAACCACGGAGACGGACATACGGATGCGAACAGGTGTGCTGTCCATATCTTTACGGGCCCATTGAAAAATGCGGTTCAAATGTGGACCAAAAATAAGTTTGTGTGCATGAGTCCTCAAGATGAGCATACACAGTCTTATGTTGATCAAAACGGACAAATTCAACCAAAACAAACGTTCATCGGCTGAAAATTTAACAGCAAACATTTGTTTTAGCCAACTGATGACAGACTATTATTATCGTTTGAAAAGAAGTTGGCTGTGTTTAATTTCTATGAAGGTTCTCAGAAAGATCTTTTGTCTTTCACTCGGTTTCATGGAACATGTGTGGGCAGTTTGATCAATTGTAAAGGCCAATATGGACTAAAATGTGAATGGCCATGTCTGTGAAATAATTGTTCACCAGATGATCGTTCGACTGCTATTCAACCATCAACATCAACTTCTATCCAAAGAGTATGACCACCTTAAGGCCCCATTTACACGAGCGAGTTTTCCACACGGGTACAATGTGTGATGTGAACGCATAGCACCAGCACTGAATCCTGACCCAATTATTTCAATGGGTCTGTGTACATGAGCGTTGTTTTTCACGCATCACTTCTGCATTACGTGAAAATCGCAGCATGTTTTATATTCTGTGTTTTTCACTTGCTTGTTTTTCACTGATGGTTGCTAGTAGATGTTATTTGTAAACCTTCACTTTTTTAACATGCGCATGAAAAACGCATCAAAAAGCATTGCATCCGCGTGGAAAAAACTGAACAACTTAACGCAGTTGCAGACAAAACTGACTGAACTTGCTTGCAAAATGGTGCGAGTTTCACTGCACGCACTCTGAACACATCCTGACCTAATCTGTCATGCTTGTGTGAAAGAGGCCGAAGGGTACATCCACATGTTGAAGTTTTTTTACATAGTTTTGGAAGCCAAAATTAGAAGTGGATCATAAAATGAGAAAAAGTATAAAGGACAGATAAGACTTTTTGTTTTTCAACAATACACTTCTGATTTTAATTTCCAAAACTCCATCAAGAAATGTCAACTTGTGGCCGTACACTAAGCTGTTTATGTAGCTGCAACTTATAGGCCTAAGCTGAGGTAAATGATAATATCATGTTAGGCTTCTTTTACACTGGCGTTGAGGCTTGCGGTCTAACGTTTTCATACGTGTGCTGCAGGAAGTCCGCCCTGGCTCCATTCACTATAATGGGGATGGACTGAAGATGCGGCCACAGCATGGCAAACATGCTGAGAGGCGGCTGGACAAGAACCGCAGCATGCCTGACAAACCTAACCCCACTGTGAAGGAAGCCTTAGAAGTCTCGCTTGTAAGTGCAAGTTCTATTTGATGAAAGCTAAAACTCTTATTGGACTTACTTATTTTTACCTCTGTATCTTGGGAAGTTTATGAAAGCTGCATGCCAGTTTTTTTTGCATACAAAAGTTGCAAAAATTTGCACTTTTGGGGGATTTTCTTCTTCTTACTGGACTTATCAAAAAAGTGGGCAAGACTTAGTAGGAGGGTCAGGATTAGAGTTGAGCGAACACCTGGATGTTCGGGTTCGACGAGTTCGGCCGAACTTTCGAAAAATGTTCGGGTTCGTGATCCGAACTCGACCCGAACTTCATCCCGAACCCGAACCCCATAGAAGTCAATGGGGACCCGAACTTTTGGGCACTAAAAAGGCTGTAAAACACACCCGGAAAGGGCTAGAGGGCTGCAAAAGGCAGCAAAATGTAGTTAAATCCCCTGCAAACAAATGTAGATAGGGAAATGATGAGTTAACATAAAATAAATAAAAATTAAACAATATTAATTGGAGTGAGGTCCCATAGCACAGAATCAGGCTTCAAGTCACCCACCAATGGAGAAGGTCACTTACTATTATTTTGACCACAGCACCCAGACAAAGGAGAGAGGTCCCACAGCAGAGAACCAGGCATCATATCACCCACCACAGGAGTAGGCCACCATTTAGTTACTTTGACCCCTACACCCAGACGGAGGAGAGAGGTTACACAGCAGAGAATCAGGCATCATATCAACCACCACAGGAGAAGCCACCATTTAGTTACTTTGACCCCTGCACCCAGGAAGAGGAGAGAGGCCCTACAGCACATATTCTGGCATCATATCAGCCACCACAGGAGAAGCCACCATTGAGTTACTTTGACCCCTGCACCCAGGAAGAGGAGAGAGGCCCACAGCACATATTCTGGCATCATATCAGCCACCACAGGAGAAGCCACCATTGAGTTACTTTGACCCCGCACCCAGGAAGAGGAGAGAGGCACCACAGCACATATTCTGGCATCATATCACACACCACAGGAGAAGGCCTCTTTCAGTGATTTAGGCCTTTGGACCCAGACAGAGGAGAGAGGCACCACAGCACATATTCTGGCATCATATCAGCCACCACAGGAGAAGCCACCATTGAGTTACTTTGACCCCTGCACCCAGGAAGAGGAGAGAGGCCCCACAGCACATATTCTGGCATCATATCAGCCACCACAGGAGAAGCCACCATTGAGTTACTTTGACCCCTGCACCCAGGAAGAGGAGAGAGGCCCCACAGCACATATTCTGGCATCATACTAACCACCACAGGAGAAGCCACCATTGAGTTACTTTGACCCCGCACCCAGGAAGAGGAGAGAGGCACCACAGCACATATTCTGGCATCATATCAGCCACCACAGGAGAAGCCACCATTGAGTTACTTTGACCCCTGCACCCAGGAAGAGGAGAGAGGCCCCACAGCACATATTCTGGCATCATATCAGCCACCTCAGGAGAAGCCACCATTTAGTTACTTTGACCCCGCACCCAGGAAGAGGAGAGAGGCACCACAGCACATATTCAGGCATCATATCACACACCACAGGAGAAGGCCTCTTTCAGTGATTTAGGCCTTTGGACCCAGACAGAGGAGAGAGGCACCACAGCACATATTCTGGCATCATATCAGCCACCACAGGAGAAGCCACCATTGAGTTACTTTGACCCCTGCACCCAGGAAGAGGAGAGAGGCCCCACAGCACATATTCTGGCATCATATCACCCACCACAGGAGTAGGCCACCATTTAGTTACTTTGACCCCTACACCCAGACGGAGGAGAGAGGTTACACAGCAGAAAATCAGGCATTTAGATCACCCACCACAGGAGTAGGCCCCAATTTAATGGGACCCGGCAACCATGTCAGATGGCACAACCATCAGCTTCATATCAATCAGCACAGGAGAAGCGACTTTGAAAGACTTTGACCCCTACACCCAGACGGAGGAGAGAGGTTTCACAGCAGAGAATCAGGCATTTAGATCACCCACCACAGGAGTAGGCCCCCATTGAATCAGACCCTGGCAACCATGTCAGATGGCACAACCATCAGCTTTATATCAATCAGCACAGGAGAAGGCGACTTTGAAAGACTTTGACCCTACACCCAGATGGAGGAGAGAGGTTTCACAGCAGAGAATCAGGCATCATATCAACCACCACAGGAGAAGCCACCATTGAGTTACTTTGACCCCTGCACCCAGGAAGAGAGAGAGGCCCCACAGCACATATTCTGGCATCATATCAGCCACCACAGGAGAAGCCACCATTGAGTTACTTTGACCCCTGCACCCAGGAAGAGGAGAGAGGCCCCACAGCACATATTCTGGCATCATACTAACCACCACAGGAGAAGCCACCATTGAGTTACTTTGACCCTGCACCCAGGAAGAGGAGAGAGGCCCCACAGCACATATTCTGGCATCATATCAGCCACCACAGGAGAAGCCACCATTGAGTTACTTGACCCCCGCACCCAGGAAGAGGAGAGAGGCACCACAGCACATATTCAGGCATCATATCACACACCACAGGAGAAGGCCTCTTTCAGTGATTTAGGCCTTTGGACCCAGACAGAGGAGAGAGGCACCACAGCACATATTCTGGCATCATATCAGCCACCACAGGAGAAGCCACCATTGAGTTACTTTGACCCCTGCACCCAGGAAGAGGAGAGAGGCCCACAGCACATATTCTGGCATCATACTAACCACCACAGGAGAAGCCACCATTGAGTTACTTTGACCCCGCACCCAGGAAGAGGAGAGAGGCACCACAGCACATATTCTGGCATCATATCAGCCACCACAGGAGAAGCCACCATTGAGTTACTTTGACCCCTGCACCCAGGAAGAGGAGAGAGGCCCCACAGCACATATTCTGGCATCATATCAGCCACCACAGGAGAAGCCACCATTTAGTTACTTTGACCCCTTCACCCAAACAGAGGAGAGAGGTTCCACATCAGAGAATCAGGCATCATATAAACCACCACAGGAGTAGGCCACAATTTAGTTTATTTGACCCCTGCACCCAGGAAGAGGAGAGAGGCCCCACAGCACATATTCTGGCATCATATCACACACCACAGGAGAAGGCCTCTTTCAGTGATTTAGGCCTTTGGACCCAGACAGAGGAGAGAGGTCCCACAGCAGAGAACCAGGCATCATATCACCCACCACAGGAGTAGGCCACCATTTAGTTACTTTGACCCCTACACCCAGACGGAGGAGAGGTTACACAGCAGAGAATCAGGCATTTAGATCACCCACCACAGGAGTAGGCCCCAATTTAATGGGACCCCGGCAACCATGTCAGATGGCACAACCATCAGCTTCATATCCAATCAGCACAGGAGAAGGCGACTTTGAAAGACTTTGACCCCTACACCCAGACGGAGGAGAGAGGTTTCACAGCAGAGAATCAGGCATTTAGATCACCCACCACAGGAGTAGGCCCCCATTGAATCAGACCCTGGCAACCATGTCCAGATGGCACAACCATCAGCTTTATATCAATCAGCACAGGAGAAGGCGACTTTGAAAGACTTTGACCCTACACCCAGATGGAGGAGAGAGGTTTCACAGCAGAGAATCAGGCATCATATCAACCACCACAGGAGAAGCCACCATTGAGTTACTTTGACCCCTGCACCCAGGAAGAGGAGAGAGGCCCCACAGCACATATTCTGGCATCATATCAGCCACCACAGGAGAAGCCACCATTGAGTTACTTTGACCCCTGCACCCAGGAAGAGGAGAGAGGCCCCACAGCACATATTCTGGCATCATACTAACCACCACAGGAGAAGCCACCATTGAGTTACTTTGACCCCGCACCCAGGAAGAGGAGAGAGGCACCACAGCACATATTCAGGCATCATATCACACACCACAGGAGAAGGCCTCTTTCAGTGATTTAGGCCTTTGGACCCAGACAGAGGAGAGAGGCACCACAGCACATATTCTGGCATCATATCAGCCACCACAGGAGAAGCCACCATTGAGTTACTTTGACCCCTGCACCCAGGAAGAGGAGAGAGGCCCCACAGCACATATTCTGGCATCATACTAACCACCACAGGAGAAGCCACCATTGAGTTACTTTGACCCCGCACCCAGGAAGAGGAGAGAGGCACCACAGCACATATTCTGGCATCATATCAGCCACCACAGGAGAAGCCACCATTGAGTTACTTTGACCCCTGCACCCAGGAAGAGGAGAGAGGCCCCACAGCACATATTCTGGCATCATATCAGCCACCACAGGAGAAGCCACCATTTAGTTACTTTGACCCCTTCACCCAAACAGAGGAGAGAGGTTCCACATCAGAGAATCAGGCATCATATCAACCACCACAGGAGTAGGCCACAATTTAGTTTATTTGACCCCTGCACCCAGGAAGAGGAGAGGCCCCACAGCACATATTCTGGCATCATATCACACACCACAGGAGAAGGCCTCTTTCAGTGATTTAGGCCTTTGGACCCAGACAGAGGAGAGAGGTCCCACAGCAGAGAACCAGGCATCATATCACCCACCACAGGAGTAGGCCACCATTTAGTTACTTTGACCCCTACACCCAGACGGAGGAGAGAGGTTACACAGCAGAGAATCAGGCATTTAGATCACCCACCACAGGAGTAGGCCCCAATTTAATGGGACCCGGCAACCATGTCAGATGGCACAACCATCAGCTTCATATCAATCAGCACAGGAGAAGGCGACTTTGAAAGACTTTGACCCCTACACCCAGATGGAGGAGAGAGGTTTCACAGCAGAGAATCAGGCATCATATCAACCACCACAGGAGAAGCCACCATTTAGTTACTTTGACCCCTGCACCCAGGAAGAGGAGAGAGGCACCACAGCACATATTCTGGCATCATATCAGCCACCACAGGAGAAGCCACCATTGAGTTACTTTGACCCCTGCACCCAGGAAGAGGAGAGAGGCCCCACAGCACATATTCTGGCATCATATCAGCCACCACAGGAGAAGCCACCATTTAGTTACTTTGACCCCTTCACCCAAACAGAGGAGAGAGGTTCCACATCAGAGAATCAGGCATCATATCAACCACCACAGGAGTAGGCCACAATTTAGTTTATTTGACCCCTGCACCCAGGAAGAGGAGAGAGGCCCCACAGCACATATTCTGGCATCATATCACACACCACAGGAGAAGGCCTCTTTCAGTGATTTAGGCCTTTGGACCCAGACAGAGGAGAGAGGTCAGAGATTAGCTTCATATCCCCCAGCACAGCAGAAGACCGCTTTATTTGACTTAGGCCTCAGCACCCAGACAGAAGACAGAGGTAGCATGGCAGAGGTTATGGCTTCATGTCACCCGTTAGTTTAACCGGCCACTTTCATCTGGTTAGGCCGGCGCCCAGACAGAGAAGAGTTTCATTCAACTGTGGGTTTCATAAAATTTGTATCAAATAAAGAAGTGGCCCTTAGCACAACAAGACATGTTTTTAGGCAGTTAATAAGGACTACTCTGCACAAGGGAGGGACAGGTCCTGTGGGATCCATGCCTGGTTCATCTTTATGAAGGTCAGCTTGTCCACGTTGGCTGTGGACAGGCGGCTGCGCTTGTCAGTAATGACGCCCCCTGCCGTGCTGAATACGCGTTCAGATAAAGCGCTGGCCGCCGGGCAGGAAAGCACCTCAAGGCATAACATGCTAACTCTGGCCACGTGGACAATTTCGAAACCCAGTAGTTGAATGGGGCCGAACCATCCGTCAGGATGTGGAGAGTGTGCAGACATACTGTTCAACCATGTTAGTGAAATGCTGCCTCCTGCTAACACGTTCCGTATCAGGTGTCGGTGCAGATAGCTGTGGCGTGGAGACAAAACTTTTCCACATTTCTGCCATGCTAACCCTGCCCTCAGATGAGCTGGCCGTGACACAGCTGCGTTGGCGACCTCTTGCCACTCCTCTGCCTTCACCTTCCACCTGTTCCCCTGTGACATGTGGGAATGCTCTCAAGAGCGCCTCTATCAGCGTGCGCTTGTACTCGCGCATCTTACGGTCGCGCTCCAGTTCAGGAATTAAAGTGGGCACATTGTCTTTATACCGGGGATCCAGCAGGGTGGCCACCCAGTAGTCTGCACACGTTAAAGCGTGGGCAACTCTGCTAATCGTTGCGCAGGCATTGGAGCATATATTCGCTCATGTGGGCCAGGCTACCCATGGGTAAGGACAAGCTGTCCTCTGTGGGAGGCGTATCGTCATCGTCCACCGTATCCCCCAGCCACGCACCAGTGATGGGCCTGGGCTGCCACCCCGCTGTGAACTTGCGTCATCCTCGTCCCCCTCCACCTCCTCCTCCTCATCCTCCTCGTCCTCCAGTACAGTGCCTTGGCTGGCGACTTGTGAACCTGTCCTCTGCTGCTTAAACAAACCTCCCTCTGAGCCAATTCGAACAGACTGGCCCGAAAGTGTTAGAAACGAGCCCTCATCCTCCTCCTCCTCCTCCACCTGGGCCACCTCCTCTAACATCATTGCCCTAAGTGTTTTCTCAAGGAGACATAGAAGTGGTATTGTAACGCTGATAACAGTGTCATCGCCACTGGCCATGTTGGTGGAGTACTCGAAACAGCGCAGCAGGGCACACAGGTCTCGCATGGAGGCCCAATCATTGGTGGTGAAGTGGTGCTGTTCGGCAGTACGACTGACGCGAGCGTGCTGCAGCTGAAACTCCACTATGGCCTGCTGCTGCTCGCACAGTCTCTCCAGCATGTGCAAGGTGGAGTTCCACCGGGTGGGCACGTCGCATATGAGGCGGTGAGCGGGAAGGCCGAAGTTCCGCTGTAGCGCAGACAGGCGAGCAGCGGCAGGATGTGAATGGCGGAAGCGCGCACAGACGGCCCGCACTTTATGCAGCAGCTCTGACATGTTGGGGTAGTGGTGAATGAACCTCTGCACCACCAAGTTCAGCACATGCGCCAGGCAAGGGATGTGCGTCAAACCGGCTAGTCCCAGAGCTGCCACGAGATTTCGCCCATTATCGCATACCACCAGGCCTGGCTTGAGGCCCACCGGCAGAAACCACTCGTCGGTCTGTTGTTCAATACCCCGCCACAACTCCTGCGCGGTGTGGGGCCTGTCCCCCAAACATATGAGTTTCAGAATGGCCTGCTGACGTTTACCCGGGCTGTGCTGAAGTTGGTGGTGAAGGTGTGTGGCTGACCGGATGAGCTGGTGGAAGCAGTGGAGGAGGAAGCCGAGTAGGAGGAGGAGGCTACAGGAGGCAGAGAATGATGCCCTGCGATCCTAGGGGCGGAAGGACGTGCGCCAAGGAACTGTCCGCCGGGGGCCCAGCCGCCACTACATTCATCCAGTGTGCAGTTAGTGAGATATAGCGTCCCTGGCCGTGCTTACTGGTCCACGTATCTGTGGTTAGGTGGACCTTGCCACAAATGGCGTTGCGCAGTGCACACTTGATTTTATCGGACACTTGCATGTGCAGGGAAGGCACGGCTGTCTTGGAGAAGTAGTGGCGGCTTGAACCACATACTGCGGGACAGCCATGGCCATCAGCTGTTTGAAGCTGTCTGTGTCCACCAGCCGGAATGACAGCATTTCAAAGGCCAGCAGTTTAGAAATGCTGGCGTTCAGGCCAAGGGCTCGAGGGTGACTCGGGGGGAATTTGCGCTTCCTCTCTAAGGTTTGAGATATTGAGAGCTGAACGCTGCTGTGTGATATAGTGGAGACGCTAGTTGACGGTGGCGGTGGTGTCGGTGGCACATCCTCTGTTTGCTGCTCGGCAGGTGGCAACATTCCTCTCGAGGCGGAAGCCGAGGCAGCAGCGGTAGAGGGAGCAGGGGAGCCTCAGCGAGTGCCTGGTTTTTAAGGTGTGTACCCCACTGCAGTTCATGCTTTGCATGTAGATGCCTGGTCATGCAGGTTGTGCTGAGGTTCAGAACGTTAATGCCTCGCCTCAGGCTCTGATGGCAGAGCGTGCAAGTCACTCGGGTCTTGTCGGTACGACATTGTTTAAGAAGTGCCATGCCAGGGAACTCTTTGAAGCTGCCTTTGTGGGGCTGGGTCCCTGTTGGCGATGTCCAGTAGCAGGCGAACTCTGGGGCGGCGGCTCGTCTGCTTGGCCCCCTGCTCCCTCTTTGGCTTCGCTGTTGTCTCGGTCTCACCACTACCTCTTCCTCTGAACTGTGAAAGTCATCGCCACGACCTTCAGTCCATGTGGGGTCTAAGACCTCATCGTCCTCTGCATCGTCTTCCACCCAGTCTCCCTCCCTGACCTCCTCCTGTTCAGTCTGCACACTGCAAAAGACGCGGCAGTGGGCACCTGTGTTTCGTCATCATCAGAGACGTGCGGACTCCGATGAGGTGGTATTCCCATGTCCTCTTCATCTGGAGACATAAGTGGTTGTGCGTCAGTGCATGGTATGTCTTCCTCCACTGGGGAAGGGCTAGGTGGACGCCCTGGGAAACCCTGGAAGCAGAGTCTTCAAACAGAAGAAGAGACTGCTGCATAACTTGTGGCTCAGACCGTTTCCCTGATATGCTTGGGGGTGATGTGACAGACTGATGGGCTTGGTTTTCAGGTGCCACCTGTGCGCTTTCCGCAGAAGACTGGGTGGAAGACCATGTGGTGAACGTGCTGGAAGCACTGTCGGCCACCCAATCGATTAATGCCTGTACCTGCTCAGGCCTTACCATCCTAAGAGCGGCATTGGGCCCCACGAGATATTGCGGTACATTCTGCCGGCTAGTTGAGGGAGTTCGTTCCCTACTGTGTGCGCCTGGGGCCGAGCGGCCACGTCCTCTACCAGCAACAGAGGCTCCACGGACACCACCACGACCGCGTCCTCGTCCCTTAATAGTATTTTTCTTCATTGTTGCGATTCAACTCGCACCACAATGAAATATATTATTTTTATAAGCAAAATCCCCTCACTGGAATACTTTCAGTCTTTTGACTGTATGGATTACAGATGGAATGACTGTTATATGTGAGTACCGCTTTCTTTGACAGATTCTAGTATGGGTACATATATGTTTTCCCAACCCCAGCACATTAATTTGCTAATTCCAGATGTATGAAACGCATGAGCCTAACTGTATCTAGTATATTGAGCATCAGATAAACTAACTTGGCCTTTTTAAATAAAAAAAATTCCCTCACTGGAATACTTTCAGTCTTTTGACTGTATGGATTACAGATGGAATGACTGTTATATGTGAGTACCGCTTTCTTTGACAGATTCTAGTATGGGTACATATATGTTTTCCCAACCCCAGCACATTAGTTTGCTAATTCCAGATGTATGAAACGCATGAGCCTAACTGTATCTAGTATATTGAACGCCAGATAAACTAACTTGGCCTTTTTAAATAAAAAAAATTCCCTCACTGGAATACTTTCAGTCTTTTGACTGTATGGATTACAGATGGAATGACTGTTATATGTGAGTACCGCTTTCTTTGACAGATTCTAGTATGGGTACATATATGTTTTCCCAACCCCAGCACATTAGTTTGCTAATTCCAGATGTATGAAACGCATGAGCCTAACTGTATCTAGTATATTGAGCGCCAGATAAACTAACTTGGCCTTTTTAAATAAAAAAATTCCCTCACTGGAATACTTTCAGTCTTTTGACTGTATGGATTACAGATGGAATGACTGTTATATGTGAGTACCGCTTTCTTTGACAGATTCTAGTATGGGTACATATATGTTTTCCCAACCCCAGCACATTAGTTTGCTAATTCCAGATGTATGAAACGCAGGCCTAACTGTATCTAGTATATTGAACGCCAGATAAACTAACTTGGCCTTTTTAAATAAAAAAATTCCCTCACTGGAATACTTTCAGTCTTTTGACTGTATGGATTACAGATGGAATGACTGTTATATGTGAGTACCGCTTTCTTTGACAGATTCTAGTATGGGTACATATATGTTTTCCCAACCCCAGCACATTAATTTGCTAATTCCAGATGTATGAAACGCAGGCCTAACTGTATCTAGTATATTGAACGCCAGATAAACTAACTTGGCCTTTTTAAATAAAAAAATTCCCTCACTGGAATACTTTCAGTCTTTTGACTGTATGGATTACAGATGGAATGACTGTTATATGTGAGTACCGCTTTCTTTGACAGATTCTAGTATGGGTACATATATGTTTTCCCAACCCCAGCACATTAATTTGCTAATTCCAGATGTATGAAACGCAGGCCTAACTGTATCTAGTATATTGAACGCCAGATAAACTAACTTGGCCTTTTTAAATAAAAAAAATTCCCTCACTGGAATACTTTCAGTCTTTTGACTGTATGGATTACAGATGGAATGACTGTTATATGTGAGTACCGCTTTCTTTGACAGATTCTAGTATGGGTACATATATGTTTTCCCAACCCCAGCACATTAATTTGCTCATTCCAGATGTATGAAACGCAGGCCTAACTGTATCTAGTATATTGAACGCCAGATAAACTAACTTGGCCTTTTTAAATAAAAAAATTCCCTCACTGGAATACTTTCAGTCTTTTGACTGTATGGATTACAGATGGAATGACTGTTATATGTGAGTACCGCTTTCTTTGACAGATTCTAGTATGGGTACATATATGTTTTCCCAACCCCAGCACATTAATTTGCTAATTCCAGATGTATGAAACGCAGGCCTAACTGTATCTAGTATATTGAACGCCAGATAAACTAACTTGGCCTTTTTAAATAAAAAAATTCCCTCACTGGAATACTTTCAGTCTTTTGACTGTATGGATTACAGATGGAATGACTGTTATATGTGAGTACCGCTTTCTTTGACAGATTCTAGTATGGGTACATATATGTTTTCCCAACCCCAGCACATTAATTTGCTAATTCCAGATGTATGAAACGCAGGCCTAACTGTATCTAGTATATTGAACGCCAGATAAACTAACTTGGCCTTTTTAAATAAAAAAATTCCCTCACTGGAATACTTTCAGTCTTTTGACTGTATGGATTACAGATGAAATGACTGTTATATGTGAGTACCGCTTTCTTTGACAGATTCTAGTATGGGTACATATATGTTTTCCCAACCCCAGCACATTAGTTTGCTAATTCCAGATGTATGAAACGCAGGCCTAACTGTATCTAGTATATTGAACGCCAGATAAACTAACTTGGCCTTTTTTAAATAAAAAAATTCCCTCACTGGAATACTTTCAGTCTTTTGACTGTATGGATTACAGATGGAATGACTGTTATATGTGAGTACCGCTTTCTTTGACAGATTCTAGTATGGGTACATATATGTTTTCCCAACCCCAGCACATTAATTTGCTAATTCCAGATGTATGAAACGCAGGCCTAACTGTATCTAGTATATTGAACGCCAGATAAACTAACTTGGCCTTTTTTAAATAAAAAAAAAATTCCCTCTCTGGAATACTTTCAGTCTTTTGACTGTATGGATTACAGGTGGACTGGTATTAGTAGGGGTGACACAAGCACACCCAAGTCCCTGATGTAGGATTTCTATGGCACAGACCACTATTACAAGTGATTAATGGACGTTGGGAGAGATTGTGCTGCAGCACTAGTCCCAAGATGGCCGCCGCCTATCAGCCCAGTAACATGTGCCACAAAATGGTCTGCACAACCTTTAAAAAAAATAGCCTTGGACTGTGCTGCTAAATCGCTATTGGTCTGAATCCCAGGTGTAGATGTCTGACTTGTTTGGAGCTTTGGAATGCACACTGTGGCAGCTTCTGCTGCAGCACTACAAGTCGCAAAATGGCGGCCGGCGGTCAGCCCAGGTACATGTGGATGGAAAAATCACTCTGGCCACTCTAAAAATAGCCAATCCCTATCAAAAAAGCAGCTCAGCTGCAGTTGTTCAGATGAATCACAGGTGGAGGAGAGAAGTATTCAATTATCCCTGCCTATTCTCGCCCTAGCATCAGCTGCGTCTATCCCTGTTCTATTCACATCGGGAGTGAGCACGTCCCGACGTGCGCACAAGCTTATAAAGAGGCTGAGTCACATGCTGCACTCGGCCAATCACAGCCTTGCCAATAGTAGGCATGGCTGCGATGGCATCTTAGGGCAAGTAGTATGATGCATGTTGATTGGCTGCTTTGCAGCCTTTCAAAATGCGCCTAAATACATGCCGAACGACGAACCCGAACCCGAACTTTTTTGAAAATGTCCGGGTTCGGGTCCGGGTCCCGGACACCCCAAAATTCGGTACGAACCCGAACGATGCTCGAACTGTTCGCTCAACACTAGTCAGGATGCATTTATCATAATTTACATCAGGAAACCAGAATTATATAAATAAATTATAGCAGAAATCTATGCAAGCCTATAGCTGACATAGATTTCAGTTTGAGGCTCATTTTTAAGGCCCCTTTACACTGGACTGGGCAACGGCCAGATGTTCGCTAACAAGCATTAGTAGGAATGCTTGTTAGCGATTATCTGCCGGTGTAAAGGTGTCGCAGATTACCCGATGAACGAGCGAAACACTTGTGGCCATCTAAACAGCACTCTACTGCTGGCAATGGTATTAGATCATTGCAAGTAGATAAAGCCATCTCCTTCACTGACAAGCAGCACCTGCTGGGAAGGAACGCTTCCTCCCCAACAATCGTCTGCTCTATCTAGCAGTGTAAAGGGGCTGGTTGAGTGGTATCACTTGAAATGCTGTAGCAACACTGTAATGACAGCCTGACAGCCTTACACATTGACACTTTATACTGACGTCTTTCCTGTCCCTTCTGTGTTTGTCAATTAATTCAATCCAAATAGCTATTGTCTCACTAAGCTCACCCTGATACTAAACTAGGTGTGTTCTGTGTTTAAAGATTTCATTTCTCTGTTGGTTGTCTTAGCACAGCTTGTATAACCCTAGAAAGCGCATGTATTTCATGGCTTATATACTTATATAGTGTCAATGACACGTGTCAGTATAGTCCCCCCTGACTGGTTGAGGGTGAGTGTAAGGCATTAAGGGCAAGCCCATTGGTCAGGGCGCCACCAGGGTTCATGTGATCCTCCTTCTTCATCTTCACTGCCCTGCTGTGCTGTCTTCTGATCTATGAAATGACGGGAGCCATTTTGAGCTATTTGTCCAATATGAATCACAAAAGTTTTGGAATTTCTAACAAATTCAATTAGTTTACAACTGATTCTCTTTTCTCTAATTACTTTCTTATTCAGATCCATGTATTGTGATACAGTCAAAACTTATGGGTAAACATGAGGCTAAAAATGAGGCTTTTATTATAACGATCAAGGACTTGAAGGCTATGTATACCTTTGGGGTAATTTTTTTTATTATTGCATTGTACTCATTTTGAGCTAAAAAAAAAGCATCCTTTGAATTGGTCTTTATTAAAAATATGGAGCCCTTTTTTCTGTACATAGCTAAGATGCTCTAGCAGCAGCCTCTGTATTTTCCCTCTTTTTCATCAGTTGGGCAGCGGACAGGCTCCTTATCTCTGCTCTCAGACATTATAAACACTCATTATAGCTCAGTTCTTATCTTACTGATAAGAATGTGGCTTAAATAAGGGTTTATGACCTCTTAGTAATTTAGAGATAAGCTTTATTAGATGACAGTGAAAGTGCCAGTCACACAGTTACAAAAACAGTCGATCCTTTTTAATAGAATTGATAAATATTGTTAATAAAGGCCAATTGAAAATATGATTTTTAGCCAAAAATGAATAAAATTCCATCATAATCAAAAATTGCCTTTAAGGACAATCACTGATTGTCTGGCTGATAGCTATCTCTCCTGACTCCCTTGTGCACATATATGTTCAGCTTGGGCAAATGTGTATTCAAGTGTATTCAATGGAGAAAGGGGAGAAGGCTGCTGCCAGACAGATTATGTTCTGGCAGAACAAAAGGATTGGGCGAAAATATCCATTTTGCTTGATCCTTCTCTCTCCTGACATCATCTGTCGAGGGGAGGGTCAGAATCTCCCCATACACATTACTAACGCGTATGGGGGCGCTTAGACTTAAGCTTTGCTGCCTTGATTTCGATATATGCAGCTGACAACGACTATTGTGCTATGTCTCAGTATTATGACAATGCCCTTTGCCGACAGATGCCTGACCAAACTAAAGAGAATAGAACATATATCTATATAAAGTAAAACTTTCCAGCAGAATTATATCTATTTTTTGCATGGCCTTTACATACATTATATTCAATGCTACAAAGCTGAAAGAACAATCGCTCTATTATTTATAAAAGATTTGTAAAAGAAAAGGAATCTACACAATAAGCACCATAATGTGGGCCTGAATGTTATCCACCCCATTCAAAGTAAATGATATATCTGAACAAATAGCGCCATGCAGATATCCCACAGCTAGGTGTGCAAACAGGAAACTGTTACAGTATACACAGTATATACATAATATCTATTCTCAATGGAGGAGATGGATTAATAGGCGAGAACCACCCACAGCTTGAGCTTAATGGAAGCTTTAATTTCCTAGAGTGTACTTAAGCTATTAATGATTGAAATAAAGAAAACGTGAATTCCTTTCAAAGACTGATAACAGCTGATAATACATTGTTTTTCTGGTTAGGATGGAATGCTACCTTGCTGTAAGTGCTACAACAATACAACATACTGACTAACATGGGTGTCTTCCTATATGTCTTATGATACATTAATTTATATATACACAGGACCATATATACTGCTCATGCTGCCCTAGGCACTAAGGCTGAATACGCCACCATTTAGGCGATTTTCATGCCACGTTTGCACCACACAAAAGTATACAAGAATATACTGTCAGGTACTTACAGCTTTGACAGGTTTACATCAAGGGAGGCTCTGCGTACTTAATGTTTTAACCCTAAGGTGAAGACAAATGTCATTAAAATCTCTTTTAAAATTGCTCTTTTAAAGACTGAGCACTGGGTTAGGGTATGGCCACACGGTCAGGTTTATGCATGTGGCAGGGGCGTAGCTAGAAATGACTGGGCCCCATAGCAAAAAAATTGTAAGGCCCCCCCAGCGCATGCCCAGTACTATATTGCTGGCATCGACTTCACATGAACATTGTGCGCCTGCGCTGGATACGGTCCCCGGCACCCTCCAGCTCCAGTAACGGAGTGCGCCTGCGCCACATAGAGTAGTTGGCCGCGGCTTTAGTTACTCCTCCTGCGCCTGCCGGGGACCGAATCTAGCGCAGGCGCACAACGTCCATGTAGTACTGGGCATGCGCTGGATTTTGCTGCATCAGGAGCATGAAAAGCAGCCCAGCGCAGTGAATACTAATGAGCTCGGCGGCACTAGGAGACGGCAGTTGGGTCGCGGCTGGGCACAAAGCGGGAGGAGGGACAGCCCCTTGGGCACAAACTCAGGTAATTTGCATATCAAGAAAAATGTTTTTTAAAAGCATTGGAAAGGCAGACAGGGGGGGGAAATAGTATTATTGGATTAAGCAGATTAAGATCAATAGGGTCATATAAATCACTTTATATGATGAAGTGGCCCGTCAGTGTCCCTTTATTGTGGAGGGTGACAGCAGACTTTTACCTCAGGCAGCGGTTACATAGGTGGCATGTGCCTGACCGTTACTGTTTTCACCTCACCTCTTGTACATGGCCGGAATTATTCTGGACGTGGCCCCTTTAACTTATTAAAGGCATTGACCTAAAGGTAGAGCACCAGTTTACTTATGGAACTGGGCCAGATAAACTCACCTGCAGTGTCTTCACTTCCCAAGCCTTTCAAGTAGAGGATGGGTAGTAGATGGGGCTCAGTGTTCTCCAGGGCTACCCTCAGATCTTGGAAGTGGTCCTTCTCCTTGACAAGTAGCATCTTGAGTAGGAGGTCCACTTTATCCTGATGAGTGGCACAACTAGTGTCAAGCTCCTGCCTGTCCCTGAGGGTGAGGGTGCAAGACTCCTGCAGAATGTTCCATCACTGACAGACTCCACCAGGTTTTGGTGGCACTGCTGGAATAACTCCCCGTGCTTGGGTTCCATCCAGAAGCCTGAGAAGAACGACTTGTCAGAAGCACCCTCTTCTTGTCTAAGGCTGTCGGCTTTTCTCGGAGGAGTTATAGGCCCAGCAGGAAGCTCCAGCTTGCAGCCTGCATAGGAGCTGAGCACAATCCTGCCCTCATGCACCCTCTGTCCCTCTGTCTGCACCAAGCAACAGCAGCAGCCATATTGCTGAGCTGGGGAGGGCTGCGAGGCTGCATGCTGTGCCTCACCCTCACAACCTTATCACTGCTGCTCCCCCTCCTTCCCAGTCAGGAACGGCGATCAGAAGAAACAGCTTCCTCCTTTCCTGACAGACAGTCTGGAGGCAGGGTGAGCTGGTGAGTGGTCGCTGAGCAAACATAGGAGCTGAGCACAATGAATACTGCGCGGCTGCACACCCGCACAGCTTAGAAGGAAAGGGAACACTGTACTCCGTCGCAACATGAATAAAATAAAAAAATACTCAGCCAGCGGCGCGGGCCCCCAGTGGCGTAGGGCCCCATAGCCATTGCTATGGCTGCTATGGTGATCCCTACGCCACTGGCATGTGGTTTTGGAAGCCAATATCAGGAGTGGATCATAAAAGGAAAGAATGTATAAAGGACAGACATGACTTTTCTTCTTTTTTAATTCACTCCTGGTTTTGGCTTCCAAAACTGCATCTGGAAACCTGACCGTGTGGTCGTACCCTTATGGAGTTATATACCATACACTGGTATACATCTTCTATAGGCTACATGCACACGACCGTTGCCTGCCTCCGCGTCCGCTCCTCCTGCAAATTTTACGTCTGTCAAAAAAAACTGATGACGGACCGTTTTTTTTTACGGATCCGATTTTTATGGCAGATCCATTGTAAAAATGCCTATCCTTGTCCGCAAACGTGAAAAAAATAGGACATGCACTATTTTTTTGACGGAATGAAAACACGGATCACGGAATGCGGAACAAAAACGGTTGACCATCCGCATTTTTTGACGGACCCATTGAAATGAATGGGGAAGCATCCTATCCGTGAAAAAAAACGGAACGGACGCGGAAACAAACAACGGTCGTGTGCATGGGGCCATAGACTGTTAGTGCAAATTGTCTCCTTTTATTATATATTGAAAATCACGGTCAAAAACATGGTGTGAATATAGGCATACACAGGGGTGCATGCACCACTAATGAGGCCAGGTAATCGCCTCAGGCAGCACCAGGTAGGGGCAAGAGGGCGGCAGTGGAACGGCTATTTGCAGAGCGCTTTCATTGTGGCAAAGGGGTTAGGTTAAGAAATTGGCATGGGGGGGCACCCTGTTTCAGTTTTTGCCTCAGGCAGCAGAAAGGCTAGGTGCACTCCTGGGTGTACAGTTTTTTCCCTGTACTTTGGGAAGGCAGCTGCTTTTTTCAATTCAATTTTCTATGCATCTGCGAGGATAATACAGTAAAGAAATATACCTAAACTGTGGTTGTCCAGAGATCAAAATTATTGTTAGGAGTAGGCACTCCTCCCTTTAGTGGGTCATCACCTCCTCTGTGTCCCCTTCACAAACCAGGTCAGACGATTGTAGCTAATTACATCAGTAAGATGGAACCACTTCACAGAGACCCCTATCATAAAACTTGGAGATAGCATGCGGGTCATACACAAATCTTTCACAGAACAGAACCGTTAGGGGGATCAATAAAAGGCTATTGTCCTCTCCAGCCGAGTTCACACATAAAACCCCCATCTTACAATATACATTAAAGAAATACATGGCCAAATTCATAGTTGGGACAAGTGCTTCTTCCTGAGAACCAGCTTCTATCGATCCTAGGTCAGTAACATGGAGCAATAAAATAACTTCCACCATCTTGCCATTGCCTCCGCCATGTTTAGTACACAGGTCAGGACATTAGGACGTGTGGATGGAGGTTATATGAAGTTGCTAGGGTGCATGCCCGAAAATATATTTTAATACAAAGATTTTGAGGCAGCCCTGATGTGCAGCAGATGTCGTAAGCGCTGTGTCGTTGCCATATTCCCTAGCCTCCTCTGACATCACAGGCCGGGGGAACCTGCAGATCCTGCATGCAGAAAAGCAAACTGTCATTTCTTTGGGGATCACTAGTTTGATGGACTGACTGATATTTCTGCTTTCCCAGGCAACCAGACTTATCTGTCGCGTAATATATAAAGTTCTGTGTTTATTCCTTTTATTTTCCAAAATGTTATTTCGCACTGTATATATAAGTCTGTATATTTTATGTAATATTTCCTATGATAACCCCATTGTTTGTACGCACTGTCCTTTTTTGATATTACAACTTCACTTTAATATGAACATTCTTGTGTTCTACGATTCCATGACCTTAGAATAAGTGTTACCTATACTGATGTATTAACCTGCGAATGCTAGCCCACATAGAGAGTCGTAGAGTGTATTTGGGCGTTATTTAATGCAAGTTGTCTTGTCAACCTGATATGACGAGTGGTGAGGTGACAGCTAAGATTGATTCGTTTTGGATGACAGAGAGCTGACAGAAGAAGATCCAGCGTGACCCTGCAGGCTCCTCTACTGAATCTAAGTCCGTGATCCTGACATAAACTATATCTGAATATTGCATAGGTCAATATACATTATACACAGTCGTTTCATACAGACTTGCACACCTACACACTCACTACGTACAACTGCACACTATATACATACAGTACTTGCCTAACTACCTAGTCAAAACAGACATTTTACAAACCTGCACACATAAGCCTAGCCAGTATATAGTACCATGCTCTGCATTGATGAGGGGTAAATAACCCAAAACAACTGTCTGGGACTGAGTGTATTTTTCTTATGGATCCAAGTCATTGTTCCAAGACCTGTTTAACCCCTGCCTGACATGGTGATTTTCCATTTTTGCGTTTCTGTTTCTTATTCCCTGCCTTCCCAGAATCATAACATTTTTCTTTTCTGTTCGCAAAGCCATATAAAGGCTTGTTTTTGCAGGACAAGTGGTACTTTCTAATGGCAACATTTAATTTTCTGTATAATATGAAGCTCTTCAGTCACCTGTAGCAATTACAAGTCCACACCAGGAGTTCTGCTTAACCCAGCACTGACAGTCTTTCAAACTTGCAGACTAATATTATAGTAACATAGTAACATAGTATATAAGACCGAAAAAAGACATTTGTCCAACCAGTTTGGCCTTTTTCCTACAAGTTGATACAGAGGAAGGCAAAAAACCCCTGTGAGGCAGAAGCTAATTTTCCCCACTTAAGGGGGAAAAAATTCCTTTCCGACTCCAATCAGGCAATCAGAATAACTCCCTGGATCAACGACCCCTCTCTAGTAACTGTAGCCTGTAATATTATTACACTCTAGAAATACATCCAGTACCCTCTTGAATTCCTTTATTGTACTCACCATCACCACCTCCTCAGGCAGAGAGTTCCATAGTCTCACTGCTCTTACAGTGAAGAATCCTTTTCTATGTTTGTGTACAAACCTTCTTTCCTCCAGACGCAGAGGATGTCCCCTCGTCACAGTCACAGTCCTGGGGATAAATAGATGATGGGACAGATCTCTGTACTGATCCCTGATATATTTATACATAGTTATTAGATCTCCCCTCAGTTTTCTTTTTTCTAAAGTGAATAACCCTAATTTTGATAACCTTTCAGGGTACTGTAGTTGCCCCATTCCAGTTATTACTGTAGTTGCCCTCCTCTGAACCCTCTTCAGCTCTGCTATGTCTGCCTTGCTCACAGGAGCCCAGAACTGTACACAGTACTCCATGTGTGGTCTGACTAGTGATTTGTAAAGTGGTAGGACTATGTTCTCATCACGGGCGTCTATGCCCCTTTTGATGCAACCCATTAACTTGCATTATTCCTTCCCATGTGCATAACTTTACATTTGTCAGTGTTAAACCTCATCTGCCATTTCTCTGCCCAAGCCTCCGATCTATCCAGATCCCTCTGTAGCAGAAAACTGTCCTCTTCAGTGTTAATTACTTTACACAGTTTAGTGTCATCTGCAAAAATAGATATTTTACTATGCAAGCCTTCTACAAGATCAAAAGTAACACAGGGAGATCTACAGATATTGTTAGAGATCTACCAGATACACTTCTCAGCTTAAACTATGAATACAATAATAAGAGTGTGCCTTATAAAATAAAATTTAACTTTTATTTGAGACCTATAAAATATGTATGGTCACTCTTACACTAAATAATTCCCTGTATCTATAGGGCTATCTAAGGTGAGACCAGATGAGGTATGCAGGCTTGAGGGGGTCTAATATTCTAACCCTACGGGGGGCTCACTATATCCTTACCCTAAAGCCAACTGGATAGTGGAATCCCTGTATGGCTGTAGTCGGAGCACCCGCCCCGAAAAGGGCGACCCCCAGCCTCTGGAACCTCGGCTCTGTCTAACTTTCCCTCCGCTTAAACCTGTAAGTTCTGTTAGCCCTAATAGTAGTAATCGTTATCCGACGCGTTTCGCCACTATAAGGTGGCTCTTCAGGGATATAGGATAGTCAAGGGGGCGCCTGGTGCAGTGGCAGCGCTTCCCCCTGATCTTATTTCTGGCAGTGGCAAAGTTGATAAAGAGTGCCGACTTTAAATACTCAAAGTAAGCCCTCCCTGAGACACAGTTAGCCAATCTTGGCTTGTTTCGTCAGAAGGGGGCGTGTGGATTAAACCACCAGATTCACGCCCAGGTATCCTGCGTCCAATCACAACCCTCCGGGGCGGGGAAGCGTCGCTGATGTCACACTGTGAAACAGTGTGCGGCGCTCACCACCGCGCCTACCGGAAGTGACCTAAGCAGTGGGCGTTCCTATTTCCATCGGGATCTTAGACGCCTCCCCGGCTTTGTTTACCCGGCATCTCAGAGTGTGCCGATCGTGTCAAAAGGAGTTCAAACAAGTATGGTAATACAAACATATTCCGGAGGAAAAGATCTCAATCCTCCATCAAACAGTCGCTGACAGCCCCAGCAGCCGTTCCAAAGTGTCACGAACATCGCTATATTATATCACTAATACTAATAGAACACTATAACGAAGACAGCCACTCTATTTGCAGAGGTTAGTGCAGGAGGGATTTAACCCTTTATTGAACTGCGCTAGCAAACGTATTAGTGCTTTATATTCTTTTATTAGACGGGCTAATGTCAATGATGACGGGCAAGTTCTATCCCCGCATTGCCAAGCAATATGCAGAAGTTAGTGCAGAAGGGATTTAACCCTTTATTGAACTGCACTACCACACATATTGATGTTTTATAGTCTTTTATTAGCCGGGCTAATGTCATTAATGACGGGCAAGTTCTGTCCCAGCATTGCCCGTAACACATCCGGAATGTCGATGTTGTTAGATATAGTCCAACAGATCTATATCCAATACAGTTATAGTGAATTGACTGTCACGTTCTCTGGGGGCGTTTTAAATAGTGGCCATATATACGGTATCCTTTTCTACAGTTTAGGACATACATCTAACAAGGGGATCATTGGTGAGAGGGTATGATCCATTACCAAAGAATGTCGGGTAGGGCATGCCAAGTCATAGGAATGGTTTGAAGGACAGATATTCATTGAGTCCCTTTGGTGTAACACTATCCATCCTATATATCCACTTGGCTTCCGCCCTCAGGATCATTTTGTCCCGGTCTCCTCCCCTGGTTGGTCGTGGGACCTGTTGGATGCCAACAAACCTAATACATCCAATGTCACCATTGTGGCACTGCCAAATATGGCGCGCCACTGCTGTATCTTTTTTGTTTAAGGCATCATTCACATGGTCCCTTATCCTTCGCCTAAACTCCCTCTTAGTCTTGCCCACATAGTCCAGTGGGCAAGTACATTGTGCCAAATAAACAACCCCAGTGGTGAGACAATTAATAAAGTCTCTGATGGTATAACACTTAAGGGTGGCAGAGCAGGTGAATGTTTTAGTCTTCCATATCTGATCACAGGCCACACAGTTTCCACATTTAAACGTCCCCAGAGGACGTCTAGAGAGCCAGTTACCTGATACCTCCGGAGGTTGAAAGTGACTGTTCACCAATCTATCCCTGAGACTGCGACCTTTTTTGAAAGTAATTTGTGGATATGGTGCCAAGAAATCCTCTAGATCGGGATCCGCTTTGAGGATATCCCAATGTCTGGTCAGGATCCATTTAACCTCTTGATGGGCATTGTCAAATGTGCCAATAACACGGAACATCTTCTGCACATCCTTCAGATGTACCTTAGAGATCAATAAGGAATTCCTCTTCTCATTGCAGGCAGTCTCGAAAGCTGTACGTAAAACACCATCTGGGTAGCCCCGATCCCTAAATCTCGTTCTCAAGTCAGTGGCCTGGCTCCTAAAAGCTTTAAATGTTGAACAATTTCGACGGAGTCTCAGATACTGGCCTTTGGGTATACCTTTGCGGAGCGAGTATGGGTGGGCACTCTCCCAGTGGAGCAGACTATTAGTAGCTGTGGCTTTGCGAAACACTGAGGTGACAATATTATTATCTGGGCCCCTTTCCACTGGTACATCGAGGAAGGGTAAGGAGTTATAATTACATTCACTAGTGAATCTCAAACCCAGATCATTGTGGTTGATGACTTCCACAAAATTGGAGAATGAAGCCTCAGATCCCCTCCAAAGGACGAAAATATCGTCTATGAACCTTAGCCAGAGAACCACTCTGTCCTGCCAGCATTCCAACTCCTCAGACCCGATGTATTTGGCCTCCCACCAGCCCAGGAGCAAATTTGCATAGGACGGTGCGCAAGAACTGCCCATAGCGGTGCCCCTGAGCTGGTGGTAGAAGCGGCCGCCGAAGACAGAGTGGTTCAGAGTAAGGCCAAAGTTCAAAAGTTCCAATGTGAGGAGATGATGAGGCGCCATTCTCCTGTCCCTCATAGATAGATACATCTCTACTGCCTGCAACCCCAAATCATGACGAATGGAGCTATATAATGCCTCCACATCTATGGAGGCAAATATAGTATTGTCATCAAGACTCACTCCATTCAATCGTGAAAGGAGATCAGACATGTCCCGAATATAGGATGGCAACGCTTCCACAAAGGGGCGGATGACTTTGTCCACATAGATGCCTACATTCTGAGTGATACTCCCTACCCCAGACACAATCGGGCGTCCCCTTAGGGGTTTGGTACCCTTATGTATCTTGGGTAGGGAATAGAGCGTGGCTGTGACTGGAGATTGGGGTAGGAGGAAGTCATATTCTACCTCACTCAGGAGCTTCTCTCTAAGCCCTCTAGTTAGGATCTCTTTCAGTTCAGAAAGATACACCGGTCCAGGATCATTTGGTAGGGGCTCATACGTCCCCCTGTCTTCAAGAATATCCAGGCACATCTTCCTATAGGAAGCCTGGTCCAGGAGGACAACATTGCCCCCCTTATCTGATGGTTTTATAACCAGCCAACGATCCCTTTCTAGATTTTTAAGGGCTAGGTATTCTCCTTTTGTGAGGTTTAAACCCCCTTTGGGATTCCTTAATTCCTCCAAATCCCTTTGGACCAATTTGTTAAAAATTGTCACACTGGAGTCAGGTATAGGGGGTGGCATTTGGGTACTTTTTAATTTTAAATCAGTAAAGGGACCTTCCCCCCTATTGCGTTCCCCCTCTGTCAGTAGACTCACTAGTGTTCTAGTCGCTTCCAGTTCTTGTGGATTCATATTTAACCCTGCACATTTCTTTCTGTCCTGTAAGACATAGTGCTTGTGCCATAATAGTTTCCTCGTGAATAGAGCAATATCTTTACTCCATTCGAAGGGGTCATACTGCACCGTGGGCACAAACGACAGACCCTTAGTTAAGAGCGATCTGTCTTCTGGGGTCAGGGTGTACGATGACAAATTAATAATTTGAAGTGTGTTTATATGTCCGCCCCCCCCCTGTGCCTTGTTTCTTAGATGATAAGGTGGCAACATGGGGGTTTGGGCTAAAAAAGAGGGCAAAGTAGGCTGTGAGCCAGAGGGTTGGGCATTGGGTGTATGACTTGAGATATCGCATGTTGGTGCGGTCCCAGTATAGTGTCTCCTAGAGCCTCTGTTAGGCCCCCTTGTTCCTCTGCCTCTACCTCTCTGACCTCTACCTCCTCCTCTCGACGTGCGCCCTTGATCAGGCTCTGACCCCTCTGCCTCAGACGATGAGACTTCACTTAGTATCTCTTTTTGTGTGGGTTTTGTGAGAAATTGGTAGGCTCATTTATTAATGATCTTCTACAAGCTCATTAATAAATATATTGAAGAGAATAGGGCCCAATACTGACCCCTGAGGTACCCCACTAGTGACAGTGACCCAATCTGAGTATCTACCGTTAATAACCACCCTCTGTTTTCTGTCACTCAGCCAGTTACTTACCAACATACAGACATTTTCTCCCAGTCCGAGCATCCTCATTTTATATACTAACCTTTTATGTGGTACAGCGTCAAATGCTTTGGAGAAGTCCAGATATACGACATCCATTGATTCGCCGCTGTCAAGTCTATAACTTACCTCCTCATAGAAGCTGATTGAATTTGTTTGGCATGACCGATCTCTCATGAAGCCATGCTGATATGGCGTTATTTGCTTATTTTCATTGAGATACTCCAAAATAGCATCTCTTAGAAACCCTTCAAACAATTTACCAACAACAGATGTTAAATTTACCGGCCTATAATTTCCAGGCTCTCTTTTTGGACCCTTTTTGAATATTGGCACCACATTTGCTATGCGCCAATCTTGTGGAACATTCCCTGTCAGTATAGAGTCCGTAAATATCAGAAATAAAGGTCTGGTTATGACATTACTTAATTCCCTTAGGATACGGGGGTGTATGCCATCCGGTCCTGGCGATTAGTCTATTTTAATCTTTTTAAGTCGCTGTTGTACTTCTTCCTGGGTCAGACAGGGCACTTTTAATGGGGAATTTACTTTTACATTCTGTATTTCATCTGACAGTTTATTTTCCTCAGTGAATATAGTGGAGAAAAAAATATTTAATAGTTTTGCTTTATCCTCGTCGCTCTCTGCAACACCCCCCTCATTGCTATGTAAAGGGCCGACTCCTTCAGATTTATATTTTTTACTATTTATATAATTGAAGAACATTTTAGGGTAAGTTTTACTCTCTTTGGCAATTAATCTCTCGTTCTCTAGTTTGGCAAATTTTATTAGTTTTTTACATATTCTATTTTTTTCCTTATAGTTTATCAGTGCTTCCTGACTCCCCTCCTGTTTTAGTGATTTATATGCTTTCTTTTTGTCATTTATTGCTTTCTTTACGGTTCCATTTATCCACATTGGTTTCTTATTGTTCCTTAGCCTTTTATTCCTATAAGGTATGTACCTCTCACAATTAGATGTTACAATGCTT
Organism: Bufotes viridis; assembly: GCA_033119425.1. Taxonomy (NCBI): domain Eukaryota; kingdom Metazoa; phylum Chordata; class Amphibia; order Anura; family Bufonidae; genus Bufotes; species Bufotes viridis. The sequence continues at coordinate 158,141,929 of CM065591.1, forward strand.
TTAAAAATCTCCTATTTTATGGTTGTATTTTTATTTTTGAGGACTTTGTCCCAGTTAGTTAGGCCTATGGCCTCGCTTAGTTGGCTAAATTTTGCTTTTTTGAAGTTTGGTATTTTTGTTCCTCCCTTTAGAATCTCTCGTTTGAAGGATAATTGGAAGGTTATAACTTTATGGTCACTATTTCCCAGGTGTGTCCCGACCTGCACATCTGTTTTTCTATCAGGTCTATTGGTTAATACTAAGTCCAGTATGGCCGTCCCTCTTGTGGGGTCCTGAACCAGTTGGGAAAGGTAATTGTCTTTGGCTATTGCCAAGAACCTGTTTCCTTTTTGGGATGTACAGGTTTCAGTTTCCCAGTCTATATCTGGGTAGTTGAAGTCCCCCATAATAACGACTTCATTATGATTTTCCGCCTCGTCTATCTCGTTTAGTAATAGATTTTCTGTAGACTCTGGTAAATTAGGTGGTTTATAATACACTCCTATTAGTAATTTATTATTGTTTTTTGCTCCATGTATTTCTACCCACAGTGACTCCACATGTTCATGTCCCTCACAGATGTATTCTCGAATTACGGGATTTAGACAGGACTTCACATAGAAGTCGTGATTATATGTGAGTAAGCAATAGAAGACATACTCACAAGTTGCTGGTACAAAATCTTTGTTTCTTTTTATTTCTTTACTTCATTCCAATATAAAATGGTACATCATGAGGGATGCTGAGACAGATATCGTTCACACCTCTATGTAAGGGGGCGTGTTCTCCCGAAACGTCACGTGGAGGGGAGGAGGTGTGAACATTGTCTCAGCGTACCTCATAATGTACCATTTTATATTGGAATGAAGTAAAGAAATAAAAAGAAACAAAAGGTTTTGTACCAGCGACTTGTGAGTATGAATTCTATTGCTCACGTACATACCGTATTTTTCGCTTTATAAGACGCATTTTTCCCCCCTAAAAGTGGGGGGAAAATGGCAGTGCATCTTAAAAAGCGATGGTTGACTTTTTAGGTGTCTGACACTATGCTGCACAGCGCGGCCGGCGATACATCAGTTACAGTGCTGCAAGGGAGGAGGTGCTGGAAGCAAGTCACGGCGGGCCCCGCGCACATAACTGTCTTTGTATGTAAAGTCTTTCTTTACTGCTGAAACAATCGCTCTCCTATTGATAAACTCTTACTGAAACTCCTATTGATAAAATCGCCAGCCTCTGTACTCACTATGAATGCACTGCAGCGAGCGGTCCGGCCAGCGCGTGACTTCAGTCAGTCGCACTCCTGCTTCATTAAGGAAGTGGGAGGAGCGTGACATAGTGACGTCAGTCATGCCCCAGCCGGACCTCTCGCTGCAGTGCATTCATAGTGAGTACGGAGGCTGGCGATTTTATCAATAGGAGTTTCAGTAGGAGAGCGATTGTTTCAGCAGTAAATAAATACTTTGCATACAAAGACAGGAGGGGGATCTGTGGATGGCACTGTTAGGAGGGGGATCTGTGGATGACATATATAGCATAAGATGCTATATACAGTATGTGTCATCCACAGATCCCCCATAACAGTGCCATCCACAGAACCCCCATGAGTGTGTCACCCACAGATCCCCCATAACAGTGCCATCCACAGATCCCCCATAAGTGTGTCATCCACAGATCCTCCATAACAGTGCCATCCACAGATCCCCCATAAGTGTGTCATCCACAGATCCCCCATAACAGTGCTATCCACAGATCCCCCATAACAGTGTCATCCACAGATCCCCCATAACAATGCTATCCACAGATCCCCATAACAGTGCCAACCACAGATTTCCATAACAGGGCCATCCACAGATCCCCCATAACAATGTCATACCAGACCACCATTAGTTCAAAATCCACCAAGAGCACACCTTCTGGTTCAAAATCTTTTTTTTCTTATTTTCCTCCTCAAAAACCTAGGTGCGTCTTATAATCAGGTGCGTCTTATAAAGCAAAAAATACGGTATAATATTACTATTTATTCCATTTTTTTGTGGATGAATGAAGTGATGTAAAAACGGCAATTTGCCAATTTTTTCTCTCGTTACGCCATTGGGATAATTTTTTTATATTTTAGTAGTAGGAGCATTTTTCGGATGTGGAAATGCCTATGATGTTTAATTGTTTCTTTTATTTTTTTATATAAAAAAAAACTTTTTGAACTTTTTTTAGGTCCCCAAGTTGAACCCAACAGGCAATTATTGGATTGCAATTTGTATAAAGTAATGGAATTTTTACCATTTCCATATACAGTAGAAAGATCAGCATATTTAAATGCAGTGCTGCCACCTGCAGGCCTAAATGAGAATATACTAGAAATAAGCCTAGAAACCTGGTACAAGTTCTGGCTTATTACTGCAATGGAATGTCTTCCCTGATCTGAACCCGGGGGAGGCTTTCCTGCCCGGTAAGTACACGCTTCCGTGTTTTCGGCCTTTCAGATGATGTCACATTTTTGTTCTCGTCATCTGAGGGGCTAAATATCCATGATCAGCATTAACAACAGTCGCAGACATTAGCCCTGGGTGTCTGCTATGTGAAACAGCATGCACCTGAGCTATGGTGCTCGTTCTGCTCTAGAGCAGGCACCATTTTTAAAGATGTAATGAAGGGGTTAAAGGGCCTAGAATTGATTTAAAGGGTAGCTATTCAATAGGTGGAACTAGAAAGCCAGTTTTTGGCCTCATGGGTAAAGGCTTATTTACATTCTCTTTTCCCCAGGGAGCATTGTCTGGCTTGTAAGACCCCATAAGCGAATTTGACTTGAAAAGGAGAAACCTCTCACCCCTCCAGACCAATACCCTGCTTTGCACTGATGAGGGACAAAAACCCAGCTTTTTTCTGTTTGGTTTCTTTTTATGGAAATGTTTCTGGTTTTGGCTTAAATCCAAAAATGTGCACAGCTCCGGCTAAATATAAGGGGGTTACCCGACTTGGCAGCCAGTTTTGCTAACAAGGTCCCTTCTTTCGCCTCCTCATATCTAAGAGAATTTAGAGGCTGGGAAGGAGTGACACTGGTGCAAAGCGCCAAAGCCAACCATACTGTTATCAAGCTATTTTTCACTGGTGGTCCATACTAATATGCTCTCTTCTTGTGTTGGTTTTTCTGACTGGCTACCCCTCTGTTCTAACATGCTGCTTATAGGGGTGAATTCTGGCTAGAAATCTAGGTCAATGGGTAAAGCACAAACAATGGTACCACGCACACTACCAGGTTCAACATTTTAGAGAATATAATTTATTGGACAGAGTAGTTTCAATGACCTTTTAAATATTGTAGGCCAGGGGCATGCAATTACTTTTTGTTAAGGTCCACATACTTGGGTCTGCTGTTGGGTAAACGTCTGAGCTGCAAAAAAATAAAAAAATGTAGGGATGGACAACACCAGTGGTATGTAGCGCTCTTCTAACAATAAGCAATGCATCTAATACCAACCAACCCAAGAACAATCTTCCCTCAGTGGCACCTCACAATTGCAATGCCCTTTAGTGCCAACCCAGACAATAATAAAGCGCCTCACAGGGCATGATGTCCCCTCAGTGGCTCCCCTCACAGTATAATGCTCCCAAGTGCCCCCACTACCACAGTAGGATGATCCCTTAAGTGCCCCCACATAGAAGGAGTTCTCCTAAACTCACTTATAGAGAAGGATTTGGGTGTCCTTGTAGATGGTAGATTAAATTACAGAATACAATGTCAATAAGCTGCTTCTAAAGCTACCAGGATATTGTCATGCATTAAACGAGGCATGGACTCATGGGACAGGGATGTAATATTACCACTTATTAAAGCGTTTGTCACAGTGCAGTTCACTGTGACAGACGTGGACGTGTAGGCTGGCTGAATGCCCTCTCGAGTACTGGCTGCAGGCTGACACCTGTGTATGCTGGTTGTTTGGGGCTGCTTCCTGGCTTCGGTTTTGTGTGTAAACTGTCTCCATATCTCTGTGGTTCCTGTCACCGTTGCCGTGCAGGCTGGCTGCATGCGCTTTGTGTACTGGCTGTGGGGGTTCCCATGTATGCTGGCTCTGTTATGTGTGCTGGCTGCGGCCTTGTGTGTGAACATGGTCTGAGTATGGATGCATTTCTGTGTCACGGCCGGGTTGTTTGTGCTCTGGCATACTGGCTGCGGGTGTCTCAGTGTTTGCCAGGGGCAACGTCCAGTACTGCAGCCTGTGTGTTCACTTTTCTGTTCATGCAGGCTCCCCTCCCTGTTTGGTTCTGGTGGGGTTTACTTTCCCTGGTCTGTTCCTTGGTTTGTCTTATCAGGTGCCCTCATTATGCAGCTATATCTATCTATGAGCTGTGGGGCTTGTGGTTAGTCTATCTTCTGCCTTACTGGGTGTTGCACCTTACTGCTTACCCGGGGGAGGGGGGGTCTTGGGCCTTGCTGGGTGTAACCCCTTGCTGCTAACCCAGGGGGTTTTGCCATCTGGCATTCTGTGTGGTGTTGCCTGGTAAAGCATTGGTATTGATGTGTTGTTGGTGTTGTTATGTTGTTGTTGCTTTGTTTGTTCTTCTGTGCCTGTCCTGTGATGATATTGATGTTGTTATCCTTGTCTATGCCTTGTCTGTTCTCTGTCTGGATCCACTCTGTTCTATGTCTAGCCTAGCAGTGCTCTAACTGCTTCTGATCCATGTCTGTCCTGCAGTGCCTTACTGCTTCTGTTTCTGTGTTTGTCCTGCCTTCGTGAGAGGTTCCCTGGGTTCTCCGGAGGCAGGTCAGTGTGCAGCTCTGCCTGAGACCACCATGCTTCCATTCCGATTGGGGTCCAAGCACCTGGTTCTGTGCTGGTTCCCGTTTGTCTTGTTGTCTGATCCATGACCTGTGTTTGGTTGGGTTCCAGTCTTGTCGTCTGTTTCCGCTCTTGCTTGCACCAGTGTGGTTCTCTGCAGGTAGCGGCCAAGTGCATTGGGACCATTCTGTAGGTGCGACTAGTGAGCCCTCGGCCCAGTTCATCCCCACCTCCAGGGGCTCTGTGAAGAAGGGGGCTCTCTGTCCTCTGGGTTTTGCCTCTGGTCTGCCAGTGCACTTGGTTCTGTGGTAGTGCTACCACTATTGCCTAACCTACATGTCACTACTGTCATGTTCTTTTATTACATGTGTAATAAAGTACTCTGTTGGTCCCTGATCTGTTTCCTGTTTGCAAGACGTCAAAGGCCTGCCTTTGGGCCCCCGGCACGTGACAGCGTTGGTGCGGCCTCATCTTGAATATGCAGTTCAGTTCTGGGCACCACTGCATAGAAAGGATGCTCTGCAGCTGGAAAAAGTACAGAGGAGAGCGACTAAAATGATAAAGGGCATGGAGGGTCTTAGTTATGAAAGATTAAAAGAATTACATTTATTTAGTCTTGAGAAGAGATATCTATGGGGGACATGATTAACCTATACAAATATATAATTGGGCCATACAAAAAATACGGTAAAACCTGTTCCATGTCAAATGCCCTCAGAAGACAAGGTGACACTGCCTCCGACTGGAGAAGAAAAAGTTCAGTCTCCAGAAGCGTAAAAGCTTCTTTACTGTAAGAACTGTGACTTTGAATTCTTAAAAGTAAGTGACATTAATGCTTATGAAAATGTGTAGAAATCAGGGAAATCTGTCCCCTCCTATCCCTTGGTAGAACTTGATGGACTTATGTCTTTTTTCAACAGTATTAACTATGTAACTATGTAAACTGTCCCCATACAAAGTGATGCCCTGCTCTACCACTGTAGTCAACTGAGGTATATTTGAGACGAGGGGTCCAGAAAGATGGCTACTTCCGTCCATATTCAGACCACTGTCTGTTAGTTGAATAACCCTGTTTTAGGCAATCTTGTCTAACACATCTAAATGTGTTAGCTATAAATGCAACAGAGGCAAATTACAGATGAAGTGGAAGAATTTGTCATTTGGAACAATTAATTGTCATATCAGAGCGTGCCATATGGGCACCTTGATGGATATATTGTTTGATATTTAGGATAGAAATTAACTCACTGTATTTGGAATGTCTTGCTGGCCTTGGCTTTCACAGTAAACACAAAATACATAAATTCCACATACACAGTACACAAACACACACTACATAAACTCCACATACACTGTACACACACACACTACATAAACTCCACATACACTGTACACACACACACACACACTACATAAACTCCACATACAAAGTACACACACACACTCACAATACATAAACTCCACATACACACACTACTTAAACTCCACCGTACACACAATACATAAACTCCACATACAAAGTGCACACACGCACTACTTAAACTCCACAGTACACACAATACATAAACTCCACATACAAAGTACATACACACAATACATAAACTTCACACACACACACTACTTAAACTCCACGGTACACACAATACATAAACTCCACATACAAAGTACACACACACACACACAATACATAAACTCCACATACACACACACAATACATGAACTCCTCATACACAGTACACTCACACAATAAATAAACTCCCCATACCCTCTTTAGGACACAGGACACCCGTACGTCCTGTGTCCTGTCTCTAAAGATTGCACCGCATGGTTCTTGTAGCAGACTAGCAGACACCCGCGGCTAATGTCCGCGACCGGCAGCAATGCCGATCGTGGACATTTAACCCCTCAGATGCCGTGGTCAATCCTGACCACAGCATCTGAGTGCGAACAAACCGAAAGTTTTACTTTCGGTTTGCGCTCCGGCTCCCCCGTGTGGCAATCGGAGGAGCCGGAGTGCGCCTGTAGTAGCCTGGGTTTCTATGAATGAAACCCAGGCAGCTCTGCAGTATTTCCTATTGAGCCTTGCCTGTAATAGGCTTCATAGGAAATATGCGATTTTTTCATACATTCCAATGCTATTGCATTGGAATGTAGGATAATAGCAATCAAAATATTGTAAGTTATAGTTCCATATGGGAACTATATAAAAGGTGTAAAAAAATAAAAAGTTAAGAATAAATAAATAAAAAAAACATAAAAGTTCAAATCATCCCCCTTTTGCTACAATAAAAATTAGAAAACTAAAAAAATTCACATCATGGGTGTCACAATGTGTGAAAACGCCCATACTATAAAAATATAAAAAAATATTCCCCATACGTCAAAGAGCAAAATGTAAAAAAGCGTCCAAATGGCGGAGTCGCCATTTTTGGTTGCTTCATTTTCCACAAAAAACTACATAAAAGGTGATCAAAACATCAAACACACCCCAGAATTATATCAATAAAAAGATAAGATTATGATGCAAAAAATGAGCCCCCATATAGCTCTGTACATATAATTACAAAAAAGTTATAGGGGTCAAAACATGGTGACAAAAAAGTAAAACTGATTTTCTCCCACTTTGAATTTATTTTTCACTATCAAAACGCAGGAAAACATATACATATAGGGTATCTCCGGATTCGTACTGACCTGTAGAGTAAAAGTAAACAGTCAGTTTTATCGCACATTGAACGTCAGAATTTAAAAACCCGAAAAACTTTGGTGGAATTGCTTTTTTTTTTGCAATTTCACCCCATTTGGATTTTTTTCCCCACTTCCCACTACATCATTTGCAATATTAAATGGTGTCATTGGAAATTACAACTTGTCCCACAAAAAACAAGCCCTCATATGGCTATGTGAACCAAAAAATAAAAAAGTTATGGTTCTGGGAAGGCAGGGAGCGCAAAACGAAAACTCAAAAAATAAAAAACCTCCGGTCCTTAAGGGGATACACAGTGCACACACACAATACATAAACTCCACATAAAAAGTACACACACTACAAACACAGTATACACACTACACCTTCTACATATTATCGCCAACAAGAGCATGACCCTATTTAACGAGGGTGTCAGGAGCCACGTCTGATTCCGTTATAGCCAGGGTCAGGAAGTCGCAGCGGGTGGCTGCGCGCTCTATGTCTAAAGATCACGCTGTTACTTAATGGTAGCTTTCTGTGTTTGCCTTGCAATCCTTTTTGTCTCACTCAGGGATCCTTATATTCCCCCTTCCCAATTCTCTGTTTGCCAGATATAGAGCTTCCTGCCTGGACTTCTATACTGACCCACTGGAGCTGTGTAGCTGTTGTTCCTGGTTGTCGTACCAGAGCGTTACCCTCCGGGTCCCTGTTGGACTTTTGTTGTCCGCTGTTGTGGCCCATCTGGGCTTATATGTTTTGTCTGTATTGTCTGTCCTCTCCCTGGTGTTTTCCTTTAGTGTTAGTGGTGAGGACTAGTGCTCCCACCGCCCTATTCACTACTTATGGCTCATCTTAAGGAAAGCCAGGGTTTAGGCACGTGATCGGTGTACGGGTAAAAACCCCGTCTAGGGACGTCAGGGCAGTCAGGTGCCAGTTTCTAGGTGAGTTAGGGGGTCACCACCTTTACCTCTCCCTTGGACAGGGCGTTCCCTTTTCCCTCCCTTTGCGTCACACGTCTGTGATCAGTACGCCGGTTGTGATACCCTATCACTCATGTGTGGACATATAAAAGCCTCTCTACCAAATCACATAGACCACTCGTAATATAACAAAACATCACTTTATTGAAACACAGTGTAACAATAACAATAAACACATATACAATTTTGTGGATGAGTACTTTGATAGAGACCCTCCTTGGACAGTAAGGTGCATCCAATAGTTAAATAATGATAAAGTGACCAATGAAAGATGGCAAGAACCAAGGATTACTGTAGAGAAAACAACTCAGACTAATGACTGAGTAAAAGGTTAAACCCACATTAGTTGGCCTATACGGGTATCAAAGTTCAAATAGTAATCAATACAGTCTACTGGTAGAGCCACAATCAATGCATAATTATAAAAATAAACATGACTAGATGCGCCATACTAACCCGGGAGGGAAAAGAAGCAATTTCCCTGGCACACATTTCTCCTCGCCAAGCTTTTTCAAAGGGATACATGTCTCTAAAAGTCAACGTCCTATACACCCCCCACCCAGCTGGAAATAATCGCCCCATCTGTGTAATCAGGGGGCCACCAATCGGTGTCAAGGGGGTGAGATATCCTATAATAAGTTCAATTGGATCGCACTGCAAGTGAAGTATCTTTACAGGCACAAAAATAGTCTACGGGACCTTCAATGTCATCATGATCACGTGGATGCTCACATGACCGAAATACTGGTCATGTGACCAAACCACACGCTTGAAAGAAGGACACACCCACCTCATTCTCAGGGGTGCAAATGAACAATTGCTCAAATAATGGGGCCCATTGGTATCCAGGGTACGAGATCTCATATATTAGGTCCAATCGGGTTGCTGTCTAACTAAAGTGTCTGCACCGACATATAAATAAACAGCAGGACCTTCAGTGTAATCATGGTCATGTGGATGCTCACATGACCGTAATTCTGGCCATGTGACCAACCCACATGATCGGAAGAAATGATGTGGGTGGGTTTTTTTTCCAATCATGTGGGTGATTCAATTGGACCTAATATACAGTTGTGTTCAAAATTTTTCAACTCCCAATGCTGTAAAGGGTTTTAGGGAATTTAGTGTACATTTGTAATTGTGTTCAGATTGAAATCTTACAAGGACTTTTTAAAGAACCAAATGCAACTAAAATGACATCAATTGTTTTTGTAATACAGTATTAAATGTTTTTTTTTGTTATTTCTTCATTGACACAATTATTCAACCCCTTAAAGACTACCACTCTTAAGAACAAAGGTTCATTCAAGTGTTTTTGATCAGGTATTGAAAACACCTGTGGATTTCAAGGAGCAGCAATCAAGCATAATAAGCACCAATTAGGCAGATGTAAAATGACTGTGATACTCAGCTCCTTCTGGACATTTACTGGTGTGTTTACAAACATGGTGAAGTCAAGAGAATGGTCCAGGAAGACAAGAGAAGAGGTGATTTCTCTTCACAGGAAGGGCAATGGCTATAAGAAGATTGCAAAGATGTTAAACATACCAAGAGACACCATAGGAAGCATCATTCGCAAATTCAAGGCAAAGGGCACTGTTGAAACGCTACCTGGTCGTGGCAGAAAGAAGATGCTGACTTCGACTGCTGTGCGCTACCTGAAGCGCAAAGTGGAGAAAAGTCCCCGTGTGACTGCTGAGGAACTGAAAAAAGATTTGTCAGATGCGGGTACTGAAGTTTCAGCTCAGACAATAAGGCGCACACTGCGTAATGAAGGCCTCCATGCCAGAACTCCCAGGCGCACTCCCTTACTGTCTCCAAAGAATAAGAAGAGTCGACTGCAGTATGCCAAAAGTCATGTGGACAAACCACAAAGGTTTTGGGATAGTGTTCTATGGACTGATGAAACAAAATTAGAACTGTTTGGGCCCATGGATCAACGCTATGTTTGGAGGAGGAAGAACAAGGCCTATGAAGAAAAGAACACCTTGCCTACTGTGAAGCATGGCGGGGGTCAATCATGCTTTGGGGCTGTTTTGCTTCTACAGGTACAGGGAAGCTTCAGCGTGTGCAAGGTACCATGAATTCTCTTCAGTACCAGGAGATATTGGATGAAAATGTGATGCAGTCCGTCACTAAACCTGAGGCTTGGGAGACTTTGGACCTTTCAACAGGACAATGATCCCAAGCATACCTCCAAGTCCACTAGAGCATGGTTGCAGATTAAAGGCTGGAACATTTTGAAGTGGCCATCGCAGTCACCAGACTTAAATCTAATTGAGAACCTCTGGTGGGACTTAAAGAAAGCAGTTGCAGCGCGCAAGCCTAAGAATGTGACTGAACTGGAGGCTTTTGCCCATGAAGAATGGGCGAAGATACCCGTAGATCGCTGCAAGACACTTGTGTCAAGCTATGCTTCACGTTTAAAAGCTGTTGTAACTGGAAAAGGATGTTGTACTAAGTACTAAGATTGAATGTCACTTGGGGGTTGAATAAAACTGATAATGATGTGAGCACAGAAAAGACATTTGTGGTTATTTCATTATAAATGTTATGTTATATTTGTCTGACTTACAAGTGCCTCTTTGATTTAATTGTAAACAAGATGACTGAATGATCAAAATCAATGTCAAACTGGCCAAAACACTCAATTTCAGTGGGGGTTGAATAATTTTGAACACAACTGTAAGATATCTCGCCCCCTTGACACATACTGGTGGCCACTTGATTACACAGGTGGGGCGATTATCTCCAGCTGGGTGGGGGTATATAGGACGTTGACTTTTAAGTATCCCTTTGAAAAAGCTTGGCTACGGTGAAATGTGAGTCAGGGACATTGCTTCTTTTCCATCCCGGGTTAGTATGGCGCATCTAGTCATGTTTATTTTTATAATTATGCATTGATTGTGGCTGTATCAGTAGACTGTATTGATTAGAATTTGAACTTTGATACCCGTATGGGCCAACTAATGTGGGTTTAACCTTTTACTCAGTCATTAGTCGGAGTTATTTTCTCTACAGCAGGCATGTCCAAACTCCAGCCTTTCAGATGTTGCAAAACTACAACTCCCATCATTCCTGGACAACCTACAGCTATCAACCTACAGAAGGGCATGATGGGAGTTGTAGTTCTGCAACACCTGGAGGGCCAGAGTTTGGACATGCCTGCTCTACAGTAATCCTTGGTTCTTGCCATCTTGCACAGGTCACTTCATCATTATTTAACTATTGAATGCACCTTACTGGCCAAGGAGGGTTTCTATCACAGTACTCATCCGCAACATTTTATATGTGTTTATTGTTATTGTTACATTGTGTTTCAATAAAGTGATGTTTTGTTATATTTCATGTGTGGTCTATGTGATTTGGTAGAGACGTTCTACATACTGTACACACTGAATACATGGAACATATCAATGCATACACACACTACGTATACATGTGTGTTTAAACTGACTACATATATACTATCTACATTGTATATTCAGTACATGTCACAGTCACTACATAAATACATTTATGATGGAGTGTGGGTTAAGATAGCAGGACTGTACCTTCATGGTCATGTGAATATGATGTTCCTGCAGGCTTTTCATCCCTTCTAGCCACCCCAGCATCTTTGCAGATATGCCACATCCCCAGCAGCCGAGGAAGAGTGTCAGGTAGCATGATAAAAATAAAAAAGGGTACATTTTCATTGGGATGGCATACAATTTCAAAACAATTTTATAAATATCAACCATTAAAGAAAAAAACCTTTTATACTGTTATTATGACACCTATCAAATATTATTTACACATTGTTTTTACCATTACATAACAAGATTCATAATGAAGACTATAGATATATCAATACTTTTATTATAAATTCTATGGGTGTGCCAGTAAGGTAATCTCTTGTCTCTGAATGCCGTGACTGATTTAGCGATCAACAGGAAGTGAACTAATGAAAAGGATTGCAAGTCATTCTGTAATGAAGCACAATAGAGATATACAACAGCTTGGATGTATAGAAGTTAATACTTATTAATTGATGATGATCTATCCCTAGGATGGGTCATCAATATCAGACCCTGAGGGACCAACACCCCTACTCTCCTGCTGATCAGCTGTTTTAGAGTAGCTCCGGCACCAGAAATAGGTGCCACGCAGTGCAGTCGATGGAGCTGGTTACTGCAGCACTGCTCTGATTGAATTAAGTAGGAACAGTACTGCACAGTGCTGTATAGTACCAGCACCAGGTTCAGTCCTGAACAACTGATCTGCGGGGATGCCAGGTGTCAGACACCTACCAATCTGACACTGGTGATGATCATAGATACAAGTCTTTAGTTGTAAAAATCTATTACATTTCAATGTGGACTCTTCTGACGTGTTTTCAGCATGTAAACAAATACTCTCCTTCTGTATGTAGCATATGCTGTTGCTATATCTGCATGGTGCCCCTGAGGAGCCAGAGCAGAGAATGGGAGTGGTACTGGCCCTGATGAAATGTATCACGGTGTATTCCCTCAGGCCATCACTCTCTTGGAATTAAGTAAAAAGAGGGTGCAAGGAATAAGACCAGAAGTAAAAGAACAAAAGTCTCTCTTTGCTAGATGCAAAGGGTCAGTTGTAGTACATCCAGCAGTAGTTTGTACAAAGTGTTGTTTCAGTCCCCAGATGATGAGCTATTGTGGCGGATGATAGCATTTTCAGTATACCAGCCAGCAAAAGTCTCTCTTTCCTCATTATCTTGCCAACTGCAATAAGCTGGCTATAGGTGTCCACCTGTAAAATGCATGCTTGTGAGTGAGCCTGTCCTGAACTGTGGTGATGGGTGTCTTAACACATTTCCCCTCACCTGCAATGGAGTCTTTATAGCTGAAGTGCTGATCACTCTGCTGACTGTAAATGCTGTATATGGCAGAACTTCTGTGGCCTGGGCTCCATCAGTATCCTTGGGGTAGTGGTCCTCACAGATGAGATGGATCTCTAGTCTCTTGGAGCAGGAGCAGATGGACATGTTGCCTCACTCTAGGCTTCCCAAGCTAACTCACCTTCCTGACAGGTAGGCAGACCAGCCTACTCCTATCCCTGGGTGGGGGAAGGGGGAGTGGTTAGCTCCATTCCCAGTGCCACCCAAATGCCATCTATTTACAGTGCATAGTATATCAAAAATATTACATGACAAACACAAACTTTGCAGATACCCTTAAGCCTGGGGTACTGCTTATGTAACAAATCTCATGATGCACTTCTCCTTTCTCTGCCACAGCTTCAGTACTGCCCCTAACAATGCCTGGCTATTTTCACAACTCCCATAGGATTAAATGGAAGACTTTGTTCTCTGTTCACTTTGGTGGTCCCGTTCAAGAGATAAGTGCAGGTTTCAAAGTTAAAGCAGGGATTTGTTTGGTTCTCGGCGAATTTCTGACACTTTGATAGAAGTGTTTGTGTGCAGTTACTTGTCTTACTGGTTACAAAGACAGTATGATTTTCTTATTATAATGGGTTATGTTTGTGAAGTCATTGTGAGAACTAGCAAAATTTCCCGGATTCACGTGGATTGTTAACAGTGATATCCACAGTGACTCCATAACAGTGAGATCACAGTTCACCCATAACGGTGACATCCTATACCAGTGACATCCACACCCATAACAGTGACATCCACAGTGACCCCATAACAGTGAGATCACAGTGCCCCCATAACAGTGACATCCACAATGCACATATAACAGTGACATCCCCAGCACCCCGATGACAATGACATCCACAGTCCTCCCTTTACCGTGATATCCACAGTGCCCCCATAAAAGTGACATACACAAAGGCCTCATAACAGTAACATACACAAAGGCCCCATAACAGTGACATGCATAGTGCCCCATAACAGTGACCCCATAACAGTGAGATCAAAGTGCTCCCATAACAGTGACATCCACAGCATCCCCATAAAAATTACTGTTCAACACAATGCCCCCATAACAATGACATCCACAATGCACACATAACAGTGACATCCCAGTACCCTCAAAACAATGAAATCCCAGTACCCCATAACAATGACATCCACAGTCCTCCCATTACAATGATATCCACAGTGCCCCCATAAAAGTGACATACACAAAGGCCCCATAACAGTGACATCCACAGTGCCCCATAACAGGGGCATCAATAGTGCCCCATAACAATGACATCCACAACCTTGCAATAACAGTGACATCTGCAGAGAGCCACGGAGTAGCTGGTGCAGAGGATGGGAGTGGTAGTGGCCCTGATGAAGTGTTGTGTCACAGTGTATTCCCTTAGGTCATTGCTCCCTGCAGATTGGTGCAGTGGAAATGTATTACTGAAGAATGAGGCCAGAATTAAATGTAACACAGTATTTTTACTAAGTGCAACGGAGTACTTCAAATACAGTATATTCAGCAGCAGCAGACTTTAAGTGCTACTCTTCTTTGGCACCAGTAAGTATTATAGAGACATGTTGGATGGTGGCAATTTAGCACTTATGTGGTACTGGCCTAGTAACGTTCTGGTTGATAGGTGTCTTGGCTGTAATCTTTCACCTTGCAGCGGTATCTTTAATGTGGGTTAAAGCAATTCACTTGGCTGTCTAGCGTGTCAAGACTTCACTTCACTGGTGGGTTTGAGTAGTTATCTCTGAAGAATTCTTCTTAGGAGCTGGAGCTCTGACCAGAGACTTCTCTCCACTTTGTCTCTAGACAGGAACTCTCCTCTCCTGGCAGGAAGCAGGACCAGCCCAGTCCTAGCAAGAGGGGAGGAACAGGGTGGTTAACCCTGTTCCTGCCAACCCTGTTCTCATGCAGTAATTCACCATGAAGTGAATTTCTTTGTGAAATTTGGCGAAGCAGCCGAATCGAATTTTTGAGACCTTTGCTCATCTGTAGCTGACATCCACGGTGGCTGAAAATAACAGTGACATTCACAGTGGTCCTATAACAGTGAAGAAAATGAATGGATTGTTATGGGAACCTGGTGTAAATCTGTGTGTATGTCAGTGAGGCTAAGAATTTAGAACACCTTGTCTAAAACAGGTCATGTGATACCTGATGTACCTATATGTCAAATTAGTCCAGTCTGGCTGACAGACAATATAATGATATAATATATATATATATATATATATATATATATCTGGAAGGCTATCTAGATAGCCTGTATTTGTGGGAGGGGCATAGGCCTTTATAGCCGGCTGCAGTGCCGGCTCCGTTGCGCGCAGCCAGGTACCTCTCACTTCCGGGTGGGATCAGGTCATTGCGTCTCCAGGCACGTCCAGTGCGTTCGTCTCCTGGCTTAGGTAAGTTACCCTCCTGCGCTGGGCTCGTGCCGCCGGCCGGCTGTCTTCCCAGCCTCGAACAGGTAAGTCGCGGGGTGTTGGGGGGTTACCTGCTCCTCCCCTCCACGCTCCACTCGGAGCGGTCATGCGGCGTGCAGCCTCAGCAGGTCTGCGCCCATTCCTGCTGGTCGTTCCGGCCTGGGGCGGGGTCAGTGCCCGCCGTGTCTCTTGGCCCCTCCCCCTCTGGTGTCCCGGCCGGCCCGCGCATGTGAGGGAGTCTGTTCAGGAACTATAGGAAATATATAAAAAAAAAAAAATAAAGAGTCCTTTGGGGAAGTTGGTTTAAATTTAATTGTACAATAAATATAAAAAAGGGAAAGGGGGGTTACATTTAAAGGAAAAAAAATTAAAAGAAAGAGACCGGCACTCGCCGTTCTAGCTGGAGCGCAAGGGTCCGGCTGTCTGGCCGTCCTAGGGACGAGGTGGCTGCACGGGTGCGTCCAGGCTGTGGCTTGGCTCTTGCAGCAGGCCCCATGGGTGTGTTTGGTGTTAAAAGGGAAAAAAATCCTAAATGTCCTTGTGGTTAGTTCTCAGGTCTGGTTAAACTCCCCACCGCTGGAAACTTCAGGTTTCTCACGCTGCTTGTCATCCGTAAGCTGCAACCGGTTCATCCTCCTCCGCTGGTAAGGCCAGTTGATATTAAATGTATGGTTCCTTCAGGTCCGGTTGGGCACAGGGTCGCACGTTGGGTCTTGTTCTACGTCTACCTCCAGTTTCCTAAGCCGCCAGGTGCGGTCAGGTTCGTGGTGGCACCCTAGGGTTCCTTCCAGCCGACCTGAAGCGTTCAGGATCGTGGCTTGCACCCTATCTTCCGTCCAGCCGGCCTGAAACGTTCAGGCTCGTGGCTTGCATCCTATGTTCCTTCCAGCCTGCCTGAAATGTTCAGACTCGTGGCTTGCACCCTATCTTCCTTCCAGCCTACCTGAAGCGTTCAGGCACGTGGCTTGCACCCTATGTTCCTTCCAGCCTGCCTGAAACGTTCAGGCTTGTGGCTTGCACCCTATGTTCCTTCCAGCCTGCCTGAAGCGTTCAGGCGCATGGCTTGCACCCTATCTTCCTTCCAGCCTACCTGAAATGTTCAGGCTCGTGGCTTGCACCCTTTCTTCCTTCCAGCCTGCCTGAAGTGTTCAGGCGCGTGGTTTGCAACCTATGTTCTTTCCAGCCTGCCAGGCGTTCTGGCTCCTGGTTCGCATTCACCGGGTAGGTTGGTGGCAGAGCACAAAGTCTGTTTTCTATTTCTTTGCTGCCCTCCGGTCCAGGGGAGTGCGCTATGTTAAAAAAAAAAAAAAAAGGGGGGGGTCCTCGGCCTAGCTGGGTCACACGCCATATTCAGTCTTCTGCCCCTTTCGCAGGGTTCCAAGCCGGCCTACTGCTCGGGTGCAGTTGGAGTTGTCCGGCCCCGCTAGGCTCGTTTTGTCGTCTAGTCCTAACTGGTAAGTTTTCCTTTTGTCCTTCGTAGGTGGCATTCCTTCCCTCACGTCACACCCTGACCCTTGCTCATTGGGTGGCGGGTCTTTCCTTCCCTCCTTCACTGCACGTAGTCGGGGTTGCCTCTCTCTTTCACCGGGTGGTAACTATGCATTTAGTCTCTCCTGTTCACCTGTACTCGTCTCTGCCTAACAGGTGTCCTCTGGGTGTCTGCCCTCATTCAGGTACCCGCAACAATGTCTCGTGCCTCGGATATTGAAGAGTCCATGTCTATCCCGGAAACTCCGGCTTCTGGTCACGCCAGCAGCGGTTCGCTCAGGAACTGGACGATCCCGAAGTTGGTGGCCGAGTTAAATCGAAGAGACATCAGTCAACCGGCCTCAGCTAGGAAGGCTGAATTATATAGACTACTGATGTCTAGTCCTGGTCCTTCCAGTGTTCAAGTGGAGTCGCCGTCAGTCCAAGCTTCACTGGCACAATTGCACGCCACAATGGAGACCCTGGTGTCCTCGGTGGCCGACGTCAAGGCCAGGATGCTGGACTTAGAATCTAGGGCAACCCCTGCCCCTCTGGGTCCTCAGCCTGCCCCTGTCATTTTCCCTTGGGCTAACCTAGATATGGAGCTGTTTTGCAGACATTTTGCAGGGCTCAGAGCTCCCGTCTGCACGGCATGTTAGTCGATCTTTCATGCCCCAGAATGGTGCCCCAATTCGGCGGGTCCGCAACCAGATAGGGCCCTTCCTGGCGCATCCGGGGTCCCCCGGGGCACCCCCGCTGTTTATAAATTCGGAAGGCAAATAGTGTTCTTAGGGAAGAGCCAAATATGCAACAATTTCAACTATGGTCATTGCATGTTCAGTGGTTGCAGGGCTCTACATGTGTGCATAGCATGTTTCAGGGCTCACCCCAAGTCCTCCTGTCCGAAGAAATCAAGTCAACAGGCATGACTAGCCGACATTAACGTTGAGTTGCTTAGCACGCTCCTGGTGGAGCACCATGACAGGCGTTTTGTGCACGAGTTGGTGGTAGGGTTCATGTATGGGTGTCACACGGGGTTGGTGGCCCTCCCGTAATCTAACTGGGAGTGTGACAACCTTCTCTCCGCCAAGAGAGATCCGGTGTCGGTCCAGGACTTGATCGAATTCCCTTTGTTCACTGGAGGGTCAATCCCATTGGGTTAGTCGTTAAGAAGGATTCTAATAAAAATAGATTAATCTACGACCTTTCTGCTCCTCATAATTCTGTTGTTCCTAGTTTCAACTCCCTTATTCCGTCGGAGGAATTCGGGATGAAGTATTCCTCCATCGATGAGGCCATCTGGTTTATTTTGAAGGCCGGCAGGGGCGCGTGGCTATCGAAGGCTGACATCGCTGATGCGTTTAAACTCCTTCCGTTCCTCCCTCAGCTGTGGCAATATTATGGCGTCAACTGGGGTGGCAAGTTTTACTTTGCCAATCGCCTCACTTTTGGGTCCAAAAGCAGCCCGGCATTGTTCGACAGGTTCGCGCAGGCGCTGCATTGGATCCTGGTCAAGCAAGGTGGGTCACCCATTAACGTTCATTACCTGGACGACTTCCTCCTGGTTGAGCACCTGTCTGACCGTCCATCTGGGTTGGCTTCTCTGCTTAAATTTTTTTTAGCCCTGCGGGTCCCTGTTGCCCACGCCATAACGGTAGGTCCCGCTAAAAGCATCACGTTCCTGGGTATCATTCTCGACTCCGACAAGTTGGAAGCCAGGCTTTTCTGAGGACAAACTCGGGCAGATCTGCTCCGAGTTAGCGAAGGCTATGACGTCTGGCTGTCTGTCCAAGGCGGACCTCCAGTCGCTGCTGGGCAGACTTAATTTTGCCGTGAGAGTCATGCCCCAGGGCAGGGCCTTTGTGTCGCGTTTACTTCTCCTTCTTCCATCGGCCCCAGAACAGGATACCTTCATCCGCTTGGACAGTCAGGCCATGGCGGATTTGTCCATGTGGTACGTGTTCCTGTCTAACTGGAACGGTGTTAGTCTTTTTGTTTCACCCTGGGGGCCAGCTTCCGCCACAGTTTTTTCTGATGCGGCTGCATCAGGGGGTTTTGCAGCCGTCTGGGGGAATCAATGGCTAGCAGGTTCTTGGCCTCCACCGGTCGCTTCAGACACAGAAGCTCTGAGTCTTCGCCCCTGTTAGAGTTGTATCCCTTGGTAGCGGCAGCCTTTGTGTGGGGCAGGCAGTGGTCGAATTCCAGGGTTATGCTTGTTACAGACAGCAAGGACCTGGTGGATATAATCCACAAGGGTCGGACCAAATGTCAGAAAATGATGTCACTCCTGCGCAGGCTGGTTTGGCTCTCCATGATCCACAACTTCCGTATTGAGTGTTTCCATATCCAGGGCACCAAGAATATCGCAGCTGATGCCCTTTCCCGGTTTAACTTCCAGATCTTTTTCCAGGTCTCGCCAGAGGCAGACCTGTCCGGGGCTCCCATTCCGGCCTTCACCAGCTTGACCTTGGATTGACTTCACTACTCGCCACAGCCAAACTCCTGATGCACAAGAGTCTCTCTGCCAACACGGCGAGGAGTTATGGGACGGGTTGGAATCTGTACCTGAAGCTCACAGCCTCACATCCGCAGGCGGAGACGGACGATATTTCCTTCATTACGGCCTTCATGGCACACTGTCATACCAACCTGGGTCTTTCCGCTAATACTATCCGCCTGTACTTGGCCGGGGTGCAACACTTCTTTACCATCGAGAACCCGGCAGGAAGGTCCTTGTTCAAGGCCCAAGCAATAAAGGCTACCTTCAGGGGCATTGGAAAAGCTGGCAGAATTTGCCCTCCGGCTAGACAGCCGTTTTCCGGGGAGCTCTTTAGGAAGCTTTCTTTAGCCCTTGACATTAATCCTTTTGGGCCCTTGGTCAGCACAGTCGTCAAAGCGGCAATGTACTTAGGCTTCTACGGGTTCCTCAGGCCTGGGGAGTTTACTATCACTTCTTCAAACAGCCGTCACCTGCAGAAACAGCAACTGGTCTGGCGCCCCGACCATTTCGTCCTTAACATTCCAGCTACTAAGACTTCCCAGTCAGGGCCACCGACCAAGGTACCGTTTTTTCCATCTCACAATGAGTGGTGTCCAGTGTCCGTTCTCAAGCAGCTAGTTTCGGTTCTCCAGTCCTCTTCTCCTACCAGTCCGCTGCTTTCTCTCAGGGGAAGACCACTGTCCACCTCTCAGTTCATTTCATACGTCCGCACACTGGCATCAGGGTTGGGTTATGACGGGAGGTCTATCTCGGGCCACTCCTTTCGCATTGGAGCCACCTCGGCAGCCTCTTCTCTCCAAGTTCCCCCACATGTCATCAGGCACATGGGGCGATGGAGATCTTCGTGTTTTTCCAGATACATTCCAAATCCGCAGTCGGAAGTCCGGGCGGCCTTCCGCTCACTTGCTTGTAGTGTTTAATAAATGGTTTGCAGCTTGTCTCTCTTCTCTTCTTTGCCCCCTTTTAGGCCTGCCCGCATACCTGGCTCCCGGCACCCTCCAGCCAGTGTCAATGTCATGCATGATACAGTCACGTCTACGCCCTCTCGCGGGCCGTCGCCATGAGCACAAATATATATATATATATATATATATATATACACACACACATATGTAATAAGATATAAAAGATAAAATGGATTACCACATTTTTCAGACTATAAGACTATATCAGACTCCCATTCTTTATCAGACCTCAGATCAGACCCTCAAGCTCCATCGACCTCAGATCAGACCCCCCAACCCCCATAAGCCTTAGATCAGACATGAAAAAAAAAAAGGCACTCGAATATGGAAACTGCAAAGGATAAATTTAATGGACACAGTAATAGCAATTCATCAATGTAAAACAATTAATCAGATATAAAAAAAAAATATTATTAAAAATTATTTAAAAAATGCCAGCAATCAATGCCTCAAATCAATCTTCACCTCAAATCAATCTTCCATCAACACAATCTACCGTCATCACTTATACGTATTTCTACAAATCTCAACACATCCATACACTAAGACTCAGTTGATACAATATTGTTCACTCTAAAAAATGATAATAATAATAATATTCACTCTAAAAAATGATAATAATAATAATATTCGTTTGGGTCACTCGGATGTGTAGTGACTGTATATCACCAATTGCATCAATGTTGCAGAGTCCTCAATGAAGGCTGTTGTCCTTCAGTTGGTAATCAATAATTAGTTATTATTGAGAAAAAATAAAAATAAAAAATATAAAAATATAAAAAGGTATAAACAGGTATCTTCAATGAGCATTTGATTCTTGATGGTGGATATATAGTATGTTGTACCCACTCTATTTATGGTATTGCAATGTATGCAGGTGCTTTGGATCAATGTCCCAAGATGTTGTAATGCATCCGATAACCATACAGTAGTTTGTATTATACAACACTCAATTATTGGTGCTTGTACGTTACCGCTCTTTAGTTTTCAGTTCTCCGGTGTCCGGTATTCGGATCTCACTTAGTTCGGAGTTGGTAAGGTAGCGTCCTTGTGGGGATGCAGCGCGGCGTCCGCGCTCTTGCTTCCGGGTATGAAGAGTCACGTGGCATCCCACGTGTTATTGTGACGTCACTTTTTTCTTATCTCAGCGTGCTAAGGACCGCGGTCTACAGATCTTTATAATCTGTTTCTTTTATAGCACCAAATTTGTAGCCATACGCGTTTCGGGATATTGCCACTGAAGAAGGGATTTGAATATCCCGAAACGCGTATGGCTACAAATTTGGTGCTATAAAAGAAACAGATTATAAAGATCTGTAGACCGCGGTCCTTAGCGCGCTGAGATAAGAAAAAGTGACGTCACAATAACACGTGGGACGCCACGTGACTCTTCATACCCGAAGCAAGAGCGTGACGCCGCGCTGCATCCCCACAAGGACGCTACCTTACCAACTCCGAACTAAGTGAGATCCGAATACCGGACACCGGAGAACTGAAAACTAAAGAGCGGTAACGTACAAGCGCCAATAATTGAGTGTTGTATAATACAAACTACTGTATGGTTATCGGATGCATTACAACATCTTGGGACATTGATCCAAAGCACCTGCATACATTGCAATACCATAAATAGAGTGGGTACAACATACTATATATCCACCATCAAGAATCAAATGCTCATTGAAGATACCTGTTTATACCTTTTTATATTTTTATATTTTTTATTTTTATTTTTTCTCAATAATAACTAATTATTGATTACCAACTGAAGGACAACAGCCTTCATTGAGGACTCTGCAACATTGATGCAATTGGTGATATACAGTCACTACACATCCGAGTGACCCAAATGAATATTATTATTATTATCATTTTTTAGAGTGAATATTATTATTATTATCATTTTTTAGAGTGAACAATATTGTATCAACTGAGTCTTAGTGTATGGATGTGTTGAGATTTGTAGAAATACGTATAAGTGATGACGGTAGATTGTGTTGATGGAAGATTGATTTGAGGTGAAGATTGATTTGAGGCATTGATTGCTGGCATTTTTTTTAATAATTTTTAATAATATTTTTTTTTTTATATCTGATTAATTGTTTTACATTGATGAATTGCTATTACTGTGTCCATTAAATTTATCCTTTGCAGTTTCCATATTCGAGTGCCTGTATTTCCTATATATACTATACATATTCCTGGTTCCATTTTGGGGGAACCCTATACAGAGCACCGGGGTCTGTTTTCCTCCAGAAGAGAGCCACCTAGTGTTATATTCTTCATGAAAAAAAAAAAAAACTTACTTCACTTGGCCCGAATGGCGCTTCCCATCATTTTTGGGGGGAAAATCTCTAATAGTCCAAAAATATGCTAACTAAAATAAAGTTAGATGAAAATCTAATGTCTTACCTTGGATAAATCCTTTCATGTGCCCTAAAATGTATATTAGGATATTTTAGGGCTTATAGAGTTGATCTATGCCAAAAAAGGAGGATGCTGCCCAATGATTTTAGAGCTTCACAATCTGTAGGAAAACTATGTATTTCTAGCATGTACTGGATTCATATAGTCTGTACAATGAGGTATACAAGAAAGATTTAAAAATCCGAACAGTATAAAATGTCATAGTTACAATTAATTCTCCCTAGTATCTGCTCAAGGTATATTAAAAAATCCATGCCTTTTTTTTTTTTTTTGGGGACGACGACGACGACAATAATAGTTAATAATAACTACAGCAATATGTTTAGACAAAAGAATTGTGTAATAAAATTGCTAAATACAGATGATAGGGTAATAAATACTGAAAAACTAATAAATTTAGCTCATTGTATTTGTGGTATAGAACAAAATACACATAAAAGCAGTAAGAAATCACTTGAGGATAAAAAAAAAACAGCTTCCTTTTTTGCTAAAGGCCAATGCACATGGATGTATCATAGCTTTTTGCCAGTAGTAGCCATAAAGGGATGCCATATAAGTCCATGAGCCCTCCACTGTACCTCCATATGACTTCAATTTCCTATGGAGGTATTTTTTATGGATCTTTTTTTTCTTTTGGATTCCATTTGAATCCATCAGAGAGAATTTGCATCATGCTGAATTGCACTCCAAATACATTTGTAGCAATTACCAAACAAATTGGCACGGTTCGCTGCAGACTCATCCTTGCATGCCTCTGCTATTTGTATAGCCAGGCAATCATTAGAAAGAAGAGGCTGCGCAAATAGTGTATTGCAACAAGTGAACATTCAGCACATTAAACAGACAGATGGAGCCTGTAGGTCAGTAAAAGGAGGACATGAAACTTGGTGCTAATGATCAGTGGAGCATCCAAACATTGACATACAGGCTCTGTGGCAGATCTCTGTGTATGATCCCTAAGAGGACCAAGTAGGTAACGGTAAACTATGTAAGCTGATTTTTCAAACAAGCTGTGTTTTCAAAAAGATGCAAAGTGAATGTCTAAAGGGAAGAGCATCTTTGGTATCTAATATTACAAAGGTAACAATGGTATACAATGTTTTTAAACCTACCCTGTGAACATTTCTCTTGAGTCCAAAAACAAAAAAAAAGATGTGGTTAAACTGCCAGGATTGGAGTTATATTCTCTGATTCATAGTCCCCCGAGAGGTCATGAACATGCAATTGTTTGATCATGTATACCATAGACTGCAATACTTTAATACTGCAATCTATAGTGATTGACTTTGCCAAGGGGGTTGGGGGGTGGTTTGAGGACAGAGGGAGCCTCCTCCATCTGTCTAAAAGCTCAGATGCTGTGGTTGCTGTTGACTGTGGCACCTGAGTGATTAAATGACCGAGATCAGAGTTATGTATGATCCCGGTCACTGTAGGCAGGTTTCAGCTGTATAACACTGACATATGGAGTGGGATTAGCTTCCAAGCCTGCTTCATACACCATTTCCTCTACAATTACAAACATGTACATAAAACTTTGATTAAAATATGTAATGCTATCTCTTTAACTCAACTATTATCAATGTTCTGGCAAGAAATGCCTCTGTGTGAGCCATTTGCACTTCTGAAGGGGACAATGCATGGATGCCTGTTAATGCCTGTTAAAACAGCCATTAGAACCAATTGCCTGCATGACATGTTCTCATCCCAGATTAAATGGATTTAAAATGCACCTGTACTTTTAACAAACTTTATTTATATCATAGTGACATATCAAAGGTTTTGATCGTGGGGGTTCGAGTGCTGATGCCACCACTGATCACTAAAATGAGTAGAGAACCACTTACATAGAGTACTGTTTCTGCTCTCTTCATGATGCAAACTGGTGATCGACTTATTGAGAAGATCATAGAAATGTTGGATCTTATTGACTCTTTTGGCCAGTGGTCTGGTTTAGTCATCAACTGTGACAAATCTGTTCTGCTACTTCTTATCCATTGACCATAGAATAAAAAATTACCATAGTATTAGTCAGCTTTATATGTTTTAGAAATATAAATCTCTTGGAATTACTGTCAGTAGTAATAAGCCAGAGCGCTTGGACTTGTATTTTCTCTTGAAGATGTTCATCATCTGACTGGCTTTCTCTAATTGTAAAAGCCAGTTGGAAGACTAGCAAAAATTTCACTACGAGAATATACAAATTCAGTTACTCTTGCTTATTAGTACTGATATACCCATGACATAGATGATTGAGAACCTTCACTGACCCCAAGAATATATTGATCTTAACCCCATACTAAAACAGTTTTAGTTGAAAGTTACCATCTGGTGTAAATTGGATATGATCACCGATGGTAAAATAAATAATTGAAACAATCTAATATTTAAAACATTAGTCACTGCTTCAAATGGGTAGATGACTGAGAGAGTGGCTGTGGCCCTTCCAGTCACAAATATGCGCTCATAGCTATGATTTCTTTGACCTCTGTTGCTAATATATTGCTCATGTAGCATCACATTTTGGACTTGTCCCTGCATCTCCAGCAAAGCAACTTTCATCATTTACATACTGCAAGTTTGAAATGTCTCCAGCTAAATCTGATTTTTAATTTTCATAAAACTCATATGTACTGCACAAAAACATTTTATGCTGTATTGAAATCCCTGTGTCCTTAGGTGACTTGGATCTAAAGTGAGGCTATACCTTTACAGAACTGGATGATCTACTGTGTCTACTCTTGACCTTGACTTACCATGCTCTCTGCAATGAAAGTTGCTGTATGTCTCTAAAACTGCTGCAGGCTGAATCTTACTTTCCGTATTATTTAGTTGGAGTCATCCAGTTATTGTCACCTTGTAACACCAAGCATAGAAAAGCTTTCCCAAAGGATTTACCTAATATAGCATCCTGTCTCTTCTGTATACAGAATTGCTGAACTTTGCTGTCTTTAGTGGCCTCTACATCTGAAAGACATCTTAAGATGTCTTATGTAAACATATTAATAAAAGTTACATCTCCAGTGCTATGAAAAATTCTTTCAGATGTTCATTATTACAAATGTAACACATTAAATCTATCAAAAAAAACTATTTGACCTATATACAGTTGTGTTCAAAATTATTCAACCCCCACTGAAATTGAGTGTTTTGGCCAGTTTGACATTAATTTTCATCATTTCAGTCATCTTGTTTACAATTAACTCAAAGAGGCACTTGTAAGTCAGACAAATATAACAACATTTATAATGAAATAACACAAATGTCTTTTCTGTGCTCACATCATTATCAGTTTTATTCAACCCCCAAGTGACATTCAATCTTAATACTTAGTACAACATCCTTTTCCAGTTATAACAGCTTTTAAACGTGAAGCATAGCTTGACACAAGTGTCTTGCAGCGATCTACGGGTATCTTCGCCCATTCTTCATGGGCAAAAGCCTCTGTTCAGTCACATTCTTAGGCTTGCGCGCTGCAACTGCTTTCTTTAAGTCCCAGCAGAGGTTCTCAATCAGATTTAAGTCTGGTGACTGCGATGGCCACTTCAAAGTGTTCCAGCCT
This sequence comes from Bufotes viridis, assembly GCA_033119425.1. Taxonomy (NCBI): domain Eukaryota; kingdom Metazoa; phylum Chordata; class Amphibia; order Anura; family Bufonidae; genus Bufotes; species Bufotes viridis. Next base: position 158,168,594 of record CM065591.1, read on the forward strand.
TTAATCGTCAACCATGCGCTAGTGGACTTGGAGGTATGCTTGGGATCATTGTCCTGTTGAAAGGTCCAAAGTCTCCCAAGCCTCAGGTTTGTGACGGACTGCATCACATTTTCATCCAATATCTCCTGGTACTGAAGAGAATTCATGGTACCTTGCACACGCTGAAGCTTCCCTGTACCTGTAGAAGCAAAACAGCCCCAAAGCATGACTGACCCCCCGCCATGCTTCACAGTAGGCAAGGTGTTCTTTTCTTCATAGGCCTTGTTCTTCCTCCTCCAAACATAGCGTTGATCCATGGGCCCAAACAGTACTAATTTTCTTTCATCAGTCCACAGAACACTATCCCAAAACTTTTGTGGTTTGTCCACATGACTTTTGCATCCTGCAGTCGACTCTTCTTATTCTTTGGAGACAGCAATGGCGTGCTCCTGGGAGTTCTGGCATGGAGGCCTTCATTACGCAGTGTGCGCCTTATTGTCTGAGCTGAAACTTCGGTACCCACATCTGACAAATCTTTTTACAGTTCCTGAGCAGTCACACGGGGACTTTTCTCCACTTTGCGCTTCAGGTAAAGCACAGCAGTCGAAGTCAGCATCTTCTTTCTGCCACCACCAGGTAGCGTTTCAACAGTGCCCTTTGCCTTGAATTTGCGAATGATGCTATGGTGTCTCTTGGTATGTTTAACATCTTTGCAATCTTCTTATAGCCATTGCCCTTCCTGTGAAGAGCAATCAACAATTGATGTCATTTTAGTTGCATTTGGTTCTTTAAAAAGTCCTTGTAAGATTTCATTCTGAACACAATTACAAATGTACACTAAATTCCCTAAAACCCTTTACAGCATTGAGGGTTGAATAATTTTGAACACAACTGTATGTATGTAAATCATTAACTGCACCTTAATGGGAACCTGTCACCGGTTTTCAGCCATACAAATCATCAGCATTCTGAGATAGCCCCCCCCAATCATCCTAGGTTTTTTATTAAGCACCTCCAAGTACTTCTTTTACAGTCCACTTTTGCTTTTTTCATGTTATATTAATTAAATGCTTACCTCATCACTTTCATTCCTAACCCCACCCCCCATTACATGAGTGACAGAATCTAAAGATCCTACCCTCTTCCCGAACTCACGTCCTAAATCCCATGCATATGCAGAACCAGTTACCTCACTCATCATCTCATCATCTCACACTGATCATATAATGTGTACTGCGCAGCTGCGAGACTTGGAAAAGAAGGGGTGGAGATGAGCAATCGTAGAGGGTGTGTCCTATTAGTTTGTGGGCATGGTTGCACTCCAAGAGTCAGAGAACGCTGGACTCATCTCTGAAGCATGGAGGAGACAGGACTCATCTAAGGGGCATTTATATATATGGTTTTAAAAGGGAGGTAATGGGATTGCACTACTGTGGTGAGACTTCTGGAATAGGTGCTCTCAACTTTAGATTCATCCAAATCTTAAAAAATATTGAATAAAAATAGGAAGTTGGGCACTCTTCACATAGGAGATGCAGACCTTAAATACGTAAAATGTCCCTTTAATAAATAATATCGATTTTACAAACAATAAACAATACACAATATTATCTGGCCAGATGAAATTAATCAATAAATACAATCAATTAAAATCTGCGCGCTTCACATAAAAATATCACCATATACAGGAAGTTTTATTCATGTGAAAATCACAATGGTCTATGTTTGACCAATAACAGACAGTGCTGTCAGTGCGGCAGCCGTCCGTGTTACAAGGAAGTACTGTGAGGGGCACTATGTAGTGCTGCAATTGTAACGGTAGTCCGTGCTGTGACAAGCAGGGCCGTCTTTGACGCGGGGCAAAAGGGGCAGCTGCCCAGGGCCCAGTTGCTCCTGGGGGCCCGCCACCCAAGGCAGCTCTGTTTCCCGACTCAGTCCTATCATTCACTATGCGAGCGAGCGGCATGTGGCTCGCATTAGTGTCAGTCTGTGGCCAGTGCAGTGCAGTGCTCCTCCTCCTCCTCCCACCCCTGCCCTTGCGTACCTACGCGGTACGTATGCTGCGCTGCCTCTGCCTGCTCCACATTCTCCAGCCGCCTCAACTAGCAAAAGTGTCCCACACAGGTCTGGACCGTCACCATCAGAGTTACTCACCTCTATCTGTAAGTCACTGGAGTAGTGTGCACGGCATGACGGCAGGAGCGCTTTTCTGAAGGAACTGTCTAAAATTGAATGGCTGTAGACTGGCAAATCATGGCAATTAGGAACTGTATGCACACGCAGTCTCAGTCCACACCACACCCCTGCCTTGCAGCCTCACAGGAGTACAGTACAGGACCAGTCCAGTATGTGTATGGCATAATTAGGTTGGCAATTGGCATGTGGCAATAATAATGTGTCTGCTAGCCTGCCTGGTGGTAAAGACCTCTGTCAACTCATGTGTCATCCCAATTATGTCATTGCCAACCCAATTATGCCATACACATACTGGACTGGTCCTGTACTGTACTCCTGTGAGGCTGCAAGGCAGGGGTGTGGTGTGGACTGAGACTGCGTGTGCATACAGTCCCTAAATAATACTGCCAGATTAGCAACCATACACTATTGCTGCTCAATGTACACATATAACCAATAACCCCATACAGTGTTCACATAATGATAATACTGCCATAATATAACACCAACATACTGCCTAGGCTACTTTCACACTTGCATTGTGAGTATTCGGCAGGTAGTTCCATCTCTGGAATTACCCGCCGGATCAGTCATACCGCATGACAACTGAAAGCATTTGGAGATGGATCAGGATGCTAATTCATCTCACAAATGTATTGCAAGTGCGGATCTGTCTCTCCGTTTTCAGACAGAGAGACAGAATAGTCTTGATTTTTTTTTCAGTTTTAAAGGTCTGCGCATGCGCAGACCAGAAGGGCTGTTCCGTCGTTGTGGTATTCGTAATGCCAGATCCGCCACTAATACAAGTCAATGGGAATTAATGCCGGATCCGGCATTCCGTCATGCGTTCCAGAATTTTGTACCAAGATAAAATTGCAGCATGCTGCGGTATTATCTCCGTCTTGAAATGTCAAAAAGACTGAACTGAAGACAGGATGCATCCTGAACGGATTGTTCTCCATTCAGAATGCATGGGGATAAAACTGATCAGTTATTTTCCGGTATAGAGCCCCGACGACGGAACTCTATGCCAGAAAACAAAAACGCAAATGTGAAAGTACCCTTAACACCAACATTACATAATTAGTGTTGAGCGAACTTGTGTTTTAAGTTCAGCGTCTAAAGTTTGGGTTATTGACGAATCCCGTTATGGATTCTGCTACCAGGGACCATAAGGATTCTGAATTCCGTTATGGTCCGTGGTAGCAGAATCCATAACGGGATTAGTTGATAACCTGAACCCGAACTTTAGACGCCGAACTTAAAACACAAATTCGCTCAACACTACTTATGAAAGCGGTAATCAGTATGCAGAAGGTGCAGGGAGCAATAAGTCTGGCGCTCCACAAGCTGTACTATCCTCTCCTTGGTCTTCTTCTGGGCGACGTCCATTCAGAGTGCAGCACGGACCAGAAAAAGATCAGAGCCTGGCTGTGTGTATCTGTCCCTGTAAGTGTAGGCTGTGGGAAGGCGGAATCCAGGGGGCCCGAGTAAATTCTTGCCCAGGGTCCAATCAGTATTAAAGACGGCCCTGGTGACAAGGCTGCAGATTGTGCCGGTGCGGCAGCCGTCCATACTACACATAGACACTGTATGTAGTACTGGATAGTGTTGCAATTGACAGTCTATGCTGTAAGAAGACTGCAGATCACACATAGATGAGTCAATGAACTGTTCTGTGAAACAGTGGCAAAGTTTGTAGGGTTGTATGGAATTAGTGTGCACACTTTACTCCTCAAATAGCCCCAGTCAGGTAATGCCTTTATCCTTTTACATGATCCTATGTCAACCGCATATACAGTATTCAGTATAGACTCACGGAGTGTAGTCGTCTTCACAGGCAAAGAGCAGTGTTAGCGCGGCGTCCTGCACAATAGTATACACCGCAAGCCTGCTGAAAGTCACTCACGTGTAATGAAGTGTAGTGCGTGCGGTCTTAGGCAGATGCTGGTCGGCTTTCCCAGCCTCTGCGTTTTTTCTGTGATCAGCACTTCTTCCTCTAGGCCAAGATTGCGGCCGTACGTACAGGTCACAGGTCGCCTTGGGTCACGGGTCACTTGGCGCTTTCTCCAATTTCTTTAGGATTAATCTTTCATTTTTAATGATGTAGATACAATGGAGGGTAACCAACGCGTTTCGGGACATTATGTGGTCCCTTCCTCAGTAGTCTAAGGTCCTCCATTTATTTGTCCATATTTATAGGCTTCATGGAAAAACCTAGGGCTGCACGATATGAGAATTTTGTGCGATTGCGATTAGGGCCCTAAAAATTGCGATAACGATATGCGATGCAAAATTTTAAGGGAATTGTGCTAGAGGTCTATCTGCTTGGATTTTCAAGGTAAAAGCACACACAGATGACTGATAATGTGAAATGTAGTTATGCTGAACTCAAGAACTGAAATGCATAGTGTTTTTTAAAATAAAAAATATATTTGCATTACTGCAAAAGTACAAAATACAAAACTTGCCATTTTCTTAATAGCGCTGCACAGAACAGATAAATAAAATAGATATAGGAACATGTGTTCATTAAAAAACCGACTTTCCACCAGCCCCTCCTCCCTCCCCGCACTGTGCAGCATAGCGGCCGGAGATACAGTGTCAGTGTCACGTAGAAAGTCAACCATCGCTTTATAAGACGCACTGCCATCCCCCCCCCACACACTTTTGGGGGGAAAAAAGTGTGTCTTATAAAGCGAAAAATACGGTAATATAATTGCAGCATTTTTGGGTCAGCAAATTGCGATTGCGATATGGCGATTAATTGCGATTGCGATTGCTTTCGCGATATATTGTGCAGGCCTAAAAAAAAAACAAAAACCTTGACTGGATTCGCTGGAATGTGCCCAAAAATCCAATAAAATCAATCACTAAGTACATTTAGTAGGTTAATATCTTTGTAAAATATCTTTACAGCATAATAATGAAGATAAAATTAACAGAGAACAAATAAATAAAAAATATAATTATTTTTATATTTTATATACCTTGGGTTATTTGTGCGTTTTCTAGGAAACACTTTTTGCTTATATTTATAAAGTTCCTTTCTAAATCTCATCATGTTATGGCTATGTAGAATCCCTTTTCTTTTTTGTTCATCTTGTGGACATATAGTTCGATGTGGGGACATATTCATATTTTTGCTCATAGAGGTATTAAGTGGAGTTGGCGTCGACCGTCAGGGGTGCCTCGGTCATTAGAAAAGCACGGGGCATCCCTGATGGGCGTCACCCACCCCATAACTACAAGAATCCAATTAATTCAAATTCCGAATTCAGGCCCATCGGTAGTAACGAGTTAAATTCAAAGATTTTCTTAGTTTCTACTCTGGACATTTTACTAATCTGTTCTCCCCCTCTCCAGTCTTTTGAGATCCTTTCTATAGCTGCAAATTTCAGTTTAGATGGATCTTGGTTGTGTGTTGTTTTGAAATGATTTGATAATAAGTGGGTGGTGAGGCCTTTTTTAATATTAGACATATGTTCTGCTATGCAGACTTTTAATGCCCTTTTTGTTCTTCCTATATATTGGCGTCCGCATGGACATTCGATAATGTATATCACATTACTTGTGTTGCAGGTCATAAATTCACTGATTTTATGTTTGAATCTGTTCACCGTAGACACCAATTCTGATGTTTTTTTCTGGAAAGATGTGGACTTACAGTTGTTACAATGTCCACATCTATAGAAACCTTTTATTGTTGCCCATTTTTGTATGCTTTTTGTTGCATTTTTTGGAGGTCTAACTGTGGGAGCGATCTTAAAAGCTAAATTGGGTGCTTTTGTAAATGTGATTAAAGGATTTTCCGGAATCATTGAGCCAATTATTTTGTCTTCTCTAATCAAATGCCAATGTTTATTTATAATCTTTCGTATGTTTTTATGTTCCTCATTATATGGGAGTATCAGTCTTAAATTTTCTTCTTTATTTTTATCTCCATCTGTACTTTTCTTTTTTAAAAATGTCTTCCTGTCCATCTTACGAACCTTTTCTATAGCTTCATCTAAAAAAAATTCTGGATATTTTTTCTCTAAAAATTGATTTTTCATGCAAGCAGCTTCTATTTAAAATTGTTTTTCTGTTGTGCAGTTCCTTCTGATTCTGCGGAACTGTCCCTGTGGTATATTTAACAGCCATTTCGGAAGGTGGCAGCTACTATATAAAATGTAGCTGTTCCTTGCTGTTGGTTTAATAAATGTGCTGCATTTCAGATTATCATTGTCAACTTCAATTTGCAGATCTAAAAATTCAGGATTGGTACGATTTATATTGGAAGTAAAACATAAGTTAAAATTATTTTTGTTAATATCATTTAAAAAAGTGTTGAGGCTTTCTTCTCCTTGTTTCCAAATTCTAATTTTTTTCATCAGTCCACAGAACACTATCCCAAAACTTTTGTGGTTTGTCCACATGACTTTTGGCATACTGCAGTCGACTCTTCAATTAGATTATCTTATTGGCCTTGGCAGTAGCTTCTGCCTTAATTTGCTGTTTATTAAAATTCTTAGATCTTTTTCCATGTCTGTGTTACCGAGTGTTTTACCATTTAATATGTACGGGTGACTTGCATTATTCCTTCCCATGTGCATAACTTTACATTTGTCAGTGTTAAACCTCATCTGCCATATCTCTGCCCAAGCCTCCAATCTATCCAGATCCCTCTGTAGCAGAAAACTGTCCTCTTCAGTGTTAATTACTTTACACAGTTTAGTGTCATCTGCAAAAATTTATATTTTACTGTGCAGGCCTTCTACAAGATCATTAATAAATATATTGAAGATAGTTGGGCACAATACTGACCCCTGAGGTACCCCACTAGTGACAGTGACCCAATCTGAGTATCTACCGTTAATAACCACCCTCTGTTTTCTGTCACTCAGCCAGTTACTTACCCACATACAGACATTTTCTCTCAGTCTGAGCAACCTCATTTTATATACTAACCTTTTATGAGGTACAGTGTAAAATGCTTTGGAGAAGTCCAGATATACGACATCCATTGATTCGCCGCTGTCAAGTCTAGAACTTACCTCCTCATAGAAGCTGATTCAATTCGTTTGGCATGACTGATCCCTCATGAAGCCATGCTGATATTGGCGTTATTTGCTTATTTTCATTGAGATACTCCAAAATAGCATCTCTTAGAAACCCTTCAAACAGTTTACCAACAATAGATGTTAAACTTACCGGCCTATAATTTCCAGGCTCTGTTTTTGGACCCTTTTTGAATATTGGCACCACATTTGCTATGTGCCAATCCTGTGAAACATTCCCTGTCAGTATAGAGTCCGAAAATATCAGAAACAAGGGTCTGGCTATGACATTACTTAATTCTCTTAGGATACCGGGGTGTATGCCATCTGGTCCTGGCGGTTTGTCTATTTTAACCTTTTTAAGTCGCTGTTGTACTTCTTCTTGGGTCAGTTATTTTTACATTCAGCATTTCATCTGACAGTCAGGTATATCGGTTAATACTAAATCCAGTATGGCCGTCCCTCTAGTCGGGTCCTGAACCAATTGGGAAAGGTAATTGTCTTTGGTTATTGCCAAGAACCTGTTTCCTTTATGCGATGTACAGCTTTCAGTTTCCCAGTCTATATCTGGGTAGTTGAAGTCCCCCATAATAACCACCTCATTATGATTTCTATCTCATTTAGTAATAGATTTTCTGTGGTATATTAGGTGGTTTATAGTAAACTCTTATTAGTAATTTATTATTGTTTTTGGCTCCATGTATCTCTCCCCACAGTGACTCCACATGTTCATGTCCCTCACTTATATCTTCTCGGACTGTGGGCTTTAGACAAGACTTCACATAAAGGCAGACCCCTCCCCCATTCCGGTTTTGACGATCCTTTCTAAACCGACTGTAACCCTGTACATTAACTGCCCAGTCATAGCTATCATCCAGCCATGTCTCAGTTATTCCCACTATATCATAGTCCTCCTCACACATCACTAATTCCAGTTCCCCAGTTTTGTTATTCAGGCTTCTGGCATTAGTGTACATACAATTAAGAGGTTTTTGTATATTTTTAACCCTACACCTTTCCTTCTGAACTGTTTCAGTCCCTCCTTCCATTCCTCCCCCAGTCCCACTACCTTGCCCCTGGTATCTATCTGCACTATCTTCCCCTTCTATAACATAAGTACCCTCCCCCCAGTCCCTAGTTTAAACACTCCTCCAATCTTCTAGCCATCTTTCTCCACACACAGCTACCCCTTCCCCATTGAGGTGCAGCCCGTCCCTACGATAGAGCCTGTAGCTGACAGAGAAGTCGGCCCATTTCTCCAGGAACCCAAACCCCAAATTCCTACACCAGTTCTTGATACCTTCTGGTATTGCACGGTTTTACTCGTCCTCTCCACCACAGGAATGAGAGTTGAGAAGTTCTCTTTGTAGCGGGGGTTGAGAAGGTTGAACACCCAGTAGACCGTGTTATCTAAAATGCATATAACGTGAGGGTCGCGGGAAAGGCAGCTTAACATGAAGTCAGCCATGTGTGCCAGAGTACCAACAGGCAAGACGTCGATGTCAACATCAGGATGACTCTCCATCTCCTCATCCTCCTCTTCTGCCCATCCACACTGGACAGATAGAATTAAAGTTCCATGGGTACTACTGTCTGTAGCAGAGGCAACTGTCTCCAGAACCTCCTCCTCTTCATGGTCCAATTGCGCTGTGGGTGGTCTGTGGTTGGTCTGGCTATCACCCTGTGTAATGTTCTCCCCTATTTCCTCGTCTGCCACATTCAGAGCGTCCTTCTTAATTGTGAGCACCGATTGTTTGAGTAGATACAGCAGTGGGATGGTTACACTGATAATAGCGTTATCACCACTAACCATCTGTGTGGATTCATCAAAGTTTTTTAAAACCTCACAGAGGTCTGACATCAATGCAAACTCCTCGCTTGGGAATAGTGGCAGTTGACTTGAAAGGCGATGACCATGTTGCAGCTGGTATTTCACAACTGCCCTCTGCTGCTCAGAAAGCCTGGCCAACGTGTAGAACGTAGAGTTCCAGCACGTGCTCACGTCGCACAACAGTCGGTGAGCTGGAAGCCGCAAGCGGCTGAAGCTTTGGACGACTTGCAGAAATGGGTGCACACACGGCGCGCCTTCATTTGTAGCTGTTGCAAATTGGGGTAGGTTTTGATAAACCGCTGAACCACTAAGTTTAAAACATGGGCTAGGCATGGAATGTGTGTCAGATTGCCAGGCTCCAAAGCCGCCACCAAGTTATGGCCATTGTCAGACACAACCATGCCTGGTTGTAGGTTGAGTGGCCAGAGCTGCAGCTTGGTCTGGTCTCTTATACCCTGCCACAGATCTGCTCTGGTGTGTGGTTCTTTCCCTAAGCAGATCAGTTACAGCACGACCCCTTGACGCTTACCCACAGCAGTGCAACTGATGGCTGCTGGAGGTGGAAGTGAAGGAGGAGGCGGTGGAGGAGGAGAAGTGGGGGTTGGAGCCAGTAACATAGCTGCTGGCGGAGACCCTGATGGACGTAGGGCCTGCAATCCTGGGCGTGGGTAGCACCTGTGCCATCCCAGATTACGACTCACTCCCGGCCTCCACAACATTTACCCAGTGTGCGGTCAGGTAAATGTTGCGTCCCTGGCCACCCGCACTTGTCCATGTGTCCGTGGTGAAGTGGATCTTCCCAGTAAGTGCGTTGGTCAGGGCACGGGTGATGCTCTGGGACACATGCTGTTGTAAGGCGGCTGGGGACTGCGTACCGAGGGATGGCAGCCGACATCACACTGCGGAATGCGTTCAAATGCCTGTGTTATCGACATTTGGACGCTACGCTGGGACAAGGAAGTGGATGTTGTTGCTGACGGTTCATGCGAAGCTCCAGTTGCAGGGCGAGAGGCATCCAGGGCTGCACCTTCGACAAGGGAATGGCCAGCAGTGAGTAACACAAAGTAAGAGGAGGCAGTGGTGTGACCTGCAGACCCAGATTGTGTTTGGATGGGAACAGCATGAGAAGTCCACAGAGGGGTCCTATGACATAGTGGTGAGGTGGAAGCACCATGAGGAGACCACAGAGTGACCTGGTGACAGAGTGTGAAGGTGGCAGCAGCATGAAGAGGCCACAGAGTGGCAAGGTGACATAGTGTGGAGGTGGCAGCAGCATCAGGAGGCCACAAAGTGGCAAGGTGACATAGTGTGGAGGGGGCAGCAGATGGGGAGAACACAGAGTGGCAATGTGACAGTGTAGAGGTTGCAGCAGCATGAGGAGGCCACAGAGTGGCATGATGACGAGAGGTTGTGGAGGAGGCAGCAGCATGAAGAGGCCACAGAGTGGCACGATGCTGAGAGATTGCGGAGGTGGCAGCAGCATGAGGAGGCCACAGAGTGGCACGACGTCGAGAGATTGCGGAGGTGGCAGCAGCATGAGGAGGCCAAAGAGTGGCAAGGTGACATAGTGTGGAGGGGGCAGCAGATGGGGAGAACACAGAGTGGCAATGTGACATAGTGTAGAGGTTGCAGCAGCATGAGGAGGCCACAGAGTGGCATGATGACGAGAGGTTGTGGAGGTGGCAGCAGCATGAGGAGGCCACAGAGTGGCATGATGACGAGAGATTGCAGAGGTGGCAGCACCATGAGGAGGCCACAGAGGGGCATGATGACGAGATATTGCGGAGGTGGCAGCAGCATGAGGAGGCCACAGAGTGGCTGCTTCGTCTATTCATTTATAGGGAATATGGGACAGAACAGAAGGTTAACATTTTTCTACTTTATAAAGTGTTGCTTAAAATGCGATTTAATAATACACGTTCTCCGGCACAAAAGTTTTGGCAAATTGAAAGTCAAGGAATTTCCCTCGAAGATTGGGATAATATATTGGCGAATTTAAGTTTACTTTCTTATCATTTTAATCAAATTTTGGTTCAATTTAGTATTAAATATTTAATAAATGTAATTAAAAAATGAAGTGTTGCCTAAGACAGGAGAGAATCGGCCAGTCTTCTGTTTATTCGACAATATGGTTGCGATGGTCCACCTGGAGACAAATCATGTCAAGATTGATGCAAGTGCGGTATCGGCTGCTTATCGAGCTGGATACTTCTGGGGGAACCTGCCTGGCATGAACAGGCCTCTAGTAGCTACAGACAATGAGAAGACAAAGCTTCAAGATTGCTTGGAGCCAAGAAGAGTCACAAAGTTCTTTAAGATTCAAACCATAACTACCCGCCTCTGGTCTCTTCGTCAGGGAAAACATCACAAGTTCCCAGTCATGATGGATGGGAAGCAAGACATCCTGTGGTGCAGGGAGATGGAGAGGGTCTTCGGATTCCCCTACAGTATACGGACGTCTCAGAAATGAACCGCTGCTCCCGACAGCAGCTCCTGGAGCGTCCCAGTCATCCGGCATCTATTCGCCCTGCTAAAAGATTATTTTGAAAGTGTGTAGAAGCCACATGGGGCTTTATCATAGAGTCACCGGATTTTATATTACATTATTATATGTATACATAAAAAAAAAAAAGCCCCTTCGTCACCCGGTTCCCAAGTGCGATCATCTACTTCATCATCATCATTGAGCACTGTCTGCATGTCACTGATGTCCTCCTCAATGGTCTCTGGGTCAGAAGCCTGACTGCTCGCAACACCAGCTCCCACGCCACTCTCCTCATCACTACTTGCCTAGTGGAGGAAAAAACAGAGGCAGGTTGAGGACAGGTAAGGGCACAGGACCTGCTCCCGGGCCATGCCAACTAAGAGTTGTGTCTGACGAACCCACTGACTCTTGGCTGAGGGTGTCTGATGTCACCTGCGAAGAAGTCGAAGATCGAATCAACCATTCAAGAACCGCTGGTTTGCAGGTCAATACACGACCGCTAGCTGACACTGGGAGCTCAGGCCACTTGAAGTGACCCCTGCTGCCACGGCCCCTTACTCTGCTGTGACCTCTGCCTGCACCAGAAACATTTAGGCCTCTGCTACTCCCCTGTGCATGGCCTGGCACTTCTCTGACTGACATACTGTTAGATCAAATAATCAAATGTTAGATTAAATATTTTTTATTTCGCCACTAATACATGGCAAACTGGGTTTTAGAATATATCACTGCACCGCAGAACGTCAATTAGGCACTCATTTTTTTCTGCTTTTACACAACAGAAAACGCTTTTCAACAAATAATTGCAACCCTGAATGGCGAATTTATTTTTATTTCGCCACTAATACATGGCAAACTGGGCTTCAGAATAGATTACTGCACCACAGAATGGCAATTAGGGCCTAATTTTTTTCAACTTTTACACAAAAGGCTTTTCAACAGATAAGTGCAATGCTAAGTGGAGAATATATTTTTATTTCGCCACTAATACACGGCAAACAGAGCCTTAGAATATATAACTGCACTGCTGAGCTGAAAATATATTTTTCCTTTTTCCACTAATACAGGCCACAAAAGGCTTTAGAACAGATAACTGCACTGCTGAGCGGCAAATATAGTATTCCTTTTTCCACTAATACATGCAAAAAAGGGCTTTAAAACAGATAACTGCACCGCTGAGCGGCAAATATATTTTTTATTTTTCCACTTATACATGGAAAAAAGGGCTTTAGAACAGATAACTAAACCACTAATTGGCAAAGATATTTTTGCTTTTTCCACTAATACACACAAAAATGGGCTTAAAAAAACAGATAACTGCACCACTGAGCTGCAAAGATATTTTTTCCTTTTTCCACTAATACAGGCCACAAAAGACTTTAGAACAGATAACTGCACCGCTGAGCGGAAAATATATTTTTCGTTTTTCCATTAATATACTCAGAAAAGGGCTTTAAAACAGATACCTGCACCGCTGAGCAGCAAATATATTTTTTATTTTTCCACCTATACACGGATAAATGGGCTTTAGAACAGATAACTGCACCACTCATCGGCAAAGATATTTGTTCCTTTTTCCACTAATACACACAAAAAAGGGCTTTAAAACAGATAACTGCACCGCTGAGCGGCAAAGATGTTTTTCCTTTTTCCACTAAAAGACGCAAAAAAGGGCTTTAAAACAGATAACTGCACCACTGAACAGCAAATATATTTTTTCTTTTTCCATTTATACACGGAAAAAAGGGCTTTAGAACAGATAACTGCACTGCTGAGCGGCAAATATATTTTAATTTTGCCACTAAAAGGTCTGTAATTTTAGCACTTCACCAAGCCCGTTTTTTCCCACTAATACAAGCCAAAAAATGCTTTAGAACTGTGGCAATGTGAACACTGATGTGTGCGGTGAAGCCCCAGGGAAACCGTCAGACAGGGCTGTTTGCACCGAGAGCGTGTCACCAAGGTGCCTGGCCTTGGTGGAGTGAAAGCCCCAAGTTAAGTATTAGTATTAGTATAGCTGGCTCAGCCAGTTCCAGGGCGGGCTTTTACTGGGAACAGGTAATGTGCTGGGTGGGTGCCTGTTCCCCATGCTCCAGACCGGGGTTTCGGACAGGTCCATGTCTATTTAGTCCTGCTGCTGGACAAGGTGTGTCACTCTGGGAGAGAGTGGTTTGTGTAGCAGAGTCCTGGTGAGGCTCTGGGAACGTGATCTCAGCTGAGGAGGGCTGAGGGGCCACAGGGCTAGGTGCTAGCCACAATTCATGGACGTTCGGCTGGGAAAGCCGCATGGGTTCCCGTGTGTGTGAATGGGGTCTTAGGTGAGTCAGCGATATCTTATGTATTAGGTAGTGCCTAGACGGGCAGGTGTTCATTTATGTTGTTTTGTTTGAGAAGACTGCCAAATAAATGCACTGTTTGGACATGAAATCCGTTGTCCGGAAGGAAGTTTGTGTGAATGATCCCCGAGACCAGAGCTAACCCCCCACAGAACATATAACTGCACCTCAAAAGGGCAAATAAGACATAGAAATATTTCCTTGTAATAAACCCTCTTAATGCCTGTATCAAACAGCACTTGCACCCTAATAAGAACGGTTTGTTGGAATTACAGAGCTGTATAATGGCAATTTGGATGCAGCAAAGTGTAATCGGATTGTTTCTATTACCCAGGCTGTCACCTCCCCGACTGAACCCTGTTCAACAGAAATGCTGGTGGAATAATTCCTCCCTATCCTTTCCCTACACCTTGAATAATCTTTCCCTGCACTTGTAAATATTTTTTTTTACCACAGTCAAGTCTTTCCTATCATTGTCCCTAGCGCCTGCAGACACATCTCTCCCTGCACTTAATACGCTGGTGAATGGCAGAATCTTAGATGGCTGCCGCTATTTATTGGCGCCCTGACATCACAGGGCTGGCTGCTGATTGGCTGCATGCATATCAGTATGGGTGATCCCGCCTTCCCAGAGTTCCTTGCCCCATGTCCTCACACGTGCAGCAGCCATTTTAGGAAAAATGCAATTCGTTACCACGAATAGCGAGGAAATTCGGTTTCGGTGCAAATCGAATTTTTCCTGAAATTCAGATTGAATTCTACTTCATCAGCTTCGATTCGTTCATCTCAGCCTTTACTAGGTATATCATAGTGAATCAGTTTTCCCTGGAGTGTTGCTTAATATGCTTATATGGATTCAGACTTTACTAAATCTGTCTCTTAGCACTTAGACTCACGTTGCAAGGTTATCCACTATATTTTTCTATTATTCACATTGCAAGGTTATCCACTATATTTTTCTATTATTCGTAGCACTGCTAAATTCTAATACCAAATAAAACACACATTCACGATTTATTCCAAGGGAACAGAATGTATATTCCCTTTTGACCTTATCATGTCTATAGGAAAGGTATCTTCTCTTAGAGACAGGAGAGTTTCATCAGAAGGCATAAGTAATGAGATCAGAATTCTCCCAAGAATCATCTTCTGCTTTAACCACCAGTTATTTCTGCACTTTTTCATCTAATACTTGCTGGCTGAGGTAAGATTCATTGTTATAAAGCAAATCAATATTGTGTTCCTTGCATAACTTAGAGATTGCTTGGAGGCTAAAGTTGACTCCCAAAGCAACACTTTTTTTTGCGATTTAGCAGCTTATATACCTCTCTCTATTGAAATAAACATATTCATAGATTTAGCATTGAGGACGAGCGAACCAGTTGAGACCAAAACGAGTTTGGTCCAAAGTTTGCTATTTTGATGACCCCAAATCTTTCCGGGTTTGTTTCAGATGAATCTACTAAAATGGTGCATTTTAGTGCACATGTCAGCAGGAAAAAAAGCACTAAGGAGGAAGAAGACGGGTTCTCACATGACCCTGAGAGGAAGTAGTCAGGTGTCGCCTGATGTCTTGATCCGCGAGACAAGGATATGCAGCAGCGGCCATAGGGGCATCAGGAGCGACGTGGGTGCCGGGGAGCACGGTAAGAATAAACTATATGAGGTGCCTGGGTATTTTGGGGGGCATTATAGGGGTTGGATAACTTCTTTAAGTTGAAATTGAGCATCAAGCCCTCGTCCATATACATATTTTCAATTTCCAATGGCACATGGTCGCAATTAAATTTTTTTTGGAGGGGTCTTTCAATTTAATTAAACAGCACATATACATCATTACTGCAGCAATACCCATGGCGGGTTCAGCAATCTACCTGTGTGTGTTAAGTTGAAATTGAGCATCAAGCCTCAGTCATCTGTTTTTATATATATTCAGTTTCCACACTACCGGAATTTAAATTTACTGTGGGATTGTTAAATGTAATTAAACCAGCATATATATGTGATTACTACAAGACACAGGTCTTCCTAGAGGGGTGCCTTCCTTTTTCCTAAGAAGTGGCAAGAAAACCCCACCATGCCCTACAGCAGATAGTCAAGAGATTCTTCCTGTTGATGACTTGTGTGAGAGCAGTCAGCGTTTGTACTGCCCTGAGGAGGAGGCTGCAGGCCCCAGGTATAGCCGTGTTAGTGGTGGTAGTAGTAGTGCCCTCATAGCCACCCTATTGGCGTTGAGGGCAGCAACAGCAGCAGTCAGAGAAGAGCATGGGGGGGGGGGGGGGCGCCCCAAAGACTTTGCTGGTGGTGCAGTTACCTCTGTGCCATTTAGTCCAGTCTGCTCCCTTTATGGAGCTAATGGCATGCACTCACCCTCACTTTTAGATTCCTAGCCAGCATTATTTCTCCCAAAAAGCCATCCTTGCCTTGTCATGTGGTAGACAACGTGGGCTGCTCCTCCGATTCTCACTGTGAGGCAAGGTTCACCCCACTATGGACACCTGGAACAGCTCTTAGGGCAGGGACAGTACATGTCTTTCATGGCCCACTGGGTCAATGTTTTTTTCTGGCAGCAGCAAGGCAGCATCCTGGCAACGAGGCCAGGTCCTTTTGAGCCCCCCATGATTGTTTCGGCCTGGCTCCCACACCAGGCACTTATCCGCCTACTCCTCCATGGACACATTCCTGTCCCCAACAGCAGCTGGCACGGGGTCGCTTGCACAAACCCTTCTTCCTATCACATATATAAGGTCAAGAGTTGCCATTCTGTGTTGGAGCTGAATGGCCTGAGAGACAGTAGCCACACTCGTGAGCAGTTGCTGAAGTACATCAAGCAGCAAGCATCCCACTGGCTATCACTCCGCCGACTCCAACTGG
The DNA here is from genome assembly GCA_033119425.1 of Bufotes viridis. NCBI lineage: Eukaryota > Metazoa > Chordata > Amphibia > Anura > Bufonidae > Bufotes > Bufotes viridis. The sequence goes on from CM065591.1 coordinate 158,185,313, forward strand.
GCAAGGTGGAATAACATGTACTCCCTGAATGGTGCACAACATCAATCTAGTAGTGCAGCGCTTTCTAAATAAGTACACTGGCTTGCACAAGATGCTGGCAAAGTCAAGGAGACTGTCCCAGCACTTCAGCCACTTCTATATGGGAAGGAACGATCTCCTGGACCTGCAGCGACAGAAAGGCTTGCCTCTACACCATTTAATCGTGTCAACTCGCTGGAATTCGACATAGTACACAGTGGCAGATCCAGAGCCTGGTCTCGGGAGGGGCACTTCCTGCTATCATTATGCCCCTGCTCCCATCGCTACAGAAATACAGGGTAATACAGCGTCCCATACCTCTTACATCCAGTGACGTCTCCTTTTATGTAGATGTTCTCTTTCCTCATCTTCTCCTTTCAGACCTTCAGACCAGACCACCATTTTTCTCTGCAGTTTGACAAAAAAAAAATCTTAGTTTACTACTTTTCCTTTATCCTCCCATCTTCTGGACAAAATATCCTACTACCCCCAATACTGTACTTCTGTGGTCCCCAATAGTGCCCCCAATAATGTGCCAGTAAGAAGTGCCCCCATAGATGCCCCCCAATCATGTGCCAGTAACAAGTGCCTCTCCCCCCCAACCATGGGCCAGTAACAAGTGCCTCTCCCCCCCAATCAAGGGACAGTAACAAGTGCCTCCCCCCCAATCATGTGCCAGTAACAAGTGCCTCTACCCCCTCATCATGTGCCAGTAACAAGTACCTCCCCTCCCCTCATCATGTGCCAGTAACAAGTGCCTCTCCCCCCCATCATGTGCCAGTAACAAGTGCCTTTCTCCCCCATCATGTGCCAGTAACAAGTGCCACTCTCCCCCCCATAATGTGCCAGTAACAAGTGCCTCTCTCCTCTCCCCCCTCATAATGTGCCAGTAACAAGTGCCTCTCTCCTCTCCCCCCTCATCATGTGCCAGTAACAAGTACCTCTCTCTATTCCATGGAGGAGGAGAAGGACGAAGATGAGAATGAGGCACTGCCACTGCAAGAGGAGTAGGAGTCAGAGATGGAGGAGCAAGAGGATGATGATGAGGATGGCACCAGCTAAGACACCCAACTATCTCAGTGGGGGTGAGGTTGGAAAGAAGTGTCTACTCGGGTATGCTGGCCAGAAGGGCCACCTGCATGCTTGGTTGCTTACACCGTGACAGGGGTATCGTTAAAATCAAGCAGTCTGATCATTAATGAATAGCCATGCTTTTCTACCCCTGCTACCAAGGCAAGAGTCTTCCCCCCACAGAGTCACACCCCTTCGGCCGCCATGAGCAACAGAAGCCTCAGCAGCAGGAGCAGCCATTTCAGTCTCCTCAACATGACGGAACAGTTTTTCCACGAGCTAACAGCTCCCGCTTCAACGCCCAGGTTCATTGCTTTTTGGGCAGGCTGACTGGAACAGTGGCCCAAACTGGCACAGCATGCTCTCTATCTTCTGATCTCAGAGATTGTTTTCAGCACTGCAGGGGAATGGTGACACCCAACTCCCAAACGGACCAAGTTGTCCTCCGCTAGTGTTCAATACATCACTTTTGACCACTGAGCTGAGCGGCTTTTAGGGCAGTGGTACACTTCGGGTTTTCTGCTCACAGCATTGGATGGGAGGTCCCTTGGATATTATTCCCTCTCACGGGTTATATCTTTATTGAAATATGCACTGGCAGGTTATTTTTTTGCACATGTGATACTTTTTATGTTTTTCACAATCATATATTTCTATTATTTTTGAATTTATCATGGACCTCTGACCATTGGTTTTATGAACTGTGCTGTGAGTGGGGACATCTTTCATTTCTAAGTCTCTATTGCTGTTTCTCATGTTTTAAATTTTTTTTTATGCAGATTCAACAAAGTTGTTATATATTTTACTTTTTGGTGTGCATCCGATCCTTTGCTTGTACTTATGATTATTATACTTTGGTTTATACATGCAGATAGCAACCTGTCCTTTGTGGTATTATTTATGGTGGTGCCCTGCACATTGTTCTAATTACTCAAAACATCACTTTTGTCAAAATGAACCAAGCCTGGATTCAAGAGGATTTTCACACTCCTCCGGTTGATTCCGATGTATAGACTTCACCCACCTCACCTTTCTGGTGGTGCCCCAGCTTGCCACTGTCTGTCTTGTTTGCCTATTATCACATTCTGCAGGGTTGCTGCTGCGGCCTGCATCATGCTACTAATGCCTCTCAGTTTACGTGCATTTGTTTTCCACACGGTTGAAATTTAAAAATTCTATATTCCTATATTCTATTTTTTATTTTTTTTTGGGGGGGGGAGGTTAATTTCTTTACAGCGTAAATGTACGTGATTACTGCATCAATACCACTAGTTTGTCACAGTCCAGGTAATGCTGGGCCCTGCATCATGCCACTAATGCCTCAATCGTCACTTTTCGTGTACTCACTTTCCACACAGTTGAAATTTCCTTTTTTTTTCTGGGAGGAGGCATGGGAGGCGTTGAGGTTCACACGGTTGAAATAAAATTTCATGAGGTGACATATGTACGTGATTACTGTATTAATACAGAAATTTTCTAATAGTCTGAATGCCATCAATAGACCTCTCCTTGCTACTGATGCCCACCTTTCCACTCTTGCTCTCTGTCTGCCTACCTACCATCAAGTTGTGTACGGCTGCTGCATGTTATGCCCTATAACATGCCACTTATGCAACTTGCCAACCATCCCATTCCCCAAAGACTCTTTTTTTCTTATAACACTCTGTGTGTTTAAACATGCTCTGCCCCTGATAAGGAACAATTTTTGTGTTGGAGTAAGGCACATTATTCTGTGTATTGCAACAACTACATTAGAGACTTACCGCACATGTACAGAGAGAGAGCTGAGAGAGAAAGAAAGCCAGAAGCAGATGTGCTGAGAATCTGATCTTACTGAAAAGCTCATGGGCCCTGGTGCAAGAGTTTAGGTAGGACCCCCCTTCCATCAGTGCTTTGCAGCCAGGGGCAGAGAAGCACATAGTTTTTGTGCTGCCTGAGGCAAAAATTTGAACGGCATCCCCCTTCCGATGCCAACTTCTTGACCTAACCCCTTTCAGTGACGGTGACATCATTTACTATTGAGTCACGTCAGTGAGCGAAATAAATTAGACTATAAAAAAATCACAAAAAGAGATAACAAGTTTTCCTAAACATTATTACTTCTAGGAGGCTAAAAGGTGTTATATACCAACTCTCAGGAGCAAATTCGGTTCCACCTGAATTGATTTGGGTCCGTAGCAAACTTTTAAAAAAATTCAACCAGACCCAAAACGAATCTCGAATGGTTTACTCATCTTTATTTAGCATGAGCACAATTTTAATAAACACTTAACTTCAAAGAAAATATCAGTCACACTGCTTACATTTGTAATTTGCACTATAAAGCGCTGAAGGACTATCATTTCTGATTTTAGGAACCCATTGTCATGTCCCCCATCTTCCCTTGTAGAGAGTGATGTAATTAACCACTTGGTATAAAAAGAAAACACCCTCACCACAAGCACTCAAAACAGGGTACCAAATTGGTATACAGTAAATAATACCATATTGTAGCAGATCTGTCACGTGCTGCTTTCATTGGACTCTTTGAAGTAAAAAAACAAGAAGACTGAATTACAGTTAATACAATAGCTTTCCCTTTGTTTGCCCTTTGGGGTGAATTTATCATTCCCCCTATTCTATTTTTCTTGTGTAAAAAAAGTCACAAACACCGTACAACTATTTAAACACCATTATGACAAAATAGGTTGGGAGGGGTCAGGCCCAGTGGGCACGGCACATTTATCTTCATTTATGCTACTGTTCTGGTGTAAATTAAGACAGAAATCTATGGCAGCATGGAGCTGCCGCATCTCAATAAATGAGAATATCATAAAAAAGTAAGAAGGAACTGGGATTAACTGGCAGGGTGCCAGAGGATGGACCTGTAGAAAGGTGTTGTGAAGGTTGTGTATCCAATATTATAGATGGAGGAGGTAGTCTGCCAAAGGCATGGAACCCAACAGGAAAAAATTCCTCGGTGGATGTCAAATAAAGGAATGCAAAAAAAGGAAGATGCCTTGTAGTTGGCACCAGAAAACTAATCCGAGGGATAGACAGTAACAGTAATAGGCGGAAAAGTGCCCACAAAGTGTAAAAAGTTTTTAAGGGAAGGTGCCCACAGTTATAGGATGCCTTGAAAAGGTTGAGGTGAGATTATTCAGGTTTGGGTCAGTCGATACTCACACAATTCGGTAGATAGGCATAGAACCAATAGGGTTATTAGATAAAACAAGCATAAAACAGTTTATTGGATAAAACAAAAACAAAAAATCACTTACTTCACCCAGGAGGTGCCGTATGGGATAAACTCAAGACACCCTCTGTGCTACCTCCTGCCCCTGGGTCGCCTTGAAGAAGACATTCCAAAGTAGTACTTCTGGTCAGTCTTCTTTATTAACACAGGATAGGGGTGAAGGATCCTTTTATAACACCATGTTTTTTATTAATAGTGTAATCGTCTACCTAAGGATCTCTATTATTCTATTGTTTTTTTTTAGTTCTGTGCCTAATTATTGTGGTTTGTGCATTGTGGGGTGGTGTGGTGTCACTTCCGGTGCGTTTCACGTTGAAACGCAAACCTGAAGTGACGCTTCTTCATTCCTGTTTGGCGCCATATCACTTCTGTATAAAAACCATACAGCCTGTCATAATATATGCTCCTGATGATGGGGAATTTTAAAGCCCTGAAACGCGTTGAGCCTTCCTTCACCCCTACCCGGTGTTAATAAAGAAGACTGACCAGAAGTACCACTTTGGACTGCCGTCATTCTTAATGATCTTTCAAGGTGACCCAGGCGCAGGAGGTAGCACGGAGGGTGTCTTGAGTTTATCCCATCTTGCACCTCCTGAGTCAGTGAGGAAGGGGCTGCGGGCCCCGAAACGCGTTTGGTGATCAAGCACAGTGAGTTAATATCTGCAACAACCATCGTGGGGATCCAGCAGACATCTGCACTGTTACAAGCACTGCAGAGTGGACTTTGAGAATCGGCAGTGTCCCCACAAGATCTGGTCAATTCAGTGCACTGATCGGCGTACCGTTACATATCCCGTGCAGGTCACGTGGGACGCCACGCAACGACCTGAGTCACAGAGGGAGCAGAGACGCAAAAAGAGTATGGACGCTGGGAACAGCATCACAGAAAGGAGCTGACAGTGCCGAGAGCAAGCAGGCTAATGAAGAGTGGTAACATACACTGAGCTGTTTATGTCGGCCAACTAAGAGCGTATAGCACAGAGGGGTGCACGGAGCTGCAGTGTATTATCATACCCAGGTTAAAAGGGTGGACGCCAATAAGCGGTTTCAGAGAGTCTGTCAACTAAGTACATGTAATCCAATTAATGTGGGCTGCACGGAGCTGTATTACATCGCGCACTTAATGTGAGGAGGTGGTTGGTTCTGGGCACATTCTAACTATCATGGACTTTGACATATAAGAACTTAGTACTGTGGCCACAGATTAAGATTATTGGTGTATATATGTATCAGAGACTTGTGAACTAGGTTCTTGCAGCGCCATAAAGTAACCTGAATTTACATATCTCAGACACAATTTGGATTTGGTGCGTATGAACTAATACATTATATGGGTATCAACTGTCACTTATTGCTACTCCTTGTTGGATTTGGTGATTTATTGTGTTTTATGGAGTTACATTATTTTATTAATAAATTAAATATTTTAACATTGTAGTGGTTTCCAATCTGGATTATCCTGTATAGAGTGCCCTCCACTTTTGTATTGAATGTGCTAATTGGTCAAGCCGGGGATAGGCTTTTTGGAGTGTGCACCTGGATCCGTAGTGGATAGTGGGGTGAGCCACCGAACACTTTATATCTGGGAATTTTGGTTTTGGTTTTATCCAATAACCTGATTGGTTTTATGCCTGTTTTATCTAATAACCCTATTGGTTCTATGCCTATTTACCGAATTGTGTGAGTATCGTCTGACCCAAACCTGAATATTCTCACCTCGACCTTTTCAATGCACCCTATAATCTTGTCACTTTCCTTTAAAAACATTTTACACATTGTGGGCACTTTTCCACCTCCCCAGTAGCCATTGTATGCAGTATTCTGCAGTGCTGAGAGAGACATCAGTGTTATTGCTGTGCTCTCTGCTTTCCTGTGTCACATTACATTAAATAGTTAGTTAGTTAGCTTATATATATATATATATATATATATATATATACATATATTACAGATAGTTGGTGGAAGAAAGTCAGTGTAGGTTAGATAGTGATATAGTGATAGGTTCTGCTGTCTATACATACATGTTACATACATAGTGCTGTATGTATGTACAGCATGTATGTATGTATGCTACATACATACATACATACTGCTGTGATGTCACAAGTTCACAACAATACTTGTGCACCAATCACTAATATGTAGTCAGACCTGTTAAAATGTGAAGTTGCTGTATTGCGCCAAAATATTCGCATCATTAGTGCCGATTTCGCAATCGCAAATATATTGGAGCACTCTATCTGCATATAAAGCTATTGGAATGTTCTGCCATGCCAACAACTTTCTCCAGTCCCAGGAAACTACTAGCAGCTTGAAAAATGTAGCTATAATCACCTACGCTTGTATTGCGCACTCATTACGTGCATTGCTGATTTTCGTAATCAAGACCATATTTGCGAATTCTCGAATTCGTGTATATATGAGGAATATTCTACTAAATATTCGCAAAATATCGCAAATTTGAATATTTCTCCTGCCGCTCATCTCTAGTTATTAAAGATACCATTTCGGAGTGTGTATGAATTTTTGATGACTTTTTCTTTTTCGGTATGAAATAAATACAGTTATATTTTAATAGTACAGGTGTTTTGGGACACAAGTGCAAGTGATCTTTTATTTTTTTATTGTAAATTTTTATTTTTAAACTGAGGAATGGGGGTGATTTGAATTTTTTTAGATTTTTTATTAGATTTTTTTTATTTTTAAAAGCTTTTTTTATTTTTTTCTTCCTTTTTTAAGCTTCTTTTCCCCTTCCCCCACCTGAAAAAGCAGTGATGTGATTGCTTTTCTCATACACTACTGTGAAATAGGAATTTCACTTTATTCCCATGAAGCACTGCCGCCTGCAGGCCTCCAAAGGAATATACCTATGATAGGCCTGGTTGCCCGGCAAAGGCTCCAGCCTATCACAACTAACAAACAGCCCTTGAGTGCAGAGCTCCCCGACATCGGAGGGGTTACTTTTTTGTGATTGGTGTTATCAGTCAAAAAAATTCAAAAGAGACTGGGATTAGCAATACAAATACATAACACATGCATACAGCAACATATTAATAAGGTTAGCCCCTTGACGAGATGCACCGTTAGTGTACTGTGTATGTTGTCTTTTTTAAAGTCAATAAAAGTAAGTCAAATCTGTTTTTAACTTCATGCCCTTTGGAAATCCGCTGTCAAATTTCATTATCATCATCCAAAAGAATTCTTTATTAACCAACAGGCATAGGAAATATGATATGGAATAGAAACAGAGGCAACAATATCCACACATAGTGAATACTAAAACAACCAATGTTGTAATGCAGAGTGTGAACAAAGTCAATGAAAATAAATCAAATCTGATTTTTAAATGTATGTCCTTTGGAAAGCAGCTTTCAAATTTCATTATCCAAAAGGTTTCTCTACAGAGAAGTGCCCTCATCCAATTGCCCTTTCTTCTGGGTTGATTAACCCTTTCAGTACATTTAACACAGGGAATCCAGGTTTTACTTGCTTTTGTGTAGTAATGTACTTACATGGGGGGGTCATTTATTAAGACCGACGTTTTAGATGCCAGTCTTAATAACCCCTATATCTGGTGGTGGATCAGTAAAGTTATGAAGAGGCACCAGTCTAAATGTAAGTTAGCTTCCTTGCTGGCTTACATTTAGACTATTTTTTATGTCTAAAACAGGCAAGGGAATGATTACTGAGACTTCACCTACCCCTTCCACACTATGCACTCTTTTCTAGACCTGGTGTGAGCAGACAAAAGTTACTGTTTGCATTGCAACTAACCGTTACACTGCAATCTGAGTCAGAAATATGCCTAATATAGGCATATTTCTGGATAATAAATGACTCCCATAATTTACAATTTTTTTACACATTTAAAAAAAGCCAATACATGACAACCAATGTTGTGATTTGCATTTCTGGATTGTGTATGAGAAAGATAAATTCCCCAAAGTAATTCCCGGTTTGTACAAAATGTCAAACTTGTTGCATAATTTGTTTGACAATAGGATCCTCACCTAAAATAGTTAATTATTATTTTTTTTATATGTACTATATTTGTGTACTCCAAAGAATAAGCTATAATGTAACTGGGGTAGGATTAATATACATCTCACTACGTTTTTGTTAATATAAAAGCTGCAATATGATTTGATAATATTCTTTGCTCTAGCAAGTATCCATGGTTTTCAAGAATCCATAGTCCGCAATACGCATCCGACGGACCGCACCACAAAAAAGTAGTGCATGCAAGTGTGTGAAAATCCTTAAAGATCAATTCTTCATTTATTTTGACAAAAGTGATATCTTGTTCACTAGCAGTGGACAATTATATGTTTTTTTTTTATAAACATATCTTTATTGAGTTTTCTCATATTAAAGACATAATGTTACAAGATTAAAGATGTAATTACATCAAAATTATCAATGTTGAAAGTCCCAATAGATATGGGTCATCTTCACTACAACAGGTATCGTATAGTACCAAAAACAACCCCCCCCAACCACGTATCGCCATTAATGTTATCTACCATAACTGAGTCCAATGGTTCAGCTGTCTATCCAAATCTCATGATTGCTTTTGCCTATTCTAGTTTACCTAGCGTTCCCTTCAGTTGTTCAGTCAAAAACCAAGCCGTGCCTCTGTATGGGGCTATTACCATCTGAATCTCGTCATTCACAACTATATGTTTGACTGTCATGATGCCACCTGTCATGACGAAAACCTCTTTAAAATGACACTGGAGGAGGAGCAAGACAGTACAGAGAGAGCACACTGGGCCAGTTTGGGCCATTGTTTCAATCTGCCTGCACAAAACTCTATGGGGTCAGGGAACACGGTATGCACCTGAGAAAGGTCAGAGTCCAGGTATGACTGAACCTAGGTGTTGAGGTGGTACGTCTCTGTTTGCTGATTTGTGTCAGCCTGGCACTGCACAAGGAAAAATTTCCCCATCATGTTGATAATACTGATCTAGCTGCTGCTGCCGCTTCTGCTGCTTCTGGTAGCAGAGATGGAAGGAGACGGTGGCTCTGTGGTGGGAGGGGGCTTTGAAGAGGGAACTTAAAGTCAGACTTAAGGGCCGCAGAAATCTGCTCACCAAAAGCTGCTGCAAACTGATTACACATACAGTTGTGTTCAAAATTATTCAACCCCCAATGCTGTAAAGGGTTTTATTAGTGTACATTTGTAATTGTGTTCAGAATTAAGTCTTAAAAGGACTTTTTACCACTTCAACCCCCCTAGCTTAAACCCCCTTAATGACCAGGCCACGTTTTACAATTCAGCACTACACTACTTTCACCGTTTATTGCTCCGTCATACAACTTACCACCCAAATGAATTTTACCTCCTTTTCTTCTCACTAATAGAGCTTTCATGTGGTGGTATTTCATTGCTGCTGACATTTTAACTTTTTTTGCTATTAATCAAAAATGACCGAAATTTTTGCAAAAAAATGACATTTTTCACTTTCTGTTGTAAATTTTTTTTTAACTACATTTCTATATAAATTTTTCGCAAAATTTATTGTTCTACGTGTCTTGGATAATAAAAAATTCAATAAGTGTATATTTATTGGTTTGGGTAAAAGTTATAGCGTTTACAAACTATGGTGCAAAAAAGTGAATTTCGGCATTTTGAAGCAGCTCTGACTTTCTGAGCAACCGTCATGTTTCTTCAGGTGCTAAAATGCCAGGATAGTATAAATACCCCCCAAATGATACCATTTTAGAAAGAAGACACCCCAAAGTATTCATGGAGGGGCATGGTGAGTTCAAGTTAGCGGAAAATGACACTTTCAGAGGTAAAAAAAAAAAAAAAAAAAAAAATAAATAATAAGTTTCCATTTCTGCTAACTTCTGGCAAAAAAAAAATAAAATCTCCCACGGACTCACTATGCCCCTGAGTGAATACCTTGGGGTGTCAACTTTCCGAAATGGGCTCATTTGTGGGGTGTGTTTACTGTTCTGGCATTTTGGGTGGGGCTAAATTGTGAGCAGCCATGTAAAAGCTAAAGGTACTCGTTGGAATTTGGGCCCCTTTGCGCACCCAGGCTGCAAAAAAGTGTCACTCATGTGGTATCGCCGTACTCACGAGAAGTAGGGCAATGTGTTTTGGGGAGTATTTTTACATATACCCATGTTGGGTGAGAGAAATATCTCTGTAAACTGACAACTTTGTATAAAATTTTTAAAAAAGTTGTCATTTACAGAGATATTTCTCACACCCAGCAGGGGTATATGTAAAAATATACCCCAAAACACATTGCCCTACTTCTCCTGAATACGGCAATACCACATGTGTGACACTTTTTTGCAGCCAAGATGCGCAAAGGGGCCCAAATTCCAATGAGTACCTTTAGGATATCACAGGGCATTTTTACACATTTGGATTCCAGACTTCTTCTAACGCTTTAGGGGCCCCTAAAATGCCAGGGCAGTATAAATACCCCACAAGTGACCCCATTTTAGAAAGAAGACACCCCAAGGTATTCCGTGAGGGGTATGGTGAGTTCATGATTCAAATTTTATTATGGTATGGTGAGTTCGTGAGTTCAAAGTTCGTTTATTTTTTGTCACAAGTTAGTGAAATATGAGACTTTGTGAAAAAACAAAAAAAAAATAAAAAAATATCAATTTCCGCTAACTTGTGCAAAGAAAAATAAAAATTTCTGTGAACTCGCCATGCCCCTCACGGAATACCTTGGGGTGTCTTCTTTCCAAAATGGGGTCACATGTGGGGTATTTATACTGCCCTGGCATTTTAGGGGCCCTAAAGCGTGAGAATCCAAAATGCATAAAAATGTCCTGTGAAATCCTAAAGGTACTATTTTTACATATACCCATGCTGGGTGTGAGAAATATCTCTGTAAATGATGTGGTAAGGTGCAGGGTGCCGTCGTGGATGGCAGGTATGTGTCACCGAGGTTCATAGCCTCGGTGAGGTAAGAGCCCGTTTTTATTGATGTCAGCAGCAGCTAGTGCTACTGACAGAGTTTAAATAGCATGGCTGCAAAGCCGATCCGGGCCGGCTCTTACCGGGAGCAGCTAAAGTGTAGGGTGGGTGGCTGCTCCCCACGACCCAATCCTGGTTTTGGGCTGGGTTTAAAAGCTCAGCCAGCTCAGCAGCTGGAGGTGGTGATTATCCTGGAGCTGCTAACAGGGCTCTGGAGTTCTCTGTCCTGGAGGAAAGAGCTCAGCAAGGAGGTGTTTTGTTCCTGGCTACCTGAAGCTGGATTCTCCTGCGGCTGGGCCGACAGCGTGGTGCGAACCTGCACCTACACCTCCCAGGTGACTGAACCTGTGTTGGCCTGTTTTTGTTTTGCCACGTTATTTCCGTTGTGTGTGAACTGTCACCAAAGAGACTGTTTTTTCATTTATGGTGTGCAAGTGTGAATAAAACACTGTTTGTTGCACAATCTGGACTCCTTGTTTTGCCTCTAAACTGCACCCGCACCGCTGTCTACCAGAGCGACTCCCACATTTGGTGTCGGATGCGGGCATGCGCAGTGAGGCTGGCGTGAACGCCGAAGTTTTGTTTTTCTAAAGTGCATGGAATATATTAAGCCAGCAAAGCTGCAAGCAGGAGTTTCTGGCAACATGGAGGCTGCTGTGAAGGCTCTCATAGAGGCTAACGTGCAGCAGCGGGAGACCAACCAACTACTGCTACAACATGTGATGGCGTTACAGGCGGCAGGAGCGTCCCACCACGTCCATGATGCCCGGAAAGCGGTCCGTGCGGCGATCCCAAAATGACCCCGCAGACGACGTTGAGACGTACCTGGCGGTTTTTGAGAAGGTCGCCGTGAGGGAAAAGCTACCCCGTGACCAGTGGGCCGAGGTGGTTGCTCCGCTCCTGGCATCCGGACCCCAGCAAGTTTTTTTGATTTGGCAGACGACCAGGCTGCTGACTATTCCACGGTGAAGGGGGAGATCCTGGCCAGACTGGGGGTAAACGTGTTGGTCCGGGCTCAGCGGGTCCACCAGTGGGACTTCAAAGTGGCTGAACCCGCCAGGCCGCAGTACTATGAGTTGCTGCACAGGTTGCAAAAATGGCTGCAGCCTGAGGTTCTAAGTCCGACTGCTATGCTGGACCGGCTGCTGGCTGACATGTTTTGGAGGGCCTTGCCTTACCCCCTTCAACACTGGATTGGCCAGGTATCCCCCACCGATGCCCTTGAGATGGTCGACCTGGTGGAGCGATATGAGGCCACCAGAAACCTGCAGGGGGTTCTTTTGGGAGGGGGCCAGTCAAACCCCGGAAATCTCCACCCCAGTCCCGGCGGCCGGCCAAACCCGCCCGGGATGTACCTCTTGCAGATCCGTCCCCAGTGGTCTGTTGGCAGTGTCGGGAGCCTGGACACATAAGGGCCAACTGTCCACAGTGGGGGAACCCATGGAGACTAATTATGGGTACCGGGCTTCCATGTATGCCCGGAGACTGTGTGCGACCGGCATCCCCGGGACAATAGACAATCGTCATCTGTGCCAGGTGCAAGTCGGGGATAACCTGGCAGTGGCGCTGTTGGACTCAGGGAGCCTGGTAACCCTGGTAAGTGCTGCCCTGGTACAGCCCACCCAGTATACGGGCCGGACAGTGGGTGTGGTGTGCATACACGGAGACTTAAAGGACTATCCCACTGCTGTAATGTCTCTGTCCACGGCGGTCGGCACCTGGACTTGTGAAGTGGCGATCTCCACAAAGCTGCCCTATGAACTAATAATTGGGAGAGACTTCCTGGTTTTCCGTCACTGTGGCCTGAGATGAAAGTGACTAATAGCCCTGAGACAGGGGTAACCCTAGCAGAGTGGCCTGATACCCTGGAAGGCCAGAACCCTGGGAGCCCGAGTCTGAAGGGCCAGCGGTAGGGGTGACCACTGCTGCAGCGGTAGTGGGGGAGACAACCCCACTGAGTGTAATGGTGGGAGACACGGAGGACTTGCCACCGGGACCTGAGTTGGCAGACCTCAATGTCTCCGGGAAAATTTTGGGACCGCACAACACCGGGACCAAACCCTAACCAGGGCCTGGGAGAATGTGCTGAAATTGATGGTAAACCCCAGAAACCAGGGGCTGAATTAATGTTCCCACGATTTATTGTTCTGCAGGATATGTTGTATCGGGTGAACCAAATCCGAGGTGAACCTGTTGAACAGTTGGTGGTGCCCACAGCGTATCGCAAGCTTGTCATGGAGCTTGCCCACCAACATGTTCTTGGGGACACCTGGGGTGGCAGAAAACCCAGGACCGCATACTGCAGCGGTTTTATTGGCCCAGTGTGTTCAAGGAAGTAGAAAATTATTGTAAGTCCTGTCCAACCTGTCAGGTAACTAGCCCCCAGCCACATTTCCGTAGTCCTCTGGTACCTCTGCCAATTATTGAAGTACCGCTTGAGCGAATTGCTATGGATTTAATTGGGCCTGTACCAAAGTCTGCTAGGGGCCACCAACACATTCTGGTAGTTCTCGACTATGCCACTCGGTATCCGGAGGCGGTGCCTCTGCGACATACCTCAGCTAAGCTCATTGCCAAAGAGTTAATGGAGATGTTTTCCCGTGTGGGCCTGCCAAAAGAGGTTCTGACAGACCAAGGGACCCCTTTTATGTCCAAAGTAATGAAGGAACTGTGTAAATTGTTGCGTATAAAGCAGTTACGGACGTCCGTTTACCATCCGCAAACAGACGGTCTTGTTGAGAGGTTTAACCAAACTCTAAAAAATATGTTAAAAAGGGTGGTGTCTAGAGATGGGAAGGACTGGGACCTGCTTCTGCCCTATCTCATGTTCGCAGTGCGAGAGGTACCCCAGGCCTCTACTGGGTTCTCGCCTTCGAACTGCTTTATGGCAGACACCCTCGGGGCCTGTTGGATATCGCCAAGGAAGCATGGGAACAACAGCCTGTCCCCCACAAAAGTGTCATTGAGTATGTCGCCCAGATGCAGGAACGGATGGAAAGGGTGTTGCCCTTGGTCCGGGAGCATATGGAGGCAGCGCAACAAGCCCAGAGTAGGGTGTACAACCGTCAGGCTCGGGTACGGGACTTCAATCCGGGAGATCGGGTTTTGGTTCTGGTACCCACCCTTGACAGCAAATTCCTAGCTAGGTGGCAGGGCCCCTATGAGGTGATCGAGAAGGTAGGGGAAGTGAATTACAAGGTACACCAGCCAGGCGGCGCAAGCCGGAGCAGGTGTACCACGTGAATTTACTTAAGCCGTGGAAAGATAGGGACGCGGCCGACGGCCACAGCCCCCGGCCAGGGCTTCTAGGTGAAAAGGGTCCAGCCCCACAGTTCGAGGCCTGTGAAGCCGTAACCACGGTAAAAATTGCAGACAGCCTGTCTTCCAAACAAGTTCAGGAAGTCAGGGAGTTCCTCAGTCGGAACACGGATGTGTTCTCGGACCTCCCTGGCCGCACGTCTCTCATCCGACATGACATCGTCACTGAGCCTCAGGCCAAGGTCCGGTTAAAACCATACCGGGTACCCGAGGCTCGGCGGCGGGCCATCGCGGAGGAAGTGCAGTTAATGTTGAAGCTCGATGTCATTGAGGAGTCGAAAAGTGAGTGGGCCAGTCCCATAGTCCTAATACCCAAGCCGGATGGGACGTTGCGGTTCTGCAACGACTTTCGCAAGTTAAATGAAGTATCCAAGTTTGACGCGTATCCCATGCCCCGAGTAGACGAGCTTGTTGAAAATTTAGGACAAGCCCGTTATTTTTCTGTGCTGGACCTCACTAAAGGGTACTGGCAGGTACCCTTAACGGAGGCGGCTAAGGAAAAACCGCGTTTGTTACCCGCAGGGCCTGTATCACTACAAGGTGTTACCCTTTGGCCTGCATGGCGCCCCGCCACTTTCCAGAGGTTAATGGACATAGTGCTGCGACCACATCGTCGGTACGCCTCGGCCTACTTAGATGATGTAGTCATCCACAGCACCGACTGGGAAAGCCATTTACCCAAGGTGCAGGCGGTAGTGGATGCCCTGAGGAAAGCTGGACTAACCGCCAATCCAAAAAGTGTGCGGTTGGGTTGGAAGAGACCAAATATCTGGGATATGTAATTGGGCGGGAGTCATCAAACCTCAGGTAACTAAGGTAGAGGCCATTCGTAGCTGGCCCCGACCGGTCACCACCAGGCAGGTAAAGTCGTTCCTGGGGATTGTAGGATACTACATGAGGTTTGTGCCCCACTTTGCCACAATAGCAGCGCCATTGACAGACCTGTTGAAGGGGCGAAAGTCTGGGAGGGTTAGCTGGAGTGAGAAGGCGGAGGAGGCTTTCTCCGCGTTGAAGTCGGCCCTGTGTGGGTCCCCGGTTTTGGTGACACCCGACTTCAACAAGGAGTTTGTCGTACAGACCGACGCCTCGGAGGTAGGCCTCGGTGCGGTACTGTCGCAGGAGGTCAACGGGGAAGAACATCCCGTTGTCTTCCTGAGCCGTAAGCTCAGTCCCGCCGAGTCCAGATATAGTATAGTGGAGAGGGAGTGCCTGGCTATCAAGTGGGCACTCGAATCTCTCCGCTACTACCTGTTAGGAGGAGGTTCCGTCTGGTGACCGACCATTCCCCTCAAATGGATGAGTCAGGCCAAGGAGAGGAATGCTCGGGTCACCAGGTGGTTCCTATCCCTTCAAAATTTCAAGTTCTCCGTGGAACATAGGGCAGGTCGCTTGCAGGGAAATGCAGATGCCCTTTCCCGCGTCCACTGCCTCACATGTGTCCACCCCTCAGGGTTGAACAAAGGGGGTGTGTGGTAAGGTGCAGGGTGCCGTCGTGGATGGCAGGTATGTGTCACCGAGGTTCATAGCCTCGGTGAGGTAAGAGCCCGTTTTTATTGATGTCAGCAGCAGCTAGTGCTACTGACAGAGTTTAAATAGCATGGCTGCAAAGCCGATCCGGGCCGGCTCTTACCGGGAGCAGCTAAAGTGTAGGGTGGGTGGCTGCTCCCCACGACCCAGTCCTGGTTTTGGGCTGGGTTTAAAAGCTCAGCCAGCTCAGCAGCTGGAGGTGGTGATTATCCTGGAGCTGCTAACAGGGCTCTGGAGTTCTCTGTCCTGGAGGAAAGAGCTCAGCAAGGAGGTGTTTTGTTCCTGGCTACCTGAAGCTGGATTCTCCTGCGGCTGGGCCGACAGCGTGGTGCGAACCTGCACCTACACCTCCCAGGTGACTGAACCTGTGTTGGCCTGTTTTTGTTTTGCCACGTTATTTCCGTTGTGTGTGAACTTTCACCAAAGAGACTGTTTTTTCATTTATGGTGTGCAAGTGTGAATAAAACACTGTTTGTTGCACAATCTGGACTCCTTGTTTTGCCTCTAAACTGCACCCGCACCGCTGTCTACCAGAGCGACTCCCCACAATGACAACTTTTTAAAAATTTTTATACAAAGTTGTCAATTTACAGAGATATTTCTCTCACTCAGCATGGGTATATGTAAAAATACACCCCAAAACACATTGCCCTTCTTCTCCTGAGTACGGCGATACCACATGTGTGACACTTTTTTGCAGCCTAGATGTGCAAAGGGCCCTAAAACCAATGAGTACCTTTTAGAAGGCCATTTTTACGCATTTTTTTTCTCACGCTTTAGGGCCCCTAAAATGCCAGGGCAGTATAAATACCCCACATGTGACCCCATTTTGGAAAGAAGACACCCCAAGGTATTCCGTGGGGGGCATGGCGAGTTCATAGAAGATTTTCTTTTTGGCACAAGTTAGCGGAAATTGATTTTTTTATTGTTTTTTCTGCTAACTTTTGACAAAAAGTTCAATTTTTCATCGACTTACTATGCCCCTCAGCGAATACCTTGGAGTGTCTTCTTTCCAAAATGGGGTCATTTGTGGGGTGTTTGTACTGTTCTGGCATTTTGGGCGGGGCTAAATTGTGAGCAACCCTGTAAAAAAAAGGTACTCGTTGGAATTTGGGCCCCTTTTGCGCACCTAGGCTGCAAAAAAGTGTCACTCATGTGGTATCGACGTAATTAAAAAGTTGTCATTTACAGAGATATTTCTCACACCCAGCATGGGTATATGTAAAAATACACCCCAAAACACATTGCCTTACTTCTCCTGAGTACGGCGATACCACATGAGTGACACTTTTTTGCAGCCAAGATGCGCAAAGGGGCCCTAAAACCAATGAGTACCTTTAGGATTTCACAGGACATTTTTACGCATTTTGGATTCTCACGCTTTAGGGCCCCTAAAATGCCAGGGCAGAAAAGGCATTTGCGGACAAGAAAAGGCATTTTCTATATAGTTCTGGCAATGTGCGGATCCGCAAAATGCGGAAAGCACATTGCCGGTGTCCGTGTTTTGCGGATCCATGGATCCGCAAAACACATACGGACGTCTGAATGAGCCTTACAGGGGGTGATTAGTGACAGGGGGTGACAGGGGGTGATCAGGGGGTGACATGGGGTGATCAGGGGTTAATCGGGGTTAGTGACGAGGGGGATGGATGGGGGGTCTGTGTGGTGATTGGTGCACTTACAAAAGTTTCCTTTGGTGGTCCCAAGCAAAGGGACCACCAAAGGAACGAACAGCAAGCATATCAGACGCTGTTAACAAAACAGCGTCTGATATACGATTTTTTTTTAACTTCTACAGCCTGCCAGCGCATGATCAGCGCTGGCAGGCTGTAGTTAAAGTTCTCCCCGACGCGATTCTGTGAACGCGCGCACGCGCGTGCGCGCGTTCCCAGGAAATCGTGCGTCTCACGAGAGGACGCGCCCGCGCGTCCAGGAGGAACAAACCGACCGCCGCCAGGACGCAATCCTGCGTTCGGCGGTCGGGAAGAAGTTAAAGAACCAAATGCAACTAAAATGGCATCAATTGTTTTTGTAATAGAGTATTAAATGTTTTTTTTGTGATTTCTTCATTGACACAATTATTCAACCCCTTAAAGACTACCACTCTTAAGAACAGAGGTTCATTCAAGTGTTTTCGATCAGGTATTGAAAACACCTGTGGATGTCAAGGAGCAGCAATCAAGCATAATAAGCACCAATTAGGCAGATTTAAAATGACTATGATACTCAGCTCCTTCTAGACATTTACTGGTGTGTTTACAAACATGGTGAAGTTAAGAGAATGGTCCAGGAAGACAAGAGAAGAGGTGATTTCTCTTCACAGGAAGGGCAATGGCTATAAGAAGATTGCAAAGATGTTAAACATACCAAGAGACATCATAGGAAGCATCATTCGCAAATTCAAGGCAAAGGGCACTGTTGAAACGCTATCTAGTCGTGGCAGAAAGAAGATGCTGACTTCGACTGCTGTGCGCTACCTGAAGCGTAAAGTGGAGAAAAGTCCCCGTGTTACTGCTGAGGAACTGAAAAAAGATTTGTCAGATGCGGGTACTGAAGTTTCCGCTCAGACAATAAGGAGCGCACTGCGCAATGAAGGCCTCCATGCCAGAACTCCCAGGCGCACCCCCTTACTGTCTCCAAAGAATAAGAAGAGTCGACTGCAGTATGCCAAAAGTCATGTGGACAAACCACAAAAGTTTTGGGATAGTGTTCTGTGGACTGATGAAACAAAATTAGAACTGTTTGGGCCCATGGATCAATGCTATGTTTGGAGGAGGAAGAACAAGGCCTATGAAGAAAAGAACACCTTGCCTACTGTGAAGCATGGCGGGGGGGCCAATCATGCTTTGGGGCTTTTTTGCTTCTACAGGTACAGGGAAGCTTCAGCGTGTGCAAGGTACCATGAATTCTCTTCAGTACCAGGAGATATTGGATGAAAATGTCATGCAGTCCGTCACAAACCTGAGGCTTGGGAGACGTTGGACCTTTCAACAGGACAATGATCCCAAGCATACCTCCAAGTCCACTAGAGCATGGTTGCAGATTAAAGGCTGGAACATTTTAAAGTGGCCATCGCAGTCACCAGACTTAAATCTAATTGAGAACCTCTGGTGGGACTTAAAGAAAGCAGTTGCAGTGCGCAAGCCTAAGAATGTGACTGAACTGGAGGCTTTTGCCCATGAAAAATGGGCGAAGATACCCGTAAATCGCTGCAAGACACTTGTGTCAAGCTATGCTTTACATTTAAAAGCTGTTATAACTAGAAAAGGATGTTGTACTTAGTACTAAGATTGAATGTCACTTGGGGGTTGAATAAAACTGATAATGATGTGAGCACAGAAAAGACATTTGTGGTTATTTCATTATAAATGTTATGTTATATTTGTCTGACTTACAAGGGCCTCTTTGATTTAATTGTAAACAAGATGACTGAAATGATCAAAATCAATGTCAAACTGGCCAAAACACTCAATTTCAGTGGGGGTTGAATAATTTTGAACACAACTGTACATTCCCCCATTTTGCTTTGATATCGAAAAGCATGGCTATCCAGTAATCATCAGATTACTTGATGGTAAGATGGATTGTTTAAGGTGGCAAGTATACAGCCCTTCTTGTCAGTGTGCCTAAGGACCCAGTTCATTTTTGGCTCCGCCCCCACTGAGATGATTGTTCATCATTGACATTATGCTCGCCATCATCATTATCAGCTTTGTACTCCTGCACAAGTGACTTCTCCTGATCCTCATCCTCCAGTGGCAGTTCCTCATCCTCCAATTCCTCCCCCATGGGCCTTTCTCTGTGTGGGTCCCCAAAAGCTACAGGGTAGCCAGCAAGATGTGTAAGCTATTTTTCTTCCACTGTTCCATGTTGCATTAGCGTGAGCCACAGTTGATGCCGCAGCTCTCCCTACTGACAAATCTGGTGAACTCCTCGAAGCACCTGAGTAAGCTACAGGTCTTTGATGACCTTCCACTGCCTGACCTTGAACCAACACATGCTCATTGCTGAGGTGGTCTAGTGTATGACAAAATCATTCACCGGTTTGTGCTTGTAGAGATGCCCTAACAGAGGGAGCAATGTTCTGTCCTGCTGCTGTTGGGGATGGGAGGATGTCCATGGAGCAGGATGTGGAGGAGGTGGATAAGAGCCTGGTGTGGAAACCAGGCCAACACAAACATGAAATTGTCAATAGGACTTGGCCTTTTTGCTACGGTGCTGCCTCACCATGAAAAACATTGACCCAGTGGGCCATGAATGAAATGTACTCTCCCTGCTGCTCCAGCTGATCCAAGTGTCTACTGTGGTGTGCAACTTGCTACACAGTGAGTATTGCAAAGAGAGGCCCATATTCGCCCTCGTGAGAGTAAAAGACAGGATTGCATTTTTTGAGAAATAATGGTGGCTAGGTGGCTCCAGCAAGGCTACTAAGTAGTACGGCACCGGCACCAGGTGGCAGTTAAGCTGGCGTACCATCAGATTGCTGGGCTTGTACAGTTATTTATTGGCCACACATTCTGTTATCGATAGCTGATGACAGAGCAGAGTAGGAGGAGTAGTCTGAGCGGGAGAAGCAGTAAGTGATGATGACAAGGACACTGTACCGTATGTGGATGTGATCAGTCTGCCACAAAAGAAAACAGAAGAAGGAGGACACTCTTGTTGCACTAGCCACTTCTATTTTTCAACTAGGTCTGGCTCTGGGCCACTTTGTGTTCTGAATTGTGTTGCCTATGTTTGCATACTCTTCAGAGAGTGCGAGAGCAGCCGAGCTTAGCTTAGGCCTGGCACATTTTGAGCCTACGCCCACAGCATCGGTGGCATCAACAGTTCCTGAGCTGATCCTAATAGAAGCAAATCTGGCCCTGTTAAAAGACTAGGTGACTGACTGAATATCCTCAGCCCCCGGCGTGGCATGCTCCTGTATACATAAAATATAGTGAAGCCGTTTTATGTGGCATGGATAAATTACAATGGGATGAACAATCGTAATAGCTTACTTGCAATGTTCAAGCACTGTATCTTTCAGTACTCCATCATATTGCGATACATACCTTGTCACATCACCTGAACAAACACAGTGATTACACATAAGATTTGAAAGAATATATACTGGAAGTGACTCCATTTTTAACTAGTAACTATTCTATAGAGTTGAGCGAACACCTTGATGTTCGGGTTCGAGAAGTTCGGCCGAACTTCACGAAAATGTTCGGGTTCGGGATCCGAACTCGACCCGAACTTGAAGTCAATGGGGACCCGAACTTATGGGCACTAAAAAAGCTGTAAAATAGCCCTGGAAAGGGCTAGAGGGCTGCAAAAGGCATCAAAATGTAGGCAAATCCCCTGCAAACAAATGTGGATACGGAAATGACTTAAAATAAAATAAAATAATTAAAAATTAACCAATATCAATTGGCAACTTGGAGGAGGAGGTGGAATAGGAGGTGGCGTCAGGTGGGAATGCTATGGGAGTTGAAGTTCTCATCACAGCCAAAAAGGATTCATGTCTTCGTGCAGTGCCACAGGCCTCATTCACAGACTCAGGGCCATGGCAACCATACATGGGAGTTGAAGTTCACATCACAGCCAAGAAGGATTCATGTCTGCCAGCAGTGTCACAGGCCTCATTCAAGCATTCAGGCCCACGGGACCCACAAAGAGGAGAGTTAAAATCACGGCAAGACAGTATTGATTTCACCCAGCAATACCACAGGCCTCATTCACAGATTCAGACCCATGGCACCCACAAAGAGGAGAGTTACAATCATGCGAAAACAGTATTGATTTCACCCAGTAATGCCACAGGCCTCATTCACTAATTCAGGACCATGGCACCCGCAAAGAGTAGAGCGGTCCCGTAACAGCAACACAGGCCTCAGGTCAACCTGCAATGGAACAGGCCATTATAAATTATGTAGAAGTAATTTGACAGTAAAAAGAGGTTAATGTCTGGCACCAATGCAGCAGGCGATGAAAAAAAAATATAGGCCCCTGACAACCAGACAATGGGGCGGTCATTTGACAGTAAAAAGAGTTTAATGTCTCCCACCAATGCAGCAAGCGATGAAATGAAATATAGGCCCATGACAACCAGACAATGGGGTGGTCATTTGACAGTAAAAAGAGGTTAATGTCTCCCACCAATACAGCAGGCGATAAAACAAAATATTGGCCCCTGACAACCAGACAATGGGGCGGTCATTTGACAGTAAAATGAGTTTAATGTCTCCCACTAATGCAGCAAGCGATAAAACGAAATATAGGCCCCTGACAACCAGACAATGGGGCGGTCATTTGACAGTAAAATGAGTTTAATGTCTCCCACCAATGCAGCAAGCGATGAAACAAAATATAGGCCCCTGACAACAAGACAATGGGGCGGTCATTTGACAGTAAAAAGAGGTTAATGTCTCCCACCAATACAGCAGGCGATGAAACTAAATATAGGCCCCTGACAACCAGACAATGGGGCTGTCATTTGACAGTAAAAAAGTTTCATGTCTCCCACCAACAAAGCAAGCGATGAGACAAAATATAGGCCCCTGACAACCAGACAATGGGGTGGTCATTTGACAGTAAAAAGAGGTAATGTCTCACACCAATACAGCAGGCGATGAAACAAAATATAGGCCCCTGACAACCAGACAATGGGGCGGTCATTTGACAGTAAATAGAGTTTAATGTCTTCCACCAATGCAGCAAGCGATGAAACGAAATATAGGCCCCTGACAACCAGACAATGGGGCAGTCATTTGACAGTAAAAAGAGGTTCATGTCTCCCACCAATACCGCAGGCGATGAAA
Source organism: Bufotes viridis (assembly GCA_033119425.1). NCBI lineage: Eukaryota > Metazoa > Chordata > Amphibia > Anura > Bufonidae > Bufotes > Bufotes viridis. The sequence goes on from CM065591.1 coordinate 158,208,237, forward strand.
CAAAATACAGGCCCCTTATAACCAGACAATGAAGAGGTCATTTGACAGTCTAAAGAGTTCAATGTCTCCCACCAATGCAGCAAGAGAAGAAACAAAATATGGGCCCCTGACAACAAGACAATGGGGCGGTCATTTGACAGTAAAAAGAGGTTAATGTCTCCCACCAATACACTGGCGATGAAACAAAATATAGGCCCCTGACAACCAGACAATGGGGCGGTCATTTGACAGTAAAAAGAGGTTAATGTCTCCCACCAATGCAGCAAGCGATGAAACGTAATATAAGCCCTTGACAACCAGACAATGGGGCGGTCATTTGACAGTAAAAAGAGGTTAATGTCTCCCACCAATACAGCAGGCGATGAGACAAAATATAGGCCCCTGGCAACCAGACAATGAGGCGGTCATTTGACAGTAAAAAGAGGTTGATGTCTCCCACCAATACAGAAGGCAATAAAATAAAATACAGGCCCCTGACAACCAGACAATGTAGAGGTCATTTGACAGTCTAAAGAGTTTAATGTCTCCCACCAATGCAGCAAGCGATGAAACAAAATATAGGCCCCTGACAACCAGACAATGGGGCGGTCATTTGACAGTAAAAAGAGGTTAATGTCTCCCAGCAATACAGAAGGCAATGAAACAAAATACAGGCCCCTGACAACCAGACAATGTAGAGGTCATTTGACAGTCTAAAGAGTTTAATGTCTCCCACCAATGCAGCAAGCGATGAAACAAAATATAGGCCCCTGACAACCAGACAATGGGGCGGTCATTTGACAGTAAAAAGAGGTTAATGTCTCCAGCAATACAACAGGCGATGAAACAAAATATAGGCCCCTGACAACCAGAACTCGTAGAGGTCATTTGACAGTCTAAAGAGTTTAATGTCTCCCACCAATACAGCAGGTGATGAAACAAAATATAGGCCCCTGGCAACCAGACAATTTAGAGGTCATTTGACAGTATAAAGAGGATAATGTCACCCACCAAAGCAACAGGTAATTATCTGAAATGTGAAATGTAGGCCCCTGGCACCCAGACAGGGGAGAGAGGTCCCATAGCAGAAAATCAGGCTTCATGTTACCCAGCAATGGAAAAGGCCACTTGCAGTTATTTAGGCCCCTGCAGCCAGACAGAGGAGAGAGGTCCCATAGCAGAAAATCAAGCTTGATGTCACCCGCCAAAGCAGCAGGCGATTAACAGAATTTTAGGCTCCTGACACCCAGACAGAGGAGAGGTTCATTCAACTTGGGGTTGCCCCCAAAGTAATGGTACAATTAAAAAAAGAGGATTCAATGAAGAAGTGCCCTGTAGTACAAAAATGTATGCTTGAGGGCGAGGGAGTTATAAATGTCTATTCTGCACAAGGTACGGACAAGTCCTGTGGGATCCATGCCTGGTTCATTATAATAAACGCGAGCTTGTCCACGTTGGCTGTGGACAGGCGGCTGCGTTTGTCTGTAATGACGCCCCCTGCCGTGCTAAATACATGTACAGACAATACACTGGCCACAGGGCAGGCCAGCACCTCCAAGGCATAAAGGGAAAGCTCTGGCCATGTGGACAATTTGGAGACCCAGAAGTTGAATGGGGCAGAACCATCAGTCAGTACGTGGAGGTGTGTGCACACGTACTGTTCTACTATGTTGTTGAAATGCTGCTTCCTGCTAACCCGTTCCCTATCAGCTGGTGGTGCAGTTTGCTGTGGCGCGGTGACAAAACTTTTCCACAGCTCGGCCATGCTAATGCTGCTGTCTGAGGAGCTGGCCGTGACACAGCTGCGTTGGCGACCTCTCCCTCCTTCTCCTCTGTCTCTGCCTTCGCCTTGTACTTCCCCTCGTCCCCCCCCGTTGCAGTTGGGAATGCCCTTAGGAACGCGTCTACCAGCGTGCCCTTGTAGTCGCACATCTTCCTATCACGCTCCAGTGCGGGAATTAAGGTGGGCAGAGGTAACGATAAGCTGTCCTCTGTAGGTGGTGTGTCCTCCGTATCCCCCAGCCACGCTCCATTGATGGCTCTGAGCTGCGTAGGGTGCCACCCTGCAGTGAAAACGGTTCCTCCTCCTCTACTTCATCCTCCTCCAGAAGTGTGCTCTGGCTGTCCACATGTGTACCTGGCCTCCACTGGTGCAGGAACCCACCCTCTGAGCCACTTCTGTATGACCTGCCTGAAACCATGTGAAATGCCCCCTCTTCCTCCTCCTCCTGTGTCGCATCCTCTTTCATCATCGCCGTAATATTTTTTTCAAGGAGACATAGAAGGGGTATTGTAATGCTAACAACGGCGTCATTAGCACTGGCCATGTTGGTTGAGTACTCCAAAGACCGCAACAAGGTACACAGGTCTCGCATGCAGGCCCAGTCACTGGTGGTGAAGTGGTGCTGATCTGCAGAGCGACTGACCCGTGCATACTGCATCTGAAACTCCACTATCGCCCGCTGCTGCTCGCACAGTCTCTCCAGCATATGTAAGGTGTAGTTCCACCTGGTGGGCATGTTGCATATGAGGCGGTTAGCAGGAAGGTTGAAGTTACGCTGCAGCGCAGACAGGCGAGCAGCAGCAGGGTGAGAACGCCAAAAGCACGCACATATGGACCGCACTTTCAGCAGCAGCTCTGACATGTCATGGTAATTTTTAAGAAACTTCTGCACCACCAGATTCAGTACATGCGCCAGGCAAGGGATGTGCGTTAAACCGGCTAGTCCAAGAGGTGCAACGAGATTTCGCCCATTATCGCACACCACCGGGCCGGTCTTGAGGCTCAACGGCAGCAACCACTCATCAGTCTGCTGTTCTATGCCCCTCCAAAGCTCCTGTGTGGTGTGGGGTTTGTCACCCAAACACATGAGTTTTAAAATCGCCTGCAGTGCACTGCTGACATTTACCCCGGGCTGTGCTGAAGTTAGGGGTGAGGTTCTTTCGATGACCGGATGTGGGGGTAGTAGAAGGAGGAAGCAACAGGAGGCAACGAATAATGCCCTGCGATCCTCGGTGGTGGAAGGACATGCGCCAAACCGCTATCCGCCTCGGGCCCAGCCGCCACTACGTTTACCCAGTGTGCAGTTAGGGAGATAGAGCGTCCCTGGCATGCTTACTGGTCCATGTATCTGTGGTTATGTGGAACTTGCCACAGATGGCGTTGTACAGTGCACACTTGATTTTATCCTCCACTTGGTTGTGCAGGGAAGGGACGACTCGCCTGGAAAAGTAGTGGCGGTTGGGAACAACGTACTGGGGGACAGCCACCGCCACCAGCTGTTTGAAACAGTCCGTCTCCACCAGACGGAATGACAGCATTTCAAAGGCCAGTAATTTTGAAATGCTTGCATTCAGGGCCAGGGCTTGAGGGTGGGTAGGTGGGTATTTCCTCCTTCTCTCCAATGTTTGGGAGATGGACAGCTGAATGCTGCCGTGTGACATCGTGGAGATGCTTGGTGATGGTGTCGTATGTGGTGGTGATGGTGGAACATGCCCTGTTTGCTGGTCGCCAGGTGCCACGTTGACGCCAGAGGTGGAGGGAGAGGCCGAGCCAGCAGCAGAAGAGGGAGCAGGAGGAGCATGAGAGAATTCCTTGTTTTTAAGGTGTTTACTCCACTGCAGTTCATGCTTTGCATGTAGATGCCTGGTCATGCAGGATGTGCTCAGGTTAAGACTGTTTATGCCTCGCTTCAGGCTCTGATGGCACAACATGCAAACCACTTGTGTCTTGTCGTCAGGACATTGTGTGAAGAACTGCCATGCCAATTAACTCCTTGGAGCCGGCCTTGTGTGCTCGGTGCCTGGGTGCGGTGGACAGTAGCAGGCGTACTGTCTCTGGAACGACCGCTGCGCTTTTGCACCCTGCTCCCTCTTTTGCTGTACTGTTGCCTCTGTGCGACCACCGCCTCTTACTCAGAACTGCACACTTTACTAGCACGACCTTCAGTCCAGTCTGGATCTAGGACTTCATCATCCTCCACATCATCTTCCACCCATTCATGAGCCCTGCCCTCCTTGTCGGTCTGCACATTACAGAAAGCCACAGCAGTTGGCACCTGTCTTTCGTCATCATCAGAGACGTTTTGTGGCGGTATTCCCATGTCCTCATCCTGCAACAAAAGTGCTTGAGCATCAGTGCATTCAAGGTCTTCCTCTACTGGGGCAGGGCTAGGTGGATGGGCTGGGGAAACCCTGCCAACAGAATAATCAAAAAGCATGAGACTTTCCTGCATGATTTGGGGCTCTAACTGCTTGGCTGATTTGCAAAGGGGTGAGGTGGAAGACTGATGGGCATGGGCTGCAGGTGCCAAATCTAAGCTTTCTGCAGAGGACTGGGTGTTAAATACTGTGAAGGAACTGGAGGCACTGTCAGCCACCTAATCTACTATCGCCTGTACATGTTCTTGCTTCACCATCCGTAGAGCGGCATTTGGGCCTATCAAATAACGCTGCAGATTCTGTCGCCTACTCACACCAGAGGAAGGTGTTTGACTTGGAGTGGTAGTTGGCGCTGAATGGTCACGTCCTCTCCCAGCAACAGGAGCTCCACCAACACCACCACAACATGCCCACATCCCTTATTTGATGTTCTCCTCATTATTTGCGTTCACCCACCAAGCTGAAAGATTGGTCTTTCTCCAGTGTCAATTTACCTGCCACTTGTCAACAATTACGTTCGCTAAGGCAGTTCCTGTGTCATAAAAATGCTCTGTGGACCCAGAATAATGTTTTTTGTGCCCAAAGTACAATGATTCTCAATTTCTATGCGGAAATGTAAATTTTTTTTTTGGTACGTTGTATGCACAAGTGATTTGTGGAACAAGAACAAGTATCTTTGTAATAAAATACAGAAAATAAGTATTTCACTGCTGTAAATTGAAATTAATTATTTATACGCCGGATGCACAACTGTTTTTTCGGCCTAAAACTAAAATTTTTTCAATAAAACCCCAAAATGCCGTTTTTAACTGCTGCACATTAAAAGATATTTATACTATGTATGGACACCAGATTTGGGGACCCAGAACACAGATTTGGTCACCAAAATTCACAAATGCAGTATTAGACTGTTATAAATTGGAAATAATTATTTAAACGACGGATGCACAACAGTTTTTTCAGCCTAAAACACGGCTATTTTCAATAAAACTCCAAAATGCAATTTTTAACTGCTGTACATTAACAGTCAATATTTATACTATGTATGTACTGCTTTGTGAAGCAAGAATATTTTTTTTTTACACAAAAAAGAATAATGCACTATTTCTCAGCTGTAATGTGAAATCGGTATTTAAGCGGTGTATTTCAAGATGCTCTGTGGATCAGGATTTCCACTCTTTTGTCAAAAAAATACGATTATGCTGTATTTCACAGGAGCAATGTAAAATAGGTGGTTGTAATGTGTATTTCAGACTGTTTGGTGGACCTTGAATAACGTTTTTTTTTTCTATAAAAAACAAAGAACCACTATTTCCATGCAGAAATATAAAATATGTCGTTGGACGGTGTATGCAGAACTGTTTTGTGGACATGGAATACGGTTTTTCCCCCAAAATTACACAGATTCTCTATTTCACAGCAAAATGCAGTTTTTAACTGCTGCACATTAAAAGTAGATATTTATACTATGTATGGACACCAGATTTGGGGACCCAGAACATGTATTTGGTCACCAAAATTCACAAATGCAGTATTTAACTGCTATAAATGGCAAATAATTATTTAAACGACGGATGCACAACTGTTTTTTCAGCCTAAAACACAGCTTTTTTAAATAAAACCCCAAAATGCAGTTTTTTACTACTGTAAATTTTAATTAGATATTTATACCGTGTATGTACAACTGCTTTGTGAAGCACAAATATTGCTTTTTTCACACAAAAAAGAATAATGCACTATTTCTCAGCTGTAATGTGAAATCGGTATTTAGGCTGTGTATTGCAAAATGCTTTGTGGATCAGGATTTCCACTTTTTTGTCAAAAAATACACTTATGCTGTATTTCACAGCAGCAATGTAAAATAGGTGCTTGTAATGTGTATTTCAGACTGTTTGGTGGACCTTAAATAAAGTTTTTTTTTCTATAAAAAACAAAGAAGCACTATTTCAATGCAGAAATATAAAATATGTCGTTGGACGGTGTATGCAGAACTGTTTTGTGGACCAGGAATACGTTTTTTCCCCCACAATTACACGGATTCTCTATTTCACCGCAGAAATGTCAAATATATAATTTGGCGGTGTAAAATAGGGTTGGTGGATCAGGATGACCACTTTTTTTTAACTAAAATACACTGATGCACTAGCTGAAATGGAATATACGGTTTAGTGCATTGTATGAACAAGTGCTCTGTGGCACCACAGATCCCAGGCTAGACAAATGGACTTTGTCACACCTTAAACATACAAAAGGCAATATAGGGGACTTGAGCAGACAGAAAAAAAATTTTTTTTTCCTTCACTGAGCTACAAAATAGGATTAGGCTGATGTCCCTGGCAGGCTGGCAGACATGCAGTACACTGCAGTGCCTAAAATGGCCGCCGACCCCCACCTCAGTAACAGATGGATTACAAAAAAAATCTCCCTGGCAGTGGCTGGGTACAGAAATGTTGGATTGCTGAGGCTCCCTCCCTTTCTATGTGCTGTATCTTGTGGATTAAAGCTGCACAGGTTCTCCAGATTTCTGCCCTATTCTGTCCCTGATCGCACCAGCAGCAAACTTGCTCTAATCTCAATTCAGCAGACTGACGTGCGGCACTACATGACTCCAGCTTATAAAGAGGCTGGGTCACATGCTGCACTCAGCCAATCACAGCCATGCCATTAGTAGACATGGCTGTGAGGGCTTCTTAGGGCAAGAAGTAAAACGTCTGCTGATTGGATGCTTTGCAGCCCTTCAGAAAGTGTGAAGAAATCACCGAACAAAAGGCCCGAACCCGAACTTTTTTGAAAATGTTCGGGTTCGGGTCCGTGTCCCGAACACCCCAAAATTCGGCACAAACCCGAACTATACAGTTCGAGTTTGCTCAACTCTACTATTCTACATTAAATAACCAATTTTTTTTCAGATTTGTAGTGTGCCCTATGTAAGCCTATTTTCTCCTACTTTAGCAATTCTATTTATGGCTTGGTTGAATAAACATGAATTTATTCTGAATCTAATCCTTTTTGTCGGACACTCTCTGGTATGGGTGCTACTTGGACAATGTCCTCATTGTTTGGAGGGGTTCAATAACATCCATACCAGTTTTTGTGTGTTGTATTTAAATGGAGATTTATGTAATCTTTTATTTACCTATTCCTATGACAGTGTAACAATTCCCTTTTTGGAGATGTTTCTAGAAAAATAGTGACCAGTCAAAACTGCATCCTAAGCCATCCTGTCGCAAAACAATTCTAAATATTAATAGCTGCCATCCAAGGCATATGTTCAGCAGCATACCTGTGGGATAATATATTGATGCTTTTTTGGCATGTTCAGAACCACAGGATTTTGGAGAGTTCTACCATAGATTCTGATCCTGAGGAACGTAATTACAAATCATGGATGCACGCTAGAGCAAAGAATATTTTCAAATAAAAAAACAGATTGAAGCTTATATATTAACAAAGACATAGTGAGATTGATATTAATCCTACCCCAGTTATAGTTTATTTATTTATTTTTTTAAACATTTTATTGAGTTTTTTTAGTTTTTTCTTTTGTCCACTTAAGAAAAAGGGCACTACATGAACACAGTTGTACCCAAAAGCAATTAGGTGTCAATACAGTGACAGAAAGGATACAGAAAATACAAATACCAGTAACAAATATCAAATATTGGATCTCGACATGTGTGAAAATCCCCCTCAACTTGCATATAGCGCCACAGTGAATCCCTCAGTTGTGGGGTGTCATACCTGATAGGCTAAGGGTAATGAAGGGCTTCCACTTCAGGAAGAATTTGGCTTCTAGTGCTTCCTTGCGCCGTATGGTAGTCAGACAATCAAGGCTTCTCACATGAGTTGCGGGGGAAAGCCATTCCTTCAGGATACATCTCTTGGCAACCAACAGAATCACATGTAATAGTGGGGGTGTCTTTCAACAGATCCTGGGAGTAGTAAGTTGTTTGTGGTGTGGTAAGGTGCAAGGTGTCATATGTGATGGCAGGTACGTGTCACCGAGGTTGCTGGCCTCGGTGAGGTGAGAGCCGGGTTTTTGTCTGCAGCAGCTAGTGCTGTTTGACTTTGTTAAATAGCATGGCTGCAAAGCCGATCCGGGCCGGCTCTTACTGGGAGCAGCTAAAGAGTAGGGTGGGTGGCTGCTCCCCACGGTCCAGTCCATGTTTTGGGCTGGATATAAAACGCAGCCAGCAGCTGTGTCTGGGGAGTGTGATTATCCTGGAGCTGCTAACAGGGCTGGGAGTTCTCTGTCCAGGAGGAAAGAGCTCAGTAAGGAGGTATTTTGTTCCTGGCTACCTGAAGCTGGATTCTCCTGCGGCTGGGCCGACAGCGTGGTGCGAACCTGCACCTACACCTCCCAGGTGACTGAACCTGTGTTGGACTGTTTTTGTTTGGCTACGTTATTTCCGCTGTGTGTGAACTGTCACCAAGAGACTGTTTTTCATTTTGTGTGCAAGTGTGAATAAAACACTGTTTGTTGCACAATCTGGACTCCTTGTTTTGCCTCTAAACTGCACCCGCACCGCTGTCTACCAGAGCGACTCCCACATTTGGTGTCGGATGCGGGCATGCGCAGTGAGGCTGGCGTGAACGCCGAACTTTGTTTTTGCTGAGAAAAAGTGAATGTCCTATATTAAGCCGGCAAAGTTGCAGCCTGTGATCCCCGACAAAATGGAGGCGGCTGTGAAAGCCCTCATAGAGGCTAACGTGCAGCAGCGGGAGACCAACCAGCTACTGCTACAGCACGTGATGGCGTTGCAAGCGGCAGGAGCGTCCCACCGCGGCCCATGATGCCCGGAAAGCTGTCCGTGCCGCGATCCCTAAGATGACCCCTCGGATGATGTGGAGACCTATCTGGCGGTGTTCGAGAAGGTGGCCGTGAGGGAGAAATTACCCCGAGAACAGTGGGCAGAGGTCGTCGCTCCGTTCCTGGCGTCTGGACCCCAGCAAGTATTTTTGACCTCCCAGATGACCAAGCAGCTGACTACCCAACTGTGAAAGGTGAGATCCTGGCAAGACTGGGGTGAATGTTTTGGTCCGGGCTCAGCGTGTTCACCAGTGGGACTTTAACGTGGCTGAACCCGCCAGGCCACAATACTATGACTTGCTACAACGGTTGCAAAAATGGCTGCAGCCAGACATACTGACTCCCACTGCTATGCTCGACCGTCTGTTAGCCGATGTCTTCTGGAGGGCTTTGCCTTACCCTCTCCAGCACTGGGTCGGCCAGGTATCGCCCACCAATGCCCTGGAGATGGTCGACCTGGTGGAGCGGTACGAGGCCACCAGAAACCTGCAGGGGAGTCTTGCTGGGAAGGGGTCAGTCAAACCCCGGAGGCCTCTGCCCCAGTTCCGACGTCCGCGACAGAGCGGCCTGTACGGAAGATACCCCCTGCGAGTCCGCCTCCCGTGGTATGCTGGAGGTGTCAGGAGCCAGGCCACATCAGGGCCGACTGTCCGCATCGGGATGAGCCGATGGAGGTGAACTATGGGGGTCGCCACTCCTTGTATGCACGGAAGCTGTGCGCAACTGGCACCCGTGAGGTGCAAGACCATAACCACCTGTGTCAGGTAGAGGTGGGAGATTCGCTGGCGGTGGCTCTGCTGGACTCCGGGAGTTTAGTCTCCCTGGTAAGGGCTGCCCTTGTACGGCCTGTGGAGTATACTGGCCGTAAAGTCGGGGTCCTGTGCATCCACGGAGACCTGAAAGACTACCCCACTGCACTAGTGACTTTGTCCACAGCGGCTGGTAGGTGGACCCACGAGGTGGCTGTCGCTACTAAACTCCCACATGAACTAATACTTGGGAGGGACTTCCCGGTTTTCCGGCGCTGTGGCCGGCAATAAAGGTATCTGAGGGACCCGAGACAGGGGTGACCCTAGTAGAGTGGCCTGATACCGCTGGAAGGCCAGAACCCTGGGAGCCCGAGTCTGAAGGGGCCGGCGGTAGGGGTGACCACTGCTCCAGCGGTAGAGGGGGAGACAACCCCACTGAGTGTAATGGTGGGAGACACGGAGGACTTGCCACCGGGACCTGAGTTGGCAGACCTCAATGTCTCCGGGGAAAATTTTGGGACCGCACAACACCGGGACCAAACCCTAACCAGGGCCTGGGAGAATGTGCTGGAAATTGATGGTAAACCCCAGAAACCAGGGGCTGAATTAATGTTCCCACGATTTATTGTTCTACAGGATATGTTGTATCGGGTGAACCAAGTCCGAGGTGAACCTGTTGAACAGTTGGTGGTGCCCACAGCGTATCGCAAGCTTGTCATGGAGCTTGCCCACCAACATGTTCTTGGGGGACACCTGGGGTGGCAGAAAACCCAGGACCGCATACTGCAGCGGTTTTATTGGCCCAGTGTGTTCAAGGAGGTAGAAAATTATTGTAAGTCCTGTCCAACCTGTCAGATAACTAGCCCCCAGCCTCATTTCCGTAGTCCTCTGGTACCTCTGCCAATTATTGAAGTACCGTTTGAGCGAATCGCTATGGATTTAATTGGGCCTGTACCAAAGTTCGCCAGGGGCCACCAACACATTCTGGTAGTTCTCGACTATGCCACTCGGTATCCGGAGGCGGTGCCCCTGCGACATACCTCAGCTAGGCTCATTGCCAAAGAGTTAATGGAGATGTTTTCCCGTGTGGGCCTGCCAAAAGAGGTTCTGACAGACCAAGGGACCCCTTTTATGTCCAAAGTAATGAAGGAACTGTGTAAATTGTTGCGTATAAAGCAGTTACGGACGTCCGTTTACCATCCGCAAACAGACGGTCTTGTTGAGAGGTTTAACCAAACTCTAAAAATATGTTAAAAAGGGTGGTGTCTAGAGATGGGAAGGACTGGGACCTGCTTCTGCCCTATCTCATGTTCGCAGTGCGAGAGGTACCCCAGGCCTCTACTGGGTTCTCGCCCTTCGAACTGCTTTATGGCAGACACCCTCGGGGCCTGTTGGATATCGCCAAGGAAGCATGGGAACAACAGCCTGTCCCCACAAAAGTGTCATTGAGTATGTCACCCAGATGCAGGAACGGATAGAAAGGGTGTTGCCGCTGGTCCGGGAGCATATGGAGGCAGCACAACAAGCCCAGAGTAGGGTGTATAATCGTCAGGCTCGGGTACGGGGCTTCAATCCGGGAGATCGGGTTTTGGTTCTGGTACCCACCCTTGACAGCAAATTCCTAGCTAGGTGGCAGGGCCCCTATGAGGTGATCGAGAAAGTAGGGGAAGTAAATTACAAAGTACACCAGCCAGGGCGGCGCAAGCCGGAGCAGGTGTACCACGTGAATTTACTTAAACCGTGGAAAGATAGGGACACGGCCGACGACCACAGCCCCCGGCCAGGGCTTCTAGGTGAAAAGGGTCCAGCCCCACAGTTCGAGGCCTGTGAAGCAGTAACCACGGTAAAAATTGCAGACAGCCTGTCTTCCAAACAAGTTCAGGAAGTCAGGAGTTCATCAGTCGGAACACGGATGTGTTCTCGGACCTCCCTGGCCGCACGTCTCTCATCCAACATGACATCGTCACTGAGCCTCAGGCCAAGATCCGGTTAAAACCATACCGGGTACCCGAGGCTCGGCGACGGGCCATCGCGGAGGAAGTACAGTTAATGTTGAAGCTCGAGGTCATTGAGGAGTCGAAAAGTGAGTGGGCCAGTCCCATAGTCCTAATACCCAAGCCGGATGGGACGTTGCGGTTCTGCAACGACTTTCGCAAGTTAAATGAAGTATCCAAGTTTGACGCGTATCCCATGCCCCGAGTAGACGAGCTGGTTGAAAGTTTAGGACAAGCCCGTTATTTTTCTGTGCTGGACCTCACTAAAGGGTACTGGCAGGTACCCTTAACGGAGTCGGCTAAGGAAAAACCGCATTTGTTACCCCGCAGGGCCTGTATCACTACAAGGTGTTACCCTTTGGCCTGCATGGCGCCCCGCCACTTTCCAAAGGTTAATGGACATAGTGCTGCGACCACATCGTCGGTACGCCCGGCCTACTTGGATGATGTAGTCATCCACAGCACCGACTGGGAAAGCCATTTACCCAAGGTGCAGGCGGTAGTGGATGCCCTGAGGAAAGCCGGACTGACCGCTAACCCAAAGAAGTGCTCCATAGGGTTAGAGGAGACAAAATATCTGGGATATGTAATTGGGCGGGAGTCATCAAACCTCAGGTAACTAAGGTAGAGGCCATTCGTAACTGGCCCCGACCGGTCACCACCAGGCAGGTAAAGTCGTTCCTGGGGATTGTAGGTTACTACATGAGGTTTGTGCCCCACTTTGCCACAATAGCAGCGCCATTGACAGACCTGTTGAAGGGGCGAAAGTCTGGGAGGGTTAGCTGGAGTGAGAAGGCGGAGAAAGCTTTCTCCGCGTTGAAGTCGGCCCTGTGTGGGTCCCCGGTTTTGGTGACACCCGACTTCAACAAGGAGTTTGTCGTACAGACCGACGCCTCGGAGGTAGGCCTCGGTGCGGTACTGTCGCAGGAGGTCAACGGGGAAGAACATCCCATTGTCTTCCTGAGCCGTAAGCTCAGTCCCGCCGAGTCCAGGTATAGTATAGTGGAGAGGGAGTGCCTGGCTATCAAGTGGGCACTCGAATCTCTCCGCTACTACCTGTTAGGGAGGAGGTTCCGTCTGGTGACCGACCATTCCCCCCTCAAATGGATGAGTCAGGCCAAGGAGAGGAATGCTCGGGTCACTAGGTGGTTCCTATCTCTTCAAAATTTCAAGTTTTCCGTCGAACACAGGGCAGGCCGCTTGCAGGGCAACGCAGATGCCCTGTCCCGCGTCCACTGCCTCACGTGTGTTCACCCCTCAGGGTTGAACAAAGGGGGGTATGTGGTAAGGTGCAAGGTGTCATATGTGATGGCAGGTACGTGTCACCGAGGTTGCTGGCCTCGGTGAGGTGAGAGCCGGGTTTTGTCTGCAGCAGCTAGTGCTGTTTGACTTTGTTAAATAGCATGGCTGCAAAGCCGATCCGGGCCGGCTCTTACTGGGAGCAGCTAAAGAGTAGGGTGGGTGGCTGCTCCCACGGTCCAGTCCATGTTTTGGGCTGGATATAAAACGCAGCCAGCAGCTGTGTCTGGGGAGTGTGATTATCCTGGAGCTGCTAACAGGGCTGGGAGTTCTCTGTCCAGGAGGAAAGAGCTCAGTAAGGAGGTATTTTGTTCCTGGCTACCTGAAGCTGGATTCTCCTGCGGCTGGGCCGACAGCGTGGTGCGAACCTGCACCTACACCTCCCAGGTGACTGAACCTGTGTTGGACTGTTTTTGTTTGGCTACGTTATTTCCGTTGTGTGTGAACTGTCACCAAGAGACTGTTTTTCATTTTGTGTGCAAGTGTGAATAAAACACTGTTTGTTGCACAATCTGGACTCCTTGTTTTGCCTCTAAACTGCACCCGCACCGCTGTCTACCAGAGCGACTCCCCACAGTGGTTATAGATTGGAATACTAAAATTAAAGGGTCTTGTTCCAGTGTAACCCCCAAAAGGGTTTTTACAAACCCTATCACCTGTTCCCAGAACTTGCCTATATGCGGGCAGGTCCAGAATCCATGCCACATGTCTATAGATGGTGTCTGACATTTGGGGCAGGCTGTCAGGTGATCAGGACATGAGGGTGTTGAAGCCATAGATGGCCCTATGCATAAGGTTGAAATGGGACTCTCTCCAGAGCTCCGAAGTCACATGTTTTCTTATCTGCTCCCAGCCCTGCAAGATACAGTCGATTATGTCAGGACCCTGTAAAAACCTGGACCAGTGTTGGAGCATGGTGGAGTGATGTCCGGATAACAAATGGTCTCTGAGAGCCATGTATAGGGAGGAAATGTAGTGAAGGAATCCCTGCCTGTTAATTATGTCATCCAGCGGGTCATCCACCTCCCTATCTACGTTTCTCAGCCTCCTGTGACAAAAAGAGGAAAGCCGTAAAAACTGAAAGAGACATGACTTTGGCAGCTGATGGATAGCCACCAAATCACCGTACGTGTACCAAGGTCTTTGGGAGGTATTCATCAGCTGTAGAGGCGTTGTAATACCCTTTTCTCTCCAGGACTGAAATGAGAGAGGACTATGAGCAGGGGGGAACTCTGGATGAGCTCAGAATGGCATGTACTTGGAGATTAAAAAAGGCAGTTGGAACCACTTCCTAATTTCCTTCCAGGTAGGCCAGCTCCTGGTCCAGCGGAAGACAGGAATAGAAAGATGTGGAGTGTAACCAATCGATCACATGTCTCATCAGGCATGCTATGTTGTAACCCCTGATATTTGGAAAGTTTATGCCCTCTACCTCTTTGGTGTGCATGAGTTTCTGTAAGGGTATGCGAGGACCTCTTCCCACCCAGATAAAACGTATGAAGGAACTGTTAAGCTCCTTAATGTCTTTCTGTTTTAATAATAATGAGATAGTTTGTAACTGGTATAACAGCCTCGAGAACTACATCATTTTTATCAAGTGACACCGTCCCAGAAAGGAAAGGGGAAGATTGCACCATGAAGAGAGCTCCTGTTTGGTCCCCTGAAAAATCAGAGGGTAGTTTAGGGAATAAATACTAGTGGGAGTTTTCCCTATCTTTATACATAAATATGTGATATGGGATTTTGCAGGTTTCAAACCGGTGCCCAGAGTTTCCCAAAAACCAGTCCATATCTGCTTCCCTAGTTCTAAAATTTCACTTTTTCCAGGGTTAATGCGGTACCCCGAAGGAAGTTCAAAGTCAGAGATGAACTGTAAAGTCCTCTGAAGATCTCTTTGAGGGTCATTGAAAAGCAATAGGACATCATCTGGGAATAAGGTGATTTTAACTTCCTGGGAGCCCTCATTTATTCCCTTATATAGAGACGAGGTCTCCAGATAGTCGGCTAAGGGCTCTATAGCTACGTTAAATAATAGGGGTGCCTTTGGTTAATGGGGAAGGGGTCGATATAAAACCCGGCGTATGGATGTGAGCCATCGGGGCTCATCGGGGATATAGGGGATATAGAGCTGTCAGGAATGATATAAAAGTTTCCACAATTCCCATCCTGTCCATCACCTCCCCCAACCAGGGCCATTTGTCATTGTGGAATACTATTTCGGCATCCAGGGCCACTATTATGGGGTGTTCTCCCGGTTGAGGGGCTAGATGGGTTCTGTCCAGGACAGCAAGTACCTTTCTGATATTAGTGATAGCTGCTCGCTTTTTTAATGAACCCCATCTGAGCTGGGCCTATTAAAGGGGTAAGGAACAGTGCTAGGTGATCCGCCATTATTTTAGAGCTTTAGGACCTATAAGACTGGGGATCATGTACATCTTTGCCCGGCTTAGGAAGCAATTTGATGAAAGCTATTTTTGAGGCATCTGGTGTTTTCCCAGTGGTCAAAATATAAAAATATAGCATTAAAATATTCTCCCAGTGTTAGTGTGATGGAGTCCACCAGAATCCTGTATAATTCCCCGGAGTAGTCATCAGGGCCAGGGGCCTTTGAGTTGTGTAGACTATGTATGGCTGTTTTAATTTCTAGTTCGGTAATTGGTTTATTCAGCTCAAGTAAATCTTCCTGAGAGACTGATGGCAGTGATATTTCACTGAGAAGAGCTGTGCCACACTGCGAGGACATTTTTGTTGAATACAAAGTGGCATATTTTTGTTGAATACAAAGTGGCATAGAACCTCTGAAAAATATCATTAATCTCACGAGGGTCAGATGTCAGGATACCCTCAGTTGACCTAAGTGTTTGGATATGTGTAGGGGGGCACCTGCATTTAGCTAGTCTCGCTAGCAAGTTTTCCTGACTTATTGCCAAAGTGAAGCAGTTTCTCCTCCACGGATGACTGATGGAAAAGCTCTCTCCTTTTCAACCAAAGATCATGCTTGGCTGCCGCCCATCTATCTTTTTTGTCTGGTGTAGGGTCTTGGAGGAAGCAGGTGTAGGCCTGTCGTAATTCACCACTAGCTACCTCATATGTTTGGTGGGCTGTGCGTTTTATAGAGGAAATGTAAGACCATCTAAAACATTATGGGTGAGGGCCTGCTGCTGAGCTGACCATCTAAAACATTAGTGGCGAGGACCTGCCGCTGAGCTGACCATCTAAAACATTAGGGGTGAGGGCCTGCTGCTGAGCTGACCATCTAAAACATTAGGGGCGAGGGCCTGCTGCTGAGGGCAAAACTGCATAGGGCCTGCTTGAGGTACAAGTGCACAGTGGATGTTGGTGGTCGTAGTACCAAGGACTACCACCCCCAACATCCACTGTTAACATGTACCTCAAGCAGAACCTAAGCAGTTTTGTATAGGGATTGCAGGAGGTACCAGTGCTCAGTGGATGTTGGGGGTGGTAGTCCTTGGTACTACCACCCCCAACACCCACTGTGCACTGGTACCTCCTGCAATCTCTATGCAAAACTGCATAGGGCCTGCTTGAGGTACAAGTGCACAGTGGATGCAGTGAGTGTTATCAAGGACTACCACCCCCTGTATCCACTATGCACTTATGCCTCTTGCAGGACCTATGCAGTTTTTCATAGGGACCGCAGGTGGTATAAGTGCAGAGTTGATGATAAGAGTAGTAGTCTTATCATAAAACAGCGGAATATAACTCCTATTATTATTTTTTATTATCTAGAAAGAAAAAAAATATGTGCCAGCCTGCCTGCCAGCCACACAAAACGCGGAAGCCATCCTGCCCACCAGAAGCAAGCCACCCCGCCTGTGAGCAAGCCACCCCGTCCACTGCCTTCGGACAACCTTCAATGTATGTATGTCCAGCAAGTAATAGATTTTGTAACAATTTTTTTTTCAGTAACAGCCTGCCCACCAGAACAAAGCCACCTGCCTAGAAAGCAGCCACCCCGACGGACACCTTCGGACACCTACTATTTAATAATGTCCAGTAAGTAATATTATTTGTGTGTCTATTTTAGCATTTATGTTCAAATCTAAAAACTTTTTTTTATTTTTATACAAGCACATCATCTTCAAATGAGGCCGGGACTCGGAGCTCTCCTCCTAGACGACGTCGTCAACATGATACGGTATGTCAAGTTGGGAAGCTTTTCCTATTTTAATATTTTGACAGTATAGTGATCATCCATCATCTGTGGAGGAGATGCGTCCCGTCCGAGAGACCGTAGGAGAGGAGGAAGTCGGGGGTGGAGGACATGAAGCGTTTTTTTTTTTTTTGGTGTTTTAATTTTTTATTGTATGTTCTTAAATGTTTTTTTTATTTACACAGTCTGAACGTCCCGTTGAGCCTGATATAAGTCATCGTGCCCCAGCCAGAGGAAGTCAGGGAGCACGCGGCAGTCGTAGTCGTGTGAGTATTTTTAACTTCTTACCGACCGCCTAACGCAGGATTGCGTCCTGCAGGCGGTCGGTCTATTCCTCTCTGACGCGCGGGCGCGTCATCTCGCGAGAGGCGAGATTTCCTGTGAACGCGCGCACGCGCGTGCGCGCGTTCACAGGATCACGTCGGGGAGAAGGTAAACTACAGCCTGCCAGCGCTGATCGTGCGCTGGCAGGCTGTAGGAGACAAAAATGGCATATCAGACGCTGTTTTGTTAACAGCGTCTGATATGCTTGCTGATCGTTCCTTTGGTGGTCCCTTTTGCTTGGGACCACCAAAGGAAACTTTTATAAATGCACCAGTCACCACACAGACCCCCACCCCACCCATCCCCACCCCAGTCACTGATTAACCCCTGATTAACCCCTGATTAACTCCCGATCACCCCATGTAACCCCCCTGACACTAATCACCCCCTGTAAGGCTCATTCAGACGTCCGTATGTGTTTTGCGGATCCATCGATCAGCGGATCCGCAAAACATGGACACCGGCAATGTGCTTTCCGCATTTTGCGGATCCGCACATTGCCAGAACTATATAGAAAATGCCTTTTCTTGTCCGCAATTGCGGACAAGAATAGGACATGCTCTATCTTTTGCGGAGCTGCGGCCGGATGTTTGGTGGCCGAAACCCGGAAGTTTGTGGCCGCAGCTCCGCAAATGCTGATGCGGCGAGCGCATAGTGTGCTCTCTGCATCACCGCCGGCCCCATTCACACTGAATGGGTCCGCATCTATTCCGCAGAATTGCGGAATAGATGCGGACGTGTGAATGGGGCCTTACTACTTTTTTTTTTGCACATTTTTTGGCAGAGATTTATTTATCCACATTGATCGATGCGAATGAGGAAATCTGTGCGTTTTTTTTTTTTTTGCACATTTTTGGGCAGAGATTTTTTCATCCACATTGATCGATGCGAATGAGGAAATCTGTGCCGTTCATTTTTTTTCTTTTTTCAGCCCAGAGGCTGAACGGGAAAAAAAATCTCATTACCCGTATGCTCAATATAAGGAGAATCGCAGAAACTCCTAATGCTGGCCATACGTGTAATGATTGCGGAGACCCTCAAATGCCAGAGCAATACAAAAACCTCACATATAACCCCATTTTAGAAAGAAGACACCCCAATGTATTCGCTGAGGGGTATGGTGAGTTCATGCAAAATATTATTTTTTGTCACAAGTTAGTGGAATATGAGACTGTAAAAAAATAAATAAATTTCCGCTAACTTATGCCAAATTTTTTTTTTTCTGTGAACTCGCCATGCCCCTCACAGAATACCTTGGGGTGTCTTCTTACCACAATGGGGTCACTTGTAGGGTTTTTATACTGTCCTGGCATTTTAGGGGCCCTAAAGCGTGAGAATCCAAATGCGTAAAAATGGCCTGTGAAATCCTAAAGGTACTCATTGGTTTTAGGGCCCCTTTGCGCATCTTGGCTGCAAAAAAGTGTCACTCATGTGGTATCGCCGTACTCAGGAGAAGTAAGGCAATGTGTTTTGGGGTGTATTTTTACATATACCCATGCTGGGTGAGAGAAATATCACTGTAAACGACAACATTTTAAATTTTTTTATTCAAAGTTGTCAATTTACAGAGATATTTCTCACACAAAGTATGGGTATATGTAAAAATACACCCCAAAACACATTGCCCTACTTCTTCTGAGTACGGCGATACCACATGAGTGACACTTTTTTGCAGCCTAGGTGCGCAAAGGGGCGCAAATTCCAACGAGTACCTTTAGGTTTTATATGGCTGCTCACAATTTAGCCCCGCCCAAAATGCCAGAACAGTAAACACACCCCACAAATGACCCCATTTTAGAAAGAAGACACCCCAAGGTATTCGCTGAGGGGCATAGTGAGTCCATGAAAAATTTAACTTTTTGTCAAAAGTTAGCAGAAAGGGAGACTTTATGAGAAAAAACAATAAAAAATCAATTTCCGCTAACTTGTGCCAAAAAAAAAATCTTCTATGAACTCGCCATGCCCCTCACAGAATACCTTGGGGTGTCTTCTTTCCAAAATGGGGTCACATGTGGGTATTTATACTGCCCTGGCAATTTAGGGGCCCTAAAGCGTGAGAAGAAAATTGCGTAAAAATGCCCTCCTAAAAGGTACTCATTGGTTTAGGGCCCCTTTAGCATCTTGGCTGCAAAAGTGTCACTCATGTGGTATCGCCGTACTCAGGAGAAGTAGGGCAATGTGTTTTGGGGTGTATTTTTACATATACCCATGTTGGGTGAAAGAAATATCTCTGTAAATTGACAACTTTGAATAAAAAAATGTAAAAAGTTGTCGTTTACAGCTATATTTCTCACACGCAGCATGGGTATATGTAAAAATCCACCCCAAATCACATTTCCCTACTTCTCCTGAGTACGGCGATACCACATGAGTGACACTTTTTTGCAGCCTGGGTGCGCAAAGGGGCCCTAAAACCAATGAGTACCTTTAGGTTTTACATGGCGGCTCACAATTTAGCCCCGCCCAAAATGCCAGAACAGTAAACACACAGCACAAATGACCCCATTTCGAAAAGTAGACACCCCGAGGTATTCACTGAGCGGCATAGTGAGTCCGTCTGAGATTTCTTTTTTTTTTGCCAGAAGTTAGCAGAAATTGAAACTTTATTTATTTTTTTTTTTCTCAGAAAGTGTCATTTTCCGCTAACTTGTGAAAAAAAATGAAATGATACATGAACTCACCATGCCCCTCCGCGAATACTTTGGGGTGTCTTCTTTCCAAAATGGTGTCATTTGGGGGGTATTTATACTATCCTGGCATTCTAGCACCTGAAGAAACATGACAGGTGCTCAGAAAGTCAGAGCTGCTTCAAAATGCCGAAATTCACTTTTTTGCACCATAGTTTGTAAACGCTATAACTTTTATCCAAACCAATAAATATACACTTATTGGACTTTTTTTATCAAAGACATGTAGAACAATAAATTTAGAGAAAATTTATATAGAAATGTAGTTTTTAAAAAAAATTACAACAGAAAGTGAAAATGTCATTTTTGCAAAAATTTCGGTCATTTTTGATTAATAGCAAAAAAGTAAAAATGTCAGCAGCAATGAAATACCACCAAATGAAAGCTCTATTAGTGAGAAGAAAAGGAGGTAAAATTCATTTGGGTGGTAAGTTGCATGACGGAGCAATAAACGGTGAAAGTAGTGTAGTGCGGAATTGTAAAAAGTGGCCTGGTCATTAAGGGTGTTTAAGCTAGGGGGGCTGAAGTGGTTAAACAAAGTCTTTTTAATTCCAAATCTTTGAATCATTATGTTAATTTCATTTTATTTTTTATAGGGTTCCCGAGCCTTCACCAGAACAGATGAGGAAAACGTCAACAGTTTCTGGATAGACAATGACCTCCTCATCCAAATGGTGGAGGACAGACCACCATTGTGGGACTACACCGACTGCCGCCACACAGACCATCACGCAACCCGGCTCCTCTGGTTCGAGATTTGCGAGGCACTAGTGCCAAACTGGGAAGACCTCAACGCGACTCAACAGGATGATTGCCGTAAGTATATAGTATTTCATTTGTATATATCAAAAATGTGTTTTTTTGGGTCAAAAGTGGTTTTCTTTCTGGTTGAATTGGTTTACTGCCACCGATAGTTTGCAACAATTTGTATTTTTATTGTTGTTGTGGCAGTTTCAATCAAATAGTAAATCATTTCAGTCGTAAAATAAAAAAAATGTATATACAAATCTTTTTATTTTGTTCTTCCTTGTTGATAGAGACGACTATCATGGTGTGGTGGAGGTCAATGAGGGACCACTTCGTTAAGGACTTCAACAAGGAGGTTAAGCGCCCGAGTGGGTCTGGTGGAACGTGCAAGCGGCCCTACCGTTATGGGGCCGCGTTGGGGTTCCTTAGACAGACGCTACAGCTGCGAAGGTAAGATATAATGTTTATACTAGTAATGAATTATGATCTCCAATGTATGTGTGTGGCCCACACAGACTGTTATTTGGCACTCTGTCGGGGACACACACATAGTATTTTTTTTTGGCGTAGAGATGAACAAAGTGTTCTTCAGATGATAATAAAAAATAATAATGTACAATGAACATTCTCAGTACATGACAAGCATGAATGGACTGTATCTTTGTACATTTTTTTTTAAGGCAACTTTACATGTAGCACCTCAAGTACCTTTGCTTCCCTCTATCCAGAGGTTCTCTATTTACTAAATTTTATTCCTTTCCTTTCACAGCACATCAAGTAGTACTCGGGCACCCGAAGCTCCTTGTTAAGTTGCACCAGAGGAGTTGGCACCGGAGGCGGTCCCTGAAGAGCCTCCCACCTCGGATCCCTCTTGTCCCGCTCAAAGAGCTGGTCAGGAACTCAATGTTCCCCTACCTGTGCCCTCTGGCGACGCAACGATGGCTCAGCAGCAGGCGCTCGCCCCTAATGTTTTAGATGGTCAGCTTAGCAGCAGTCCCTCGCCCCTAATGTTTTAGATGGTCAGCTAAGCAGCAGGCACTCGCCCCTAATGTTTTAGATGGTCAGATCAGCAGCAGGCATTCGCCCTCAATGTTTTATAGAATCAGCTCAGCAGCAAATCCTCACCCCTAATGTTTTAGATGGTCAGCTCAGCAGCAGACCATCACCCCTAATGTTTTAGATGGTTAGATCAGCAGCAGGCCCTCACCCCTAATGTTTTATATGGTCAGCTCAGCAGCCGGCACTCGCCTCTAATGTTTTGGATGGTCAGATCAGCAGCAGACACTCGCCCCTAATGTTTTAGAGAGTCAGATCAGAAGCAGGCACTTGCCCCTAATGTTTTAGATGGTCAGAACAGCAGCACGCACTCGCCCCTAATGTTTTAGAGAGTCAGCTCAGCAGCAGATCCTCACCCTTAATGTTTTAGATGGTCGGCTCAGCAGCAGACCCTCACCCCTAATGTTTTAGATGGTCAGATCAGCAGCAGGCCCTCGCCCATAATGTTTTAGAGGGTCACCAGTAGTGTTGAGCGCGAATATTCAAATAGTGAATTTTAATCGTGAATATCGCAAGTGCCTCTTCCTTGTAATTTTTGGCAGCACTTGCACTTTATATACAAGTAAATATACAGGAAAGAATGTTTCCTAACAATTTTTCCTCTAAAATCGATTTTATCTTTGGTTTTGTGCGTATTATTGTCAGTCTGCAAAATTGGCGTACTACAACATCGTTTCCAGCAGCGACTTGGGAGTCCAAGATGCATCCAGACCTCCTGCCCATGCTGTTCCCAAATTATTTCAGTGGTGTTTCCGTCAATTTCTGACATTTTGAACCAGACACCCTCCCCTCTTCAGAGCAGGGGGTGCCTGGTCTAATGCTCAGGTTCTCCCATTGACTTCCATTGTGCTCGGGTGCTCGGTAGAGCACCCGAGCATCCCGAGGTGTTCTACTCGAGCAGCCAAGCACCCGGGCACTTTGGTGCTCAATCAACACAAAAAAATATAACAATTTCTTTTTTTGTTGAGTAATTTCCCAGTGATGATTGCAATATTACAGTGACTAACACAGTACCATATGCCAGATACACTAGCCTGACTGTAACTTAAACATTTCTTAAGACAAAATGTGCATTTGGACACTACACTAAGTACACTACAATGTAACTGAGTAATGCAGAACAACAAAGCAGGTTCATTAGGATGACTGTGATGAATGGAATTATTGTAATACAATAAAATAGTGGTTAGTCAGCAATGTCCAATGTTAGAATGACATAATTTCCTTAATTGGGATCATAGTGCCTATGAGACATGTCTATATCGTCCTTCCTGATTAACTGAGGCTGACTGCAAGGCATTATGGACAAGCCCTCCAACCACATCCCTGCCTGGGGTCATGTGATCTTCCTTCTTGATATTCTCTACCCTGCTGTGCTCACTAGTGTACTGCAATATCTAAAATGGTGGACACCATTTTAAGCAATTTGTACTAATCGAATCTCAAAAAGCTTCGCTTGTAAGACAACTTTTTTGGAAATTCTAAACAACTTAGATTAGAATCGATTCACTCATCTCTAATTATGACACACTGCGTAGACAAGCTGTGTAACATAAGTATATCAAACTAATTAAATTATTTAAATATAAATTATAAGGAAGTATGTTTAATGGATTACTGGCCTATACTTTCTGCTATAAACCTTGACATTAGTCATCATTAGTCATTTAGAGAAAAAGCATTCAAAAAGAACTTTGACAAATTAATAATTTCTGAAGAGATTTTCTATCTTGAGAGTCAATGATGAAGACTTGAAACAAACGGAAAAAGTCGGAAAGTTTGAGGGTTTGAATAGGTAGCTACTGAGAACTCTGTTTGAAATGGGGTTATAAAGAAAAAGAAAACTTGAATATGTTATTTACAAAGGTTTAATTCAAATTTACATTTAGTTGCTTGGCATTACATTTACCTATCGTGGGTCCCTATTTGCTTAATGCTTGCAGATGTATTAGTCATTTACATATAGCCATTACATATATTGCTTACTCACCAGCAGTAATCTAGCAGTGTAATATTGTAGACCCTAACTCAACTGTAGATATTCAGCCTTTTCATTATGGGAATCTGGTCGTGTGAATTCAAGTCTGACCAGCAGCCCAGAGCTTGCTCTAAGGTGTAAACTGGAACTCATTCTCTCCCCTGTGAACTACAGGATGACATCATCACTAATAAAATCCCTCCTGGCAGCTCTTAGGCCCCTCCCCATCTTCCATCTTCCTCTATATATCCCTGTATTCTGTTGAAGATATAATGTCTTCCTTTTCTAAAGTTCCAGGAGATTTATACTAGGAAAGTGCATACAGTGACTAGATGCTGTTATATAAACCTCCTGACTCACTCTCCCTGTCTATGTCATCTGTGTCTGCTGACTCTCCAGTGTACTTATGCGAGTTGTAAGGTAGCTTCGCCCTGCCTTTTACATGTGAAATGTAGGATTCATTACAAAAAACATATCTCAAGGGTAGAAGGAACCAAGATGACATACAACCCACAAATTACACATCAAATAAAACAGGTATATACAGAAGCCTCTGTTTTATTTTTTTTTTAAACAATGGCATATCCTGCACTATTCAGACAAATAAAATAAAATCCTGTAGTGCTTATTTAAAGAATTTTGTACTGTAAAAGTATGTTGACTGAGTATACACTTTTAACCGGTGTAAAGGAAAACTGGCTCAGTTGCCCATAGCAACAAATTAGATATCATCTCCATAGTAGAAATCTCCATTGTGCCCCTTCACTGTAATATTGCCCACTGTGCCCCCTTCACAGTAATAATGCCCACTGTCCCCCCTTTACAGTAATAATGCCCAGTGTGCCCCCTTCATTGTAGTAATGCCCTCTTGCTCTGTGCCCCCTCCATAGTTGAAATGCCCATTGTGCCCACTTCACATTAGTAATGCCCTCTGTGCCCACTCCATAGTGATAAAGTCCTTTGTGACCCCTCCATAATAATAAAGTCCTCAGTGCCGCCTCCATAGTGATAAACTCCTCTGTGCCTCCTCCATAATGATAAAGTCCTCTGTGCCTCCTCAATAATGATAAAGTCCTCTGTGCCTCCTCCATAATGATAAAGTCCTCTGTGCCCCTTCTGTATAAAAAACAAACAAACAAAAAAAAACACACTAACTACACACCTTCACCTCCCATTCCTGAAGCTCACAGTCCTCTCTCCCTTACAGGCACAGATCGCTCTGCAGCATTGTGTGGGCGGAGCTTATGCTGATTTCCAGGCTGCAGTCTCCACCCACAAAGGTTGGCAGCGCGATCTGTGTCTGCAGGCTGAATGGTGGAGCAGAGAGAAGTCTCCCGGCTTCACCATTTAGAGCGCTGCCGGCCTGAAGGAGGGGAGGAGCGCGGGGAGCTGAGCCATGAGTGACAGGACCGCAGCTCCCTCCGTTCCAGCAATGACAAGTCTCATCATAAATTGGGCGCATCATCTGGCAGTCCATGCTCCTAAACAGAAATCTACAACACGTCAGAGCTGCCGTACATTTTTGTTTTTATTTGCACCATAAATCTGGCATAAATAAAGATAAATTTCGTCTCTGCAGTTGACCACTCCTCTTTCCCACCTTTGTCACGACACCTTTTGAAAAAGTGGCCAGGGTGGTGTAAAAAAGAGGCATTCCCCCATTGCCTTTTTGGAAGGTAAATCTTTGGCCCAGTCTGAAGTCCATAGCACCTCTGGATTAGATTTTTATTAAGAATTAGGGTTGTTTCGATACCAAAATTTTGATTCGGTTTTGATACCATAAAAAGTATTGCGATACTCAATACCATTCAATACCACACGAAAAAAAATCAAACACCAAAAGCCACGTGCATTCCGCATTTTATGGAACGTCCGGCCTATAATCAAACAGCCCTATCCTATTTTTTGGGGGAGACAAGGTGACTAAAAGAAATTGCGTGTGTTTTTTATTTTTATATTTTTTCTGTTACGGCGTTCATAGGAGATTTTTTTTATATTTTAATTGTGGTCATGGCTACGGCCATGGAGTGCCTGAGGGCCCTGGTGAGATGACACCATGACTAACTTAGCTGGACATGGCTTAGATGACCTAATGAATGGCTGAATTGTGCCCTTTGCCATTGCCGAGGGTAGGCCTAAAAGGGGGCATACCCTATGGAAAAGAATTGAAAAAGGGGAGGGTGGGGCGCCTGTGAACGCGCCTCAAGGGTCGAGTCTGTGCCTGGGTTATGAAGGCCTCCACCCCTCCCACAAATACAGGCTGAATCATTAGCCTTATTACTTCTGGTCATGGCTACGGCCACAGAGTGCCTGAGGGCCCTGGTGAGATGACACCAAGACTAACTTGTCTGGACATGGCTTAGATGACCTGATGAATGGCTGAATTGTGCCCTTTGCCATTGCCGAGGGTAGGCCTAAAAAGGGGGCAAAAATGAGCTGTGTAGTGTAGGAAGAAATAATGGCTTCCATTAACGAACTGACCTGTGATGTTTGAAGGACCGGAGATATGTGAAACGGTCACTGCCCCATGCTACCGGACCCTTGACCACGTTTGGGTTCTACCAGAAGAACTAGTAGACTCCCCTGGCCTCAGGAAATGGAGAGCCGAGAAACGTGGCCGACTTGTAATTATGCTATGATGGGGCCCAAGAGATTATCTAGGGAGGAAGAAATACTCGTGAATAATTCCCCTGATGTCGCTGTCCTTCCCTATGCCCTTCAGGGATACTTTGTGCTTGGGACGACCGGACCTGGCTTTTGACCGTGAACGGAGACTGAAGTGCGGGATTGGAGGGCCCTGCTTGTTCCGCCCCAGCATGACCTGCAAGAAGCAAGAGAAATTAGATAATACAAACGACTGTACAAAACAAATATATATAATTATTTTATTTTTTTGTGAATGGAAAGGCGACCGGGGCACAGGGTTCTAAATGCCTGAAACAGGGAAGCGAGGAACAATAGAGATTAACCACGTAAGCCTAAAAAAGTAATGGGCGACAGCCATTAGTAGTTAGAAAACGTGGGCCTGAAATGTAACAGGCGACATACACTAGAAGACAAGAACATAAGCCTGAGACGTAGCAAGTGACAGACATAGATAGTTGATGGTGTGAACCTGATACGAGGCAGGCAACAGGCATGAGTAGATAGATATGTAAGCAGGCGACAGCTATCGTTGGACGCCAAGGCGTTTCTGAGAGACAGAGATAGACCGAGCCTGAGCAATCTAGGGAGACAGAGATAGACCGAGCCTTGGCGATCCAGGGAGACAGAGACAGACCGAGCCTGGGCGGTCCAGGGAGACAGAGACAGACCGAGCCTGGGTGATCGAGGGAGACAGATCGAGCCTGGGCGATCCAGGGAGACAGAGACAGACCGAGCCTGGACGGTCCAGGGAGACAGAAACAGACCGAGCCTGGGCGGTCCAGGGAGACAGAGACAGACTGAGCCTGGGCGATCCAGAGAGACAGAGACAGACCGAGCCTGGGCGATCCAGAGACAGAAACAGACCGAGCCTGGGCGATCCAGGGAGACGCTGGGTAACTGGGGGTGCGGTAATATTGACTTATATTGTGTGGGGAGTCGCTCTGGTAGACAGCGGTGCGGGTGCAGTACCGAGGCAAAACAAAGAGTCCAGGATGTGCAATAAACAGTGTTTTATTCACACTGACACAAAAATACACAGCAAACAGTCTTTCGGTGGTAATTCACACATGTCAGAAACAAGGAGGCAAAACAAAACAGGCCAACACAGGTTCAGTCACCTGGGAGGTGTAGGTGCAGGTTCGCACCAGGCTGTCGGCCCAGCCGCAGAAGAATCCACCTTCAGGTAGCCAGGAACAAAAGCCACCTCCTTGCTGAGCTCTTTCCTCCAGGACAGAGAACTCCAGAGCCCTGTTAGCAGCTCCAGGATAATCACCACCTCAGACACAGCTGCTGGCTGTGTTTTATACCCAGCCCAAAACCAGGACTGGATCGTGGGGAGCAGCCACCCACCCTACACTTTAGCTGCTCCCGGTAAGAGCCGGCCCGGATCGGCTTTGCAGCCATGCTATTTAACAGAGTCAAACAGCACTAGCTGCTGCAGACAAAAAAACCCGGCTCTTACCTCACCGAGGCCAGCAACCTCGGTGACACGTACCTGCCATCAAATATGACACCTTGCACCCTCTTACACACCCCTTTGTTCAACCCTGAGGGGTGAACACACGTGAGGCAGTGGACGCGGGACAGGGCATCTGCGTTACCCTGCAAGCGGCCTGCCCTGTGTTCCACGGAGAATTTGAAATTTTGAAGGGATAGGAACCACCTGGTGACCCGAGCATTCCTCTCCTTGGCCTGACTCATCCACTTGAGAGGGAATGGTCGGTCACCAGACGGAACCTCCTCCCTAACAGGTAGTAGCGGAGAGATTCGAGTGCCCACTTGATAGCCAGGCACTCCCTCTCCACTATACTATATCTGGACTCGGCGGGACTGAGCTTACGGCTCAGGAAGACAATGGGATGTTCTTCCCCGTTGACCTCCTGAGACAGTACCGCACCGAGGCCTACCTCCGAGGCATCGGTCTGTACGACAAACTCCTTGTTGAAGTCGGGTGTCACCAAAACCGGGGACCCACACAGGGCCGACTTCAACGCGGAGAAAGCCTCCTCCGCCTTCTCACTCCAGCTAACCCTCCCAGACTTTCGTCCCTTCAACAGGTCTGTCAATGGCGCTGCTATTGTGGCAAAGTGGGGCACAAACCTCATGTAGTATCCTACAATCCCCAGGAACGACTTTACCTGCCTGGTGGTGACCGGTCGGGGCCAGTTACGAATGGCCTCTACCTTAGTTACCTGAGGTTTGATGACTCCGCCCAATGACATACCCCAGATATTTGGTCTCTTCCAACCCAATCGCACACTTTTTGGATTGGCGGTTAGTCCAGCTTTCCTCAGGGCATCCACTACCGCCTGCACCTTGGGTAAATGGCTTTCCCAGTCGGTGCTGTGGATGACTACATCATCTAAGTAGGCCGAGGCGTACCGACGATGTGGTCGCAGCACTATGTCCATTAACCTTTGGAAAGTGGCGGGGCGCCATGCAGGCCAAAGGGTAACACCTTGTAGTGATACAGGCCCTGCTGGGTAACAAGCGCGGTTTTTCCTTAGCCGACTCCGTTAAGGGTACCTGCCAGTACCCTTTAGTGAGGTCCAGCACAGAAAAATAACGGGCTTGTCCTAAATTTTCAACAAGCTCGTCTACTCGGGGCATGGGATACGCGTCAAACTTGGATACTTCATTTAACTTGCGAAAGTCGTTGCAGAACCGCAGCGTCCCATCCGGCTTAGGTATTAGGACTATGGGACTGGCCCACTCACTTTCGACTCCTCAATGACATCGAGCTTCAACATTAACTGCACTTCCTCCGCGATGGCCCGCCGCCGAGCCTCGGGTACCGGTATGGTTTTAACCGGACCTTGGCCTGCGGCTCAGTGGCGATGTCATGTCGGATGAGAGACGTGCGGCCAGGGAGGTCGAGAACACATCCGTGTTCCGACTGAGAACTCCTGACTTCCTGAACTTGTTTGGAAGACAGGCTGTCTGCAATTTTCACCGTGGTTACTGCTTCACAGGCCTCGAACTGTGGGGCTGGACCCTTTTCACCTAGAAGCCCTGGCCGGGGCTGTGGTCGTCGGCCGCGTCCCTATCTTTCCACGGCTTAAGTAAATTCACGTGGTACACCTGCTCCGGCTTGCGCCGCCTGGCTGGTGTACTTTGTAATTACTTCCCCTACCTTCTCGATCACCTCATAGGGGCCCTGCCACCTAGCTAGGAATTTGCTGTCAAGGGTGGGTACCAGAACCAAAACCCGATCTCCCGGATTGAAGTCCCGTACCCGAGCCTGACGATTGTACACCCTACTCTGGGCTTGTTGCGCTGCCTCCATATGCTCCCGGACCAAGGGCAACACCCTTTCCATCCGTTCCTGCATCTGGGCGACATACTCAATGACACTTTTGTGGGGGACAGGCTGTTGTTCCCATGCTTCCTTGGCGATATCCAACAGGCCCCGAGGGTGTCTGCCATAAAGCAGTTCGAAGGGCGAGAACCCAGTAGAGGCCTGGGGCACCTCTCGCACTGCGAACATGAGATAGGGCAGAAGCAGATCCCAGTCCTTCCCATCTCTAGACACCACCCTCTTTAACATATTTTTTAGAGTTTGGTTAAACCTCTCCACAAGACCGTCTGTTTGCGGATGGTAAACGGACGTCCGTAACTGCTTTATACGCAACAATTTACACAGTTCCCTCATTACTTTGGACATAAAGGGGTCCCTTGGTCTGTCAGAACCTCTTTTGGCAGGCCCACACGGGAAAACATCTCCATTAACTCTTTGGCAATGAGCTTAGCTGAGGTATGTCGCAGAGGCACCGCCTCCGGATACCAGTGGCATAGTCGAGAACTACCAGAATGTGTTGGTGGCCCCTGGCAGACCTTGGTACAGGCCCAATTAAATCCATAGCGATTCGCTCAAGCGGTACTTCAATAATTGGCAGAGGTACCAGAGGACTACGGAAATGTGGCTGGGGGCTAGTTATCTGACAGGTTGGACAGGACTTACAATAATTTTCTACCTCCTTGAACACACTGGGCCAATAAAACCGCTGCAGTATGCGGTCCTGGGTTTTCTGCCACCCCAGGTGTCCCCAAGAACATGTTGGTGGGCAAGCTCCATGACAAGCTTGCGATGCGCTGTGGGCACCACCAACTGTTCAACAGGTTCACCTCGGATTTGGTTCACCCGATACAACATATCCTGCAGAACAATGAATCGCGGAAACATTAATTCAGCCCCTGGTTTCTGGGGTTTACCATCAATTTCCAGCACATTCTCCCAGGCCCTGGTTAGGGTTTGGTCCCGGTGTTGTGCGGTCCCAAAATTTTCCCGGAGACATTGAGGTCTGCCAACTCAGGCCCCGGTGGCAAGTCCTCCGTGTCTCCCACCATTACACTCAGTGGGGTTGTCTCCCCCACTACCGCTGCAGCAGTGGTCACCCCTACCGCTGGCCCTTCAGACTCGGACTCCCAGGGTTCTGGCCTTCCAGGGGTATCAGGCCACTCTGCTAGGGTTACCCTGTCTCAGGGCTATTAGTCACTTTCATCTCAGGCCACAGTGACGCAAAACCAGGAAGTCTCTCCCAATTATTAGTTCATACGGTAGCTTTGTGGAGATCGCCACTTCACAAGTCCAGGTGCCGGCCGCCGTGGACAGAGACATTACAGCAGTGGGATAGTCCTTTAAGTCTCCGTGTATGCACACCACACCAACTTTCCGGCCCGTATACTGGGTGGGCTGTACCAGGGCAGCACTTACCAGGGTTACCAGGCTCCCTGAGTCCAACAGCGCCACTGCCAGGTTATCCCCGACTTGCACCTGGCACAGATGACGATTGTCTATTGTCTCGGGGTGCCGGTCGCACACAGTCTCCGGGCATACATGGAAGCCCGGTACCCATAATTAGTCTCCATGGGTTCCCCCGATGGGGACAGTTGGCCCTATGTGTCCAGGCTCCCGACACTGCCAGCAGACCACTGGGGATGGATCTGCAAGGGGTACATCCCGGGCGGGTTTGGCCGGCCGCCGGGACTGGGGTGGAGATTTCCGGGGTTTGACTGGCCCCCTCCCAAAAGAACCCCCTGCAGGTTTCTGGTGGCCTCATATCGCTCCACCAGGTCGACCATCTCAAGGGCATTGGTGGGGATACCTGGCCGATCCAGTGCTGAAGGGGGTAAGGCAAGGCCCTCCAAAACATGTCAGCCAGCAGACGGTCCAGCATAGCAGTCGGACTTAGAATGTCAGGCTGCAGCCATTTTGCAACCGGTGCAGCAACTCATAGTACTGCGGCCTGGCGGGTTCAGCCGCTTTAAAGTCCCACTGGTGGACCCGCTGAGCCCGGACCAACACGTTTACCCCCAGTCTGGCCAGGATCTCCCCCTTCACCGTGGAATAGTCAGCAGCCTGGTCATCTGCCAAATCAAAAAAACTTGCTGGGGTCCGGATGCCAGGAGCGGAGCAACCACCTCGGCCCACTGGTCACGGGGTAACTTTTCCCTCACGGCGACCTTCTCAAAGACCGCCAGGTATGTCTCCACGTCGTCTGCGGGGGTCATCTTTGGGATCGCCGCACGGACCGCTTTCGGGCATCATGGACGTGGTGGGACGCTCCTGCCGCCTGTAACGCCATCACATGTTGTAGCAGTAGCTGGTTGGTCTCCCGCTGCTGCACGTTAGCCTCTATGAGAGCCTTCACAGCAGCCTCCATGTTGCCAGAAATTCCTGCTTGCAACTTTGCTGGCTTAATATATATCATGCACTTTAGCAAAAAAAAACTTCGGGCGTTCACGCCAGCCTCACTGCGCATGCCCGCATCCGACACCAAATGTGGGGAGTCGCTCTGGTAGACAGCGGTGCGGGTGCAGTACCGAGGCAAAACAAAGAGTCCAGGATGTGCAATAAACAGTGTTTTATTCACACTGACACAAAAATACACAGCAAACAGTCTTTCGGTGGTAATTCACACATGTCAGAAACAAGGAGGCAAAACAAAACAGGCCAACACAGGTTCAGTCACCTGGGAGGTGTAGGTGCAGGTTCGCACCAGGCTGTCGGCCCAGCCGCAGGAGAATCCACCTTCAGGTAGCCAGGAACAAAAGCCACCTCCTTGCTGAGCTCTTTCCTCCAGGACAGAGAACTCCAGAGCCCTGTTAGCAGCTCCAGGATAATCACCACCTCAGACACAGCTGCTGGCTGTGTTTTATACCCAGCCCAAAACCAGGACTGGATCGTGGGGAGCAGCCACCCACCCTACACTTTAGCTGCTCCCGGTAAGAGCCGGCCCGGATCGGCTTTGCAGCCATGCTATTTAACAGAGTCAAACAGCACTAGCTGCTGCAGACAAAAAAAACCCGGCTCTTACCTCACCGAGGCCAGCAACCTCGGTGACACGTACCTGCCATCAAATATGACACCTTGCACCCTCTTACAATTGACATATAATAGTAGTGGTCAGCTATAACTACAGCATGGAACAAAAATAGGTGTGAACAGCTCAGCTGCCACCATGCACCTTTGCTGCAGGACACGCTGGATGCACCATATGACATATACACTAAACGCACCACGAAAACATACATACACGGTACACACCGTATACCACGTACACCGTATACACCGTACACAATGCACACTGTACGCACCGTATACAATATATGCACGTACACAACGCATAGATATGCACATAGAGCACACCCGTGTAACATACAATGTACCCACCTGGTGACATACACCCTGTATGCCCATGTCCGCACACGGAGGATTCTCGTCCATTGATCCCAGAAGACGTCCGCAGCCCTGCGCATTGTGACCCCAAGGATACAACGAGTTCCTCAGTCTGCCGCTTACCTGAGACAGACTACTCAAGAAAAACATGGGGTAAGATAAAACTTACGTTCGTAGGAAAAGGAGAGCTGAGGAAAAGC
Organism: Bufotes viridis; assembly: GCA_033119425.1. Taxonomy (NCBI): domain Eukaryota; kingdom Metazoa; phylum Chordata; class Amphibia; order Anura; family Bufonidae; genus Bufotes; species Bufotes viridis. The sequence continues at coordinate 158,241,720 of CM065591.1, forward strand.
AGCTCCACAAGCAGGAAGCCGGCTTCCGGGTATGCGTTTCACGTTGGAACGCACGCCGGATCCCGCGAGGCTGCTGCTACTGACAAGATTTCTGCGCTTCCTACCTCCGGAAGGAAGAAGCGCTTGCGTGTGCAGCTGGAGGGACCGGAACTGCAGGGCGGGAGCGCCAGGCGCCTGTGAATGCGCGTCAGGAGGTGAGGCCGTGCCTGGGTTATGAAGGCCTCTGCCCCTTCCACAAATACAGGCTGACTCATCAGCCTTATTACTAGTTTGGACTTTTTAGACATAGCCATATGTGATATGTTTATTTATTTATTTTTTATATATTTTATATGTAAAATTGGGAAAGGGGGAGATTTATACTTAATATTTTGGTGGGGTTCTTTTATACTTTTTTATTTTTTTTACTGTTTATTTAATAACTATTTCCCTCTCTTAGGGGCTAAAACCTGGGATCTTTTCCTCCCTTGTTCTATTCACCCTTATAGAGCTCTATCAGGGTGAATAGGATCTCACACTCTCCCTGCTGCCCTGTGCTCTGTGCACACAGCAGCAGGGAGCTGATCATGGCAGCCAGGGCTTCATTAGCATCCTGGTTACCATGGTAACTGATAGGAGCCCCAGGATTACACTGCTGGGGCTCCGATTAGAACTGCCACTGCCACCAATGAGGAGGGGAAGGCAGAGGGGACCCTGTGGCCACTGCCACCAATGATTTTAATAATATAGGGGTTGGGGGGGGGGGCCCGCACTGCGTCACCAATTTCTTTAATACTGGGGGAGGGAGGGCGCACTGCGCCACCAATGATAATTAACCTTTAATACAGATACAGGAGACGGGTACTGCCGGCACCCACCTCCTGTGTTTGTATTAAAGGTTAATTATCATTAGTGGCGCAGTGGGCCAGGTCGGGTACTTACTCTACTGGCTTCTTGACTCGGGGCTCGGGCTGACAGTGGAGGAGGACACAGGAGACACAGGAGGAGGAGGCTGCTGCCGTTTGCCGAGCTCACTAGCTAACGGCGCAGCCACATCATAGGAGGGAGGGCGGCACACGCTGTGTTCTCTTAGTCACTACCACGCTTCACTGTAGTGTTTTGGGCAGTGCTTGGTTTCCTCCAAACATGATGCTTAGGAATGAGGCCATAAAGTTCAATCTTGGTTTCTTCAGACCAGAGAATTTTGTTTCTGACAGTCTGAGTGTCCTTTAGGTGCTTTTTTGCACACTTTCATTTGTTTTCACTTTCTTTTCATGCCACTCTGCTATAAAGCCCAGATTGATGGAATGCTGCAGGGATGAATGATCTTCTGGATGTTTCTCTCTCTTTGGAGCTCAACCATTTGGTTTTCGGTCTTTCTTCCCCAATTACTTTGTTTGTTGGGCGGCCAGTTCTGGGAAGAGTCCTGATTGTTCAAAAACTTCTTCCATTTCAGAATTATCAAAAATAAATATAAGCAGCTCACCACCCGGACTGTTTTAGATAAGGTGCTCTTTCTGTATGACTCACCCCGTCAAAAAATAGGAAAATAGAGTGTTCCCCTCTTTTATTTGTCTTAATAGATTGAGCTATTTTCAAACCTAAATTTGGTTCCTTCGTATAGGTTATCCTTGGGGTATTAGGTATTAAAGGACCAATCATTTTATTTTTCAGAATATAGTGACGTCATTGGCTCAAATCTAAAAGGCTTCTATAAATGCGAAAAATGTAGCAATTGTAAAAATAATACATTCCCAAAGAAGACAAGCAAGGTCGGTTCTACACAAAATTCTTTTTTTTATGAAATAAATGAATTTTTAACATGCAGTACAACTGATGTCATATACATTATCGAATGCCCCTGTTAGAAGCAGTATAAAGGCAGGACAAAAAAGGCTTTTAAAAAAAGAATATCTCAACATATAACAAATATAAAAAATTGCTATGAAAAACACTCCCTATCAAAACATTTTAAACAGTTTCATAACCAAGATCATCCAACAGACCTAAAATTTGCAGCCTTCAAGAAGGTCACAAAACATTGGAGAGGGGGAAATCACATTGCCAGGATGTCACAGCAAGAAGAATGTTTGATTTTGACACACTCTTATACTCACTCTTGCAGAATTAGAACTCTTAGGTTTTCTGTAGAACTGGGATGGTGCCTGTAGCTGGCCAGCTAAGACTTGTCCTAGGTTGCCAATATGATTTTCATGTTTATATAGCTAGACTGGCCAATAAATGTAATACAGTTCCTATGCTTATATATTAGAGACAGAAAGTGAGTTATTAACAGTGACTTCATATTTCTGGATGTCATATAACAGTTATATATTGTGTTCACAGAAGCAGAAAAGATAACATGCCTTTCAGATTCAGTAAATGAATGCAAAGTAAACTCAATGACAGAGCAGAATTAACAACAGAAAGCATAGAGTTAAACTGTTGTTACTGCCCAGGAGTCTTAATCAATCACAGCCAACCTCACACCAAGTATGTGTGGGAAATCCCCTAGCACAGGCATGCTCAACCTGCGGCCCTCCAGCTGTTGCAAAACTACAACTTCCATGATTCCCGGACAACATACAGCTATCAGCCTGCAGCAGGGCATGGTGGGAGTTGTAGTTTTACAACAGCTGGAGGGCCGCAGGTTGAGCATCCCTGCCCTAGCAGAATCTTCTGTAGTCAGTATAGACCAGAGAACAGGAGCTGGACAGACATTTCCAGTCAGAGCTGTGTTTTTTGGGAGCAAGAGGCCAAATAGGTATTTAGAACGGTTATATAATGTTCATATTGTTAATACTGTGATCAGAACTTTATACTGAAACCAGTTGTATATATGTTTGTTTAAAGTTCCACCAAACTACGTGCAAACTGCAAGCAAACTACGCACAAACTGCGCAAACTGAGCAAATCAAATTAAATCAAACTATTGGTTAAACCTCAGATATACCTCTCAGAGTGATTATAAAGTGCTTAAATAACTTAGAGTGAAAGTACAGATACTGAAGAGAGAAATATATCCATTTATGTTGAATGACAAGACTGAACAGTTAAACCACCATTTTATGCATACCACCATTTTGTGATACTTTATGCAACACTTGTTTGTACATGGTCTATCTGCTGCGGAGGTAGCAGTGTTATTTATGAAGAAAAGTTTCAGTTAATAAAGAAGTTGTTTCAAGCATTTGGTGTGCTCTTTAAGCCTACTGTTTCCATAGAACGGCGCTAGAAGAATTAACTCAAAACAAAAAAAAAACTGAAGAAGAGTAATAGACAGTCTGGTTTGACTAAAAAGATAGAGATATCAAATTCTTCTAATGCCACAGCGCAAAAGGCATTTCATAGTGCTGTGCCTGTCACAGTGGAACTGTCAACCTCAGAGGGTGAAGCGATAGCGCTCCTCAACTTGCAGAGTAAAGAGCACATTAGAGCGGTGGAGCGCCAGCATATACCGCTGTGCAGCAACTTTTCCCTGAGTGGGCAAGCAAAGACACCTCAGCAGACCTACCATAGAGGCCATAGAACGTGTGTATTAGTCAAACTGCTGCCGACCCTTAAAGTGGCAGAACAGCAAAGGCAAGTTAGTCAGAGAAAGAGCGCCTACCCTCCTGCGATCCCTAGAGAGAAAAAAAGACGCATGATGAGAGGCCAAAGTCAACTGCCAGAGTGCCTGCACTGCTATCCACAAAGAGGCCACGTACTGCAGCCAGCTAGTTTCCCACCGTTAGGCCCAAAGCCTGCAGCAGCGTATCCAAGCCAGTGCATCACAAGTCGGCACAGAGCATCGCAAGTCAGCACAGAGCATTGCATGACATTAAGAGAAACTGATTGAGCAAGTGCAAGCAAGAAAAGACAAGTCTACTTTAAGACTGAAATTTGTTCCAGCAACCTGCAAATCGCAGTATCCTGCTCTTCAAAAAGGTCAGAGCTTTCCTTTTTATTACTTATCATTGTCATATAGACTTTGGCATAAAGAGACATTTTTGTGTTCAGGAATAAAGGACTTTAAAGTAAAACAAAGGACAGTTTGTGATACACGGACTCTAAAGTATTTCAAGTGAAAGTAATTTATTTCTGCATTTATTAATATTGCATTTAAAGTTAAAGGTCTTTTAATATTCATATTGATTGTTATAGCATTTAAAGTAAAATTTCTGAGCCTAGTATTACCATGCCACTGTAAGGATACAAATATACTGTAGATAGGATAGAAGGTGAAGAGCAAGAGAACCTGTCTGAGTTAGAAGAATGCAGCACTAGTCTTGCCTCAAACAAATATAGCCCAAACAAGTGAACTAAGTCATTCATCACATGCTAAAAAAGTTACCCCTAAAGATGCTGGACACTATGCAGCAAGAAGCAGCACCGAAAGAGAAAAAGTTCGCCAGAATGTATGAGAGATGGAAATTATACATTAAAGACATTCGTAGAAAGTTAAAGCAAGAAAGTAGGAAAAGGAACTTGAGTGAAATGGTTGAAGAATCTGAATCAGAGCTTATGGCAGCATATGTCAACCTGTGGTCGTTTACAACACCTTCCCAGGATATTGTAAGGAACATGGACACATGCACTGCGGTCACTAAAGATTTTGTAAGGCTCATGAGAGAACTATCATCTGCAGCAAACTATGATGAAGTTAAAGCAAGAAAGAGAATGAACGCGCATTTAATGAGAGACTATGCTAGGTCCTTAGGTGGAACGACAATCTCAAGTGGGACTTCCTTCGCTAGCAGAAGAGCCAGCCCCATATCAGAGTCCTCAAGTACTTCAGCCAAATGAAAGGAATTAGCTAAACAACTTGCTGTCAAGAGAGCAGAAATTGAGATAGAAGCTGCCATCGAGGCGCAGAGCCAACTGATGGCTGAAAAGAAAGCTGAAATGGAGGCACAGTGCCAACAGATAAAAAGTCTGGAAAGGCAAAAAGAAGTTAAGATCATGGAAGTCAGACTCAGAGTACATGAAGAGGATATGAATCAGAGTAGTCTTAGATTCAAATCTGTACTAAGTGAAGAAATAGACTCCTATTTTCCTCCATACACCCAAGAGAATAGAAGGAAATCTCCAGCACTTGAGAAAATAAGTCATTATCCTTTCATCCCTGCTCAGAAACACAGAGAGAGGCTTAGTCCATTGTCAGGAAAAAGTTATGTGAATTTACCCCCTATCTCTACCAGAAAAGATTAAGAAAGGGACTCACCTAATTTAGAATTAAGTGACAAAATAGAACCGTGTAATTCTATTCCTAGATGTCATGGCAATGGTCAGGAGAATGTTACAACTATTGTCCCAGTTAGACAACAGATAACAGTCCTCACTAGTCTTCCTGTTCTGGAACCCACTGTATTTTCAGGAGATGTACTGAAGTTCATAGAGTGGAAGGCAAGTTTTGAAATGATCATTGAGCCTCATTGCTTTAGTGCAGTCGACAAGTTATTCTACCTTCAGAGATATGTTGGTGGGGAAGCAAAGGAAGTTCTTGAAGGTAACTTCAATAGAAAAGAAGATGGAGCCTACAAGCAAGCTTGGGAAAAATTGAATGCAAGATATAGTCATCCTTTCTTAGTACAAAAAGCTTTTAGAGAGAAATTGAATAACTGGCCTAAATAGGTCCTAAAGAACACTTCAGACTCCAAAAGTATGGAGACTTCCTGCAAGCATTCAGCAATGCCATCCCACATGTTCAAGGACTAGAAGTACTGAATGACTATCTAGAAAACCACAGGATGCAAGCTAAGCTAACTGAAGAAGTGGGTTCTAGATGGAATCGCTATGTGACTAAACAGATAGATCTAGTTAAGGACTTCCCAAGTTTTAAAGAGTTCTCTGAGTTCGTCAATAAGGAAGCACGAATAGCATATAATCGAGTGACAGCATCTTATGTCTTAAAAACCTTAAAAAAAATGCCTGCGAGAGATATAAGACACAAGAGCAACTAGCTTTGCAACCAACGCAGGAGCTAAAGGTCTAGATACCTACGAGAGCAAATTCAAAGTCACTACTGGGATCAGTAGAGAGACAGAACTGACAAATCTTCAGACTACCTTCAAATGTATGTTCTGTGGAGAGAACCACTCCATACACAAGTGCTAACAATTGAAGAAGAAGTCCCCAGATGAAAAGAAATAGTTTTTACTTTATAACCAACTGTGTTTCGGATTCCTAAGAAAAGACCGTGTTACTAAGGAGTGTAAGAAAAAGGCTGCATGCAGCGTTTGCAAAGGACGCCATCCAACACCACTACACGAAGAACGTCCAAAGAAAGATAAATCCTCAATACCTAAAGATACTGAGGAAGAAAAGGAAGTATCGGTATTCTCTTGCAGAGTGAAGAAAGGTGAAAGCAATGGCATATCAATGGTTGTACCAGTGTGTATTTCAAATCCTAACAGGAGGAACAAGAAACTATATGACTATGCACTACTGGATGCCCAGAGTGACGTCACCTTCATTGATCAAGAACTGCAAGAAATTACAAGTGGCTACAGAACCAGTGAAGCTCAAACTCACCACAATGATGGGAAGAGACACATTAGTGAACAGTCAAAAGGTCAAAGAACTGAGAGTTAGATGACTTCATTCAAACTTCACATTAGATCTACCTCCAGCTTATACAAAAGACGATATACCTCTAGATCGAGATTGCATACCTACCTGTGAAACGGGCAATAAATGGAAGCACCTATCTGTCATATCTCATGAAATATCCCCGCTGAAGGAGTTTGGTGTTGGACTGTTCATAGGTTACGATTGTCCCGAAGCCTTGGTACCATGAAAGGTAATCACAGGAGGAAAGGGTGAACCCTACGCTGTTCAAACTAATCTAGGATGGGGTGTTGTTGGAGGAAAACAGCAGATTGCAAAATCAAGACAGGTCACAGGATTGTGTCAAGTAATCAAGATCCTTTAATCGGATTTTGAAGACATAAGTTCTAAAGAAAAGAGTGTATCCCAAGAAGACATAAAGTTCATACACACTCTAGAAGAAATCCTTCAGCAGAATCAACAAGGTCATTTTGAAATGCCCTTAACATTTAGGAAATGACCTCGTCTGCCAAATAACAGATATTGCCGTAGCAAGGTTGAAATGTTTGAAGAAAAAGATGGGAAGCGATCCCAAATTCAAGAAAGATTATTTGAAATTCATGGAAGGCATCCTCGAAGAAGGACATGCAGAGAAAGTCAATAGTCGACCTAAAGAAGGAGAAGTGTGGTACATCCCACATCAAGGCATTTACCACTCAAGAAAACCAGATAAGATTAGCGTAGTATTTGATTGCTCAGCAAAATACGATGGGGTGGCATTAAATAATTATCTTTTAAAAGGACCAAATCTTACGAACACTCTGCTTGGAGTAATCTGTAGATTTAGAACGTATCTCGTACATGTGTGACGTTGAAAAGATGTTCCACCAGTTTCATGTGAAGAATGAAGATAGAGACTTCCTGAGGTTCCTATGGTGGGAGGACGGAGATACAGATGCAGAGCCAGCAGAATACAGAATTAAAGTACACTTGTTCAGAGCAGCATCGTCTCCAGTTTGCGCCAATTATGATATGAAGTACATGGCCAATCAGAATGAAAAGGATTGCCTATCAGCAACAAGTTTTCTTAAGAAAAACTTTTATGTAGATGATGGTCTTTTAAGTCTAGAGTCCACAGAATCTGCATTCAAACTAGCAAAAGAAAGCCAATAGCTATGCGCAAGAGGAACCCCGCGCCTTCACAAATTCATCTCAAACAACAGAGGGAACGGGAATCTATCAGTGACTGTGAACGTGCATCAACGATGAAGAATGTAGATCTCAATTATGATCATTTTCCAGTTCAGAATGTACTTGAATTGGGATGGAATGTAGAGAATGACAAGTTCTTCTTTGAATAGAAAGTTGCAACTAGACGTACCATTCCTCCCGCAGTGGCTTCTATATTTACACCATTGGGATTCTTGGCCCCTGTAATCCTCAGAGCAAGAGAAATACTGCAAGAATTATGCAGACAGAAGTTAGGATGGGATGAACCCATACCTGAAAATTTGATGCCAAGGTGGGATAGTTGGATAAAAGACTTACAAAACTTAAGAGAAGTTTGGATACCCAGATGTTTTGTACCTCATAATTTCGGAAAGTACAAGAAAATAGAACTTCATCACTTTTCAGATGCTAGTAGTTATGGTTATCGTCAGTGTTCCTAAATCAGAGTGATAGGAGAAGGAAAAATACACTGTACCCTGGTTATGGGAAAGGCCAGAGTTGCTCCTACTAGTATTCAGACAATACCAAGACTTGAATTGACAGCAGCCGTAGTTTCAGCATCAGTAAGCAAGTTTCTGAAAGAAGAATTGGAGTTAAAAATAGATGAAGAATATATTAGGACAGACTCACAAGTTGTACTAGGATATATATATACTATGTTAATATAAACAATGAAGCTCGAAGATTCCATATTGTTGTCGCCAACAGAGTTCAGAAAATTCGGGAAATGACAAATGCAGAACATTTCTTTGGGAAAAGTTATAGAATTGTGTATGTGTGATCCAGAAGTAAAGGTTGTACAAACATTGAGCACTGCAGCCAAGTGCCAAGATGACATACTTGAAAGACTAGCGAGATGTTCAAAATGGAATATGGTCATAAACGTAGTAGCTCAAATTCAACGTTTGGCAATGGGAATCATTGAATGTAGAGGAAACAATGAAAGCTGAAGAAACAGTCATAAGACTCATTCAACAGAGATTTTACAGTGAAGAGTTGAAGAGACTTAATTAAGAACCTAAAAGGCTTCCAAACACCACCCATTGTACAAGCTTAAAGGGAACCTGTCATCAACTTTATGCTGCCCATACTAATGGCAGTATAAAGTAGAGACAAATGAATTGATTTCAATGGTCTGTCATTTCTAAGTTAACAGTAAGGGGTTGCCGAGAACCAACATTACAATCATCTCAGACTAGGCCTTGGAAAGAGTAAAATCTACATGAGAAGAGTCATGGTTATTCATGAACTCCTGTTCTCCCTGCCCACCTGCTTATGATTGACAGTCTTCTACCAAGTTTTCTCCCTTTGTCTCTAGGAGAGACTCTTCTTAACCTCCTCTGGACCGCCGCACACAGGATCGCGTGATCTCGGCGGCCCAGTTATTCCTCGTTGACGCGCGGGCGCACAGAAGATCGGGGCAGGCTCAGAAGAAGTTCGTCACCAGCCTGCCAGCCAATGATCGTCGCTGACAGGCTGGTGACTTTTAAAAAAACGAATCACAAGCCATATAATGCATTATATTTATAAATATAATGCATTAAATGGCTGTTGTGCTCTGTGCTGGGTCCTTTTCATCGGTTGGACCCAGCACAGAGCACATGTCACAGTGAGTACACCAAGCACTACATATTTAGCCCCAGATAACCCTCCATCAATTAACCCCTTGATCACCCCTTTCAATCACCTGTCAATCACTAGTGAAAGGGAAAAAAGTGATCAGTGTATACTGTCACTTTTTTTTTTCACCAGTATTGACTGTTAGGTTTGGGCTCCTTTGGTAGGTAGTTAGCTTCCGTTAGCGCCCAGCCCACCGCACCGCAGTCACTGATTCGCTGATTAGCGTAGCGCTAATCAGCATTTGTACTTTTATAATATCTGTAAGTGATCAATACTGATCACAGTCAGATCTATAATAGTATTAGTGTCACCTTAGTTCGACCCCACCCAAAACGCAGTGTTTGCCCGATCAGGCCTGATCGGTTGCCCACACGTGCGTTCACCCACGCCCGCCCCGCCGCAGTGACAAAAAATATATATATTTTTTTATTACTGCACAATCACTTCACAAGCGCTGCGGCGATAAAAAAATCAGTTTTGATCTTTTTTATCAATCGTAGCGGCTTCCTGTACTTCGCTAGCCTCCCATTTGTAAGACAGGCTTGCTTTTTTTCTTGGGTAGTCTCAGGGAATACCCCCTAAATTTAGTTTTCCAAATGTCAAATAAGGGGTATTCGTCTGAAGAGGCCTACAGGATTCTGACCCAGTCGAATGAGGAATGGGAATCCTCATCTGACGAATCTAGCGGGTCAGAATATGAACCTGTAGAAAGCAGTGGCAGTCTGACCCAAAGTTCGGACGAGGAGGTTGAGGTCCTTGATACCACCAGGCGTACCCGGCCTGTGTCGCTAGACCACAGGTTGCTCAGGATCCGTTTCAAGGGCAGCAGAGTGGGGCTGGCGCTGGCGGATTACGTAGTGAGGCATACACCAGCAGCGCAGCCCATCCTGGACCTACGACCAGCACTGCCGTAGAACATGGTGAAGTGGCGAGCACCAGAAGGGCAGTTGAAGCTGGTACGGTGGCACGTGCAATAGTTCCCCCGTAGCAGCCACCGCGCAGACAGGCCCGTAGAGCCCCTAGAATCCTTAAAGGTGCTGGCAAACCCTGATTGGCAGCCCCCATCTTTAGCCGCACCATTAGTTCCCCCTTTCACCGCCCAGTCAGGAGTTCGGGTGGAGACAGCTCAGATCGGATCGGCACTGGGGTTTTTTGAGCTGTTCTTCACTGCGGAGCTCTTTGACTTAGTCGTGGCAGAAACAAACCTTTATGCCACTCAATTTATAACCGCCAACCCGGGAAGCTTCTATTCCCAGCCTTTCCGGTGGAAAACAGTCCAAGTTTCCAAATTTAAAACTTTTCTGGGCCTTCTCCTCAACATGGGCCTAACAAAAAATCATGAATTGCGGTCATATTGGTCCACAAACCCAATTCATCACATGCCCATGTACTCTGCTGCCATGTCCAGGACACGATTTAAGACCACCCTGCGTTTCCTGCACTTTAGTGACAACACCACCTCTCGTCCCAGAGGCCACCCAGCTTTTGACCGGCTCCACAAAATTCGGCCCCTCATAGACCACTTCAACCAAAAATTTGCAGATTTGTATACACCTGCACAAAACATCTGCATAGACGAGTCCCTGCTACATTTTATGGGGTCAAATTTTATAAGCTCTGTGAAAGGGCCATAGGCTATACCCACAAATTTTGTGTCTATGAGGGTAAAGATCAGACCCTGGAGCCGGTTGGTTACCCTGACTACCTGGGGAGCAGTGGGAAGACAGTCTGGGACTTGGTGTCACCCTTATTCGGCAAGGGGTACCATCTTTATGTGGACAATTTCTACGCAAGTGTGCCCCTCTTCAGGCATTTGTTACTAGAACAGATTGGCTGCTGTGGCACCGCGCGACCTAGTCACCGGGGGTTTACCCCAATGGCTCGTTACCACCCGTCTTGCAAGGGGGGAGAGGGCTGCCTTGTGTAACGAAGAACTGCTTGCGGTGAAATGGAGAGACCGGCATGACGTTTACATGCTCTCCTCCATTCACGCAGACACGACAGTCCAAATTGAATGGGCAACCAGTGTCATTGAAAAGCCCCTCTCGGTCCACGACTATAATTTGCTCATGGGAGGGGTGGACTTCAATAAGCAGATGTTGGCCCCACATTTGCTTTCCCGAAAGACCAGACGCTGGTATAAGAAGGTGTCTTTATATCTAATTCAATTGGCTATGTACAATAGTTTTGTTCTCTACAGTAAGGCTGGGAGAACAGGATCCTTCCTCAAATTTCAGGAAGAAATCATCGAGAACCTCCTTTATCCAGGAGGTTCCGTGGCCCCAAACACCAGTGTAGTGAGCCGTTTACACGAGCGACACTTCCCCAGTGTCGTTGCTGGTACCTCAACCCAACCGCCACCCTGAAAAAGATGTCATGTCTGTAGCAGGAGTGGAATAAGGCGTGACACCCGCTATTTCTGTTCTGACTGATCTGACCACCCTGCCCTATGCCTAGGGGAGTGTTTCTGGAAGTACCACACTCAGGTACACTTAGGAACGTAGGGACCGCAGGACACAGGTAGTTTTTACAATCAGGATCTAGGGTCTCTCAGGATACTAGGTTTTGAGAGACCCTAACAGACAGGGGTGTTAGTGTGCAACTGCAGCTATGTGAAACGGTAGAAACGTCTCCTTTCACTTGGGATAAAGTGCATAATTTACTTCACACCATCTCTGTGCGATTTACACTTTACACATTGTCCTATGGGAGAGGAGAGGTTTCTGCAAGGAAAATAAAGAGTGAAAAGAAAAAAAAAATTAAACAGGTAGCAAGAAAAAGAAATCTTGAGTTAGTTTAGGTTTTAAAAGTTTTATGATGTTCAAGTTTATAAAGTTCGTAACGTTCAAATTTATGAGCCTGCTGCTTGTTTTTTCTTCTTTTTTTCTTTTTTTTACTAACCACCCTTTATTTTCCAGCTGGACCAACCGATCAAAACGCTGCAGCACTGATGTGCATTCTGAGAGAAGCATTGGGCTGCTGTCAGAAGACACGTGAAGTCGGTGTATGCGGCGCTGCAGGACGAGATTTCTTCTCCGCAGTACAGGTACATTTGCACAGGCATATGAGCTGAGGAGAGGTGTTGGAGTTCATATGCTTTGGCAAACACTTTGTATAAAAAATCTGGCAAAGATGTCTTCCTCCACAACGATCGATTGATCGATGTGAATGGAGAAATCACGTTTGCCAGGACATAGGAGCTGAAGTGGGTATGGATGTTTGGGCGGAGCCCCTTCGTCCTGGCAATCGCCAGGCCCCTCTTTTTTTTTTTTTGCATACTTTTTGCAGAGATTTTTTCATCCACATCGATCGATGCAAATGAAGAAATCTGTGCCGTTCATTTTTATTTTCAGCCCAGAGGCTGAACAGGAAAAAAAATCTCATTACCCGTATGCTCCATACAAGGAGAATAGCAGAAACTCCTAATGCTGCCCATACATGTAATGATTATGGAGACCCTCAAATGCCAGAGCAGTACAAAAACCTCACATGTGACCCCATTTTGGAAAGAAGACACCCCAAGGTATTCGCTGAGGGGCATATTGAGTCCATGAAAGATTGAACTTTTTGTCACAAGTTAGCGGAAAGGGAGACTTTGTGAGAAAAAACAAAAAAAATCTAATTCCGCTAACTTGTGCAAAAAAAAAAAATCTTCTATGAACTCGCCATGCCCCTCACGGAATACCTTGGGGTGTCTTCCTTCTAAAATAGGGTCACGTGGGGTATTTATACTGCCCTGGCATTTTAGGGGCCCTAAAGCGTAAGAAGAAAAATGCGTAAAAATGCCCTCCTAAAAGGTACTCATTGGAATTAGGGCCCCTTTGCGCATCTTGGCTGCAAAAAAGTGTCACTCATGTGGTATCACCGCACAATGTGTTTAGGGGTGTATTTTTACATATAAATGTAAAAAAGTGTTTATGATATGGCACTCATATTTTGGAATTAAAACACTTAAAGATTTATTAAATATATTTCCACACTGATGCAATACAAATTTGACTTCCTTTTAAAATCTTCTATTAAATGAACCTTTTTTATCCCCCTTTTTTTTCTCAAAAAGGAGAAAAAAATCTTTCCATACAAATAAAAAAGTTTACATGTATAAGGACTTCCTAAATAATAAAATTCATGGACAAAAAATCGCCTTTCAAATACACCATATATATGCTAGCAATATTTATCAATAGATGTGCGTAATATCCAATGGAATGGGCAATTAGATATATAGTTCATCATTCGGTGTTATTAATCCACTCAAATTTCGCATGCTGTTTGACATGTCCTTCAATGAATACGCAATCTACCAACGAGAAATATTCAAAAGAATGACCGCATTCAATAGTGGTCAGTTATTCCATGCCCCGATTATGGGGAAAAAATAAAAATAAAATAAATAAAATCGAATGCAAATGTCACTATATTCGGTGGCGTCCCACCTGTTTAGCATTCAATTCCTCCTTACCTCCGTGAGGCTGGCACGCCGACAGCGGGGATTCGCACAGTGAGTTACCAGCCTCACGGAGGTAAGGAGGAATTGAATGCTAAACAGGTGGGACGCCACCGAATATAGTGACATTTGCATTCGATTTTATTTTTATTTTGTTTTTATTTTTTTTCCCATAATCGGGGCATGGAATAACTGACCACTATTGAATGCGGTCGTTCATTTGAATATTTCTCCTTGGTAGATTGCGTATTCATTGCAGGACATGTCAAACAAGATGGGAAATTTGAGTGGATTAATAACACCGAATGATGAACTATATATCTAATTCCCCATTCCGTTGGATATTACGCACATCTATTGGTAAATATTGCTAGCATATATATGTTGTATTTGAAAGGCGATTTTTTGTCTATGAATTTTTTATTTATGAATTTATTTATTTAGGATGTTCTTATACATGTAAACTTTTTTTATTTGTATGGAAAGTTTTTTTTTCTCCTTTTTGAGAAAAAAAAAAGGGGGAGAAAAAAGGTTCATTTAATAGAAGATTTTTAAAGGAAGCCAAATTTGTATTGCATCAGTGTGGAGATATATTTAATAAATGTTCAAGTGTTTTAATTCCAAAATATGAGTGCCATATCATGAACACTTTTTTACATTTGTCTATTTGGGTGTGTGGAGCTCACACCAGTCTGATATTGAGCACCATTTTTTCCATTTATTTGCTGGTAGAGCCACCTCATCTGTTTTTTCGTGTATTTTTACATATACCCATGCTGGGTGAGAGAAATATCTCTGTAAATCTGTAACTTTGCATAAAAAAATTGAAAAAGTTGTGATTTACAGGGATATTTTTCACACCCAGCATGGTTATATGTAAAAATACACCCCAAAACACATTGCTCTACTTCTCCTGAGTACGGCGATACCACATGAGTGACACATTTTTGCAGCCAAGATGCGCAAAGAGGCCCTAATTCCAAGGAGTACCTTTAGGATTTCACAGGGCATTTTTACGCATTTGGATTCCAGACTTCTTCTCACGCTTTAGGGGCCCTCAAATGCCAGGGCAGTATAAATACCCCACATGTGACCCTATTTTAGAAAGAAGACACCCCAAGGTATTCCGTGAGGGGCATGGCGAGTTCATGTAAAATTAAATTTTTTGTCACAAGTTAGCGGAAATTGATTTTTTTTTTCAAAAAATGTGACAAAAAATAAAAACTTCCATGAACTCACTATGCCCATCAGCAAATACCTTAGGGACTCTACTTTCCGAAATGGGGTCATTTGTGGGGTGTTTGTACTGTCTGGGCATTGTAGTGCCTCAGGAAACATGACAGGTGCTCAGAAAGTCAAAATGCGGAAATTCACTTTTTTGCACCATAGTTTTTAAATGCTATAACTTTGACCCAAACCAATAAATAGTTGCATGACCGAGCAATAAACGGTGAAATTAGTGTAGTGCAGAATTGTAAAAAGTGGCTTGGTCATTAAGGGTGTTTAAGCTAGGGGGGCTGATGTGGTTAAGTAGCTTTGACTCTTTTCAATTCCTGTGCTGCAATGATTATGATGCTGGTTCTCAACAACCACTTAGTTTAAGTTCATGAGTGACACACTCCTGAAGTCAGCATTTCTATCACTATTTTATGTGACCCTAAGTGAGGTCTGCATAAAATTGATGACAGGTTCCCTTTAATCTTGTTCTGCAGGATGGTATACTGAAGGTGGAAGGGCAATTGGAAAATGCATCGTTACCTAGCAGAGTTAAGCATCCAGTAATTTTACCCAAAAATTCTACCTTCACAAGATTGATTATTGATCACTACCACAACAAATCCTTACATCAGGGAAGAAGCTTTACCCAAAGCTGATTGAGAGAAGGTGGTTACTGGATAGTGAAAGGAAGCAAAGTTATGTACACGTAGACCAACCAAAGAACAAAGAATGGCAGATTTACCGGCAGATCGTGTAAACCCATCACTACCATTTCTTTATAGCGGAATGGATTGTTTTGACCAATTCATCACCAAGCAGAACCACAAGGAGTACAAGAGATATGGACTAATATTTACATGTCTAAGTTACAGAGCCATTCACCTGGAAATGTTAGAAGATATCTCAACTGACGCATTCATCAACGCCTTAAGATGTTTTTTTTTTATAGCAATTAGCGGTACTGTCAAAGGGCTTAGATCTGACCAAGGATCTAATTTTGTCGGAGCAAATAATGAATTGAAGAAAGCTCTAAAGGAGATTGATAAAGAAATATTAGCTGAGTATTTGTTAGAGAAACAGTGTGATTTTCACATGAATGCTCCAAATGTAAGCCATACAGGAGGAGTTTAGGAAAAACAAATCAGAACTGTAAGAAATTTGTTAAGTTCAGTGTTGAAAAAGAATGCCAGAATAATGAATGATGCTTCACTTAGGACCCTATTCTATGAAGTAATGTCTATTGTTAACAGTCGTCCACTTACAGTTGATAACATCAACGACCCAACAAGTTTGGAGCCTTCAACTCCCAACCATTTACTTCACCTTAAGTCTGATAATATACAGCCACCGCCTGGCAAGTTCACCAAAGAGGATTTATATGCTAAAAGGAGATGGCGAAGAGTTCAATATCTATCAGAACAGTTTTTGAATTGATGGTAGAAAGAGTACTTAGCCAATCTGATGCTAAGAAGTAAATGGCAAACACCCAGAAGATTTACCTAGAAGTCAATGTAAATGGGCCAAAGTTCTAGAAGTTCAAAAGGATGAAGACAGACTAGTAAGAAGAATGTTGTTACAAATAGGACACTCAAAACTTAACAAAAATGGAAAACCTCTCACTACTCCACTCAAGTTGGAACATCCTATACAGAAGTTAGTTGTTATGCTTGAGAGTGATAAAAGACACTTGGAAAGCTGAGAACCTGAGGGAAAAGTCCCCAAATTCATGTTTAAGTCCTACCACTAAGAGCAGAGAATTATAGGTAATTTTGGTGGGAGTGTAGCTGGCCAGCTAACACCTGTCCTAGGTTGCCAATATAACTTATATGTTGATATAGCTAGACTTGCCAATAAATTTAATACAGTTCCTATGTTTATATATTAGAGACAGAAAGAGAGTTATTTCATATAACAGTTATATATTGTGTTCACAGAAGCAGAAAAGATAATATGCCTTTAGGATTCAGTAAATGAATGCAAGGTAAGCTCAATGACACAGCAGAATTAACAACAGAAAGCATAGAGTTAAACTGTTGTTACTGCCCAGGAGTATTACCAATCACAGCCAACCTCACACTGAGAATATGTGGGAAATCCCCTAGCAGAATCTTCTGGAGTCAGTATAGACCAGAGAAGAGGAGCTATACAGACATTTCCGGTCAGAGCTGTGTTTTATGGGAACAAGATACCAAATAGGTATTTAGACCGGTCATACAGTATAATTTTCATATTGTTAATACTGTGATGAGAACTATATACTGAGACCAGTTGTATATGTTTGTTTACAGTTCCACCAAACTACTTACAAACTGCAAGCAAACTACGCACAAACTGCGCAATCAAAGCAAATTAAAATAAATCAAACTATTGGTAAACCTCAGATATACCTCTCAGAGTGATTATAAAGTGCTTACATTACTTAGAATGAAAGTACAGATACTGAAGAGAGACATATATCCACCATTTATGTTGAGTGATAAGATTCATCTTGTTTTAACCTTGTCGCACTCTGCTGTAATATGCTTGGAGTAGGGTTCCCGCCCCAATTGTAAATAAAGAAAAAGACTCCAGCGCAATATGACTTGATTTATTTTATTGTATGATTACTGCGGCTTTAAACATAACGTTTCGGCCGTGCGGCTTTCTTCAGACTAATGCCGCTGGTGATTTTAAAGGGTTCTAGTGCAATAGAGCAGAATTACGGGGGTACCGCTAGTGAAAAAGGCGCCTTCACTAGCGGTACCCCCACAATTCTACTCTATTGCACTAGAACCCTTTAACATAACTAGCGGCATTAGTCTCAAGACAGCTGCACGGCCGAAACGTTACTGTATGTTTAAAGCCGCAGTAACCAAACAATAAAAGAAATCAAGTCAATCCATATTACGCTGGAGTGATAAGATTGAACAGTTAAACCACTATTTTATGCATACAACCATTTTTTGATACTTTTTGCAATACCTGTTTGTATATGGACTATCTGCTGCGGAGATAGAGGAAAAGTTGAAGTTAATAAAAAAGTTATTTAAGCAGTTGGTGTGCTTTTTAAGCCTACTGTTTACATAGAACGGCGCTAGAAGAATTAGCTCAAAAGAAACATGACTAATGCAGAGTAATAGACTGTCTGGTTGGACTAAAAAGTTAGAGATATCAAATTCTTCTAATGCCACAGCGCAAAAAGGACTTCATAGTGCTGCACCTGTCACAGTGCCCTTCGCTGGCGGGAAATCTGAGTCAGGCTGTTATACCAGCACTCCGATCTCCCCTTGGTGGGAGGCCCCCATCCCACACATCTAGATATGTAAATCTGTAAGAAAGAATATATAAAAAAAGTTATGGAAATATATAGTGAGGGAAATGAAGAAAATATTGCACAAGAAAGGGACTCAGAATGAATTATGGGATGTGTATAGAAGTTAGTAGATGATGATAAAACATTCATATCTAAACAGTTTGATATTTGTGTCTCCACTTTATTCTTATTTTTATTTATATTTGTATTCGTATTTATTTTTACACATTTTGAATCAGTTTAATATGATTATAGTATGTTACACACTGGGTAGCAATCAAGCCTAAAAAAGCCAGTCTCTAATTGGCTAGTAGTAAGGTGTTTAACTGCCTCTTGGGCTCCACATAGAATCCCTGGGGTACGTGAAGTGGGGGTAGGTTTATTGATATTGCTAGTTACATCATCATCATTCTTTATTAAATGAAATGAAATTGTGTGAAAGTACAGTGACTCCTTAAAAATGACCTATAACCTCCCCTGACATATCTGTTTTTGTAGTTACTTGCTTTCCCTATGTAATAACAATTCTGAAATATCTACTTTTTTGTCTCAATATTGTGTTATACCTTTATTATTCCATCTAGACGTTTATGAATAAATTGTCCACAGGCTGCAATAAAGGTCCAGTTTTATTAATGAATAGACAAAAGTCTGCAATAAAGGTCCATCTGGATATTACCAGCAGGGGGTTTGCTCCTACATAGTCTTTCACTAGCAGCACTGATTTGATAGAGGCAGACTGTGCAAGGACTCGTCCCCCCCTCCCCCACTGAGAACCCCCATCTGGACCTTTAATGCAGACTGCTAGTAATTAAAGCACAACATGGAGTCATGAGAATAGATGCTTCATAATTCTGAAAGTAGTTACTAAAGCAGATGTTGGGAGAGGTGGCAGCTCCTGTTTCAATGAGATTAACCTGGTTGATGTTATTCAGTGCCACTATAGCATACTCAGTGTTTGTCCTAATTATTAAAAAGCGAACCCAAATTGACCAACAATGCCCAGAATGTTAACACTGGAAGAGGAGGGGAATCAAACTGGAGTCCATCTGCTATGAGGCAAAAATAGCAACAGTTGGCCAAGGAATTTGTGCTCGGTGTCTAATCAGAATGGCCATACTTCTCAGATCAATGATCAAACAGATCATACAATGTCGATGTTGAGCAGGTAAACAGTATAGACAATGCAGCACCCGCATAACATACTGCCACCTGACCCCTGCTGATGTGCAAGAGGGGGATTAAATGGCCCCCTGGGCATCAGCCCACTGGGAAATTTCCCTGTAGGGTCTGGGAGTTGGACAACTGAGGATAGGTCATTAATATGAGAAAAACATACAACCCCTTTAATAGAAAAGTCTGCATTTAGCCAATGTACACCTAGCGATCTTGTGTAATTAACCATCTAAAAGATTTTATTGATAAAAACATAAAAATGTTAAAATAATTTTTACAATAAATTAGGTAAGTAGAAAAGCTGATGTACTGTATATGGTATTTTATGTTGCATATTATATGGTATTTACCATATAAGTTAATATTCATCAACTTTTTTAGTTTTCATAAAGGTTTAGCAAATTAGATCTTCAAGGTCTTTTTGTGTTAATTTTAAATTTGACAAATATTCACACTAAATCTTTATGCTATCTTTTTTTTTTTAACAGAAATAGATTTTTTACCCTTCAAAACCTGAGGGTAAACTCTAATCTCATATAAACTGGCACATCTTGTACAACAAGGTCATTGAGCAGAGACAGAACCAGGACGACATGGATATACATCATCATAGAGTGCAGTTTGATGATTTGTAGGACATTAAAGTCACTAGTCATAGAATATATTTTCTGTGTTCATTATTAGCTGTCGTATAAATTTATATAGACATGATGTAAATGTCAAAAAAAGGAACAGTTCAAAATGTTTAAAAAGAAAAAAAGAAATTATACATTTTTTGAATGCTTTAGAATGCTTTTACTTATTCAAGTGATTCTGAGAATGTTTTCTCTTGACAAATAGCATGGTATGTTAGTGGTAAATTTGAGTTGATATGTTTTACCTTTATTTATTTTAAAAAATCCAAAATTTACAGACAATTTAGAAATATTCTCTATTTTCTAAATTTGAATTTCTTTGCTGTTAAGACGGATAGTGATACCTCCTACAATAGTTATTAACACTCACCATATGTCTACTTAGTGTTAGCATCATTTTGTAATGTCATTTTATTTCATTAGTTAGAATGATTATCATTTTTTAATACATTTTTCAAAATTTCAACAAAATTTCCAAAATTGACTTTAAAGTTACACTGGGGAACTTACAGAATATAAACCATCCATAAATGACCCCTGTAAACCAGTGAAACAAGACAACAACCATGCTAACCATTGAATCACTATGATTATGACTTTGTATTTGCCTTTTTGCTAATAAAGCCTTTATATTGTTGAAGGAAAATGTAATTGCTTTGTGGACTGTGTTCACACAGGTACTGTTGGGTTTCTGTATACTTTTTTTGACAGTGAAAATAGAATAGTCTGCAAAGATACATCACTAAAAAAGGTAACCTGATAAAAAACAGATTCAGACAGATTACTTATAAGTCAAAGGGACTTGGCAAGATTTATTGGGATCCATCTGAAAACAGATTCATCATACTGTGATGGCTCTCTTGAATACAGAAACCATGATGTCTTGGAAGTCCATAGGATGTCTCTATAGTAGTTCAGTTTGTCCTCCCTCTCAGCGGGTGTATAAAAGGCTCACATTTTTGGACCGGTAGCGAGGGTCCAACAAGGTGAAGAGCCAGAAGTCATCCCTCTGCCGAATGTTGACAATTCGACTGTCAATACGCAAGCAAGTAAGCATGCATCAGGCCATTTGTTCAAGTGACTTGGAGGGACTCCCTGCCTCCAGCTCTACTGCATACTGCCACAGTGTGTCTGGGTCCTCTGCCTCCTCTGGTATGCTCCTGCTCCTCCTCTCCTGTCACCTGTTTAGAAAAACCACCCATTTTGCTGCACATTGCTTGTGCTCCAATCTCCTGCTCCTCCAGTTCAGCCTCCACAGGGCTCATGTGGCCATGAGATCTAGACGCCACGTCCTCAGTCCCCTGACCAGCCAGATTTACCAGCATCTGTTCCAGGACATGAA
This sequence comes from Bufotes viridis, assembly GCA_033119425.1. Taxonomy (NCBI): domain Eukaryota; kingdom Metazoa; phylum Chordata; class Amphibia; order Anura; family Bufonidae; genus Bufotes; species Bufotes viridis. The sequence goes on from CM065591.1 coordinate 158,263,187, forward strand.
GCAGTTGAATGACATCCTTCATCCCTTAGTCCTGGCGACTGACAAATAACGTGGCCTCCTCAAAGGACCTGAGCAAACGGCAGGTGTCACTCATGAGCTGACACTGGCTGACATCGAATTTATACAGCGGAGTACTCCTGTCCGTTTGTTCGTACAAATGGTCCAACATATGGAGGGTTGAATTCCAACAGTTGTAAACGTTGCATATCATGTTGTCGGATGCCGTTCTGCCGCTGCAGATCAAGGAGGGTGTGCTTTGCTGTGTACGAGTGGCTGAAGTGCATGCAAAGTTTACTGGCCATTTTTAGGATGTCTTGCAGATGGTTGGAAGATTTAAGGAACCCCTTGACAACCAGATTGAACACGTGCCATGCAGGGCGCATGGCTCATCCCTCCTTGATGTAGAACCAACACCATTTTCTTCTCGTTGTCGGTCACCATGGTTCAGATTTTGAGTTATCGCAGAGAAAGCCAGGATTTGATATCTTGATAAAGAACACGGAGCAGTTCCTCCCCTGTGTGACTACGTTCGCCCAGGCAAATGAGGTGCAGAACACCACAGTGCGCTGCACATGTGGTATTCTGGAGGGGCACTGTAAATTGTCCCTGCAGTGGAGGCTAAGGACATGGTGGAGGATGAGGGGGCAGAGGCAGAAATTGTTGCAGGGCCAACGGCGTGAGAATGTAAAGGCAGAAGCGGCATCACCTGGCCAAGTTGCTGGTGTGGTTGTGCAGGAACCACATTCACCCAGTGGGCCATAAAGGACATGTATTGGACCCTGACCGTAGTTACAGCTCCACATGTTGGCATTGACGTGCACTTTGGCAGACACCGACAGGCTCAAAGACTGGCCCACCTTCTATTCTACATGTGTGTGCAGGGCTGGTACTGCCTTATTCCCAAATAAATGATGGGTTGGGACTCTCCACCTTGGCTCGGCACAATCCATCAGTTCTCTGAAAGGTGCAGAGTCCATCACTTGGAAAGGGAGGGGCTGCAGCACCTGCAACTTGTACAGGAGCATGTTCAGCTTCTGCCCTGTTGGATGAGTGCACGCATACTGTTGTCTCTTGGCAATGGCTTCAGTGATCGATTGCTGACGGAATGACTGACGAGGAGTAGGAGGGCGAGGAGCAGGAGCATGAGGACCAGCAGAAGATGGGAAGGACAGACAGTTCCCTTCAGCTGCGGTGGTGGAGCCTTGACTGCCTGAAATCGGCTGCGTGCCACTGGGGGATGCAGCGGTTGCTGTGGCAGGCTGGACCACCACATCGGAGCCACGGTTCTCCCAGGCCACTTTATGGTGACGCTGCATACGTTGACGCAGGGCCAAGGTGCCAACCTTGGCACACTGGCCACGCCTCACCTTCTGCCCACAGATTCTACATACGATATGGCCATGTTCACCTCCTCCGGCGGCTTAACAAAAAACTGCCAAACCGCCAAGTTGGTGATTTTACCCCCAACACTACACACTGTCTGACTGCTACCGCCGCTGCCTCAGTGAACCCATGCACCGCTACTTCCTGGGCAGGTAGGCTCCTCAGAAGCAGGTGGTCTACCCCGGGCACGTTCGGCTCCCGACCTCCCACTGCTGCCACCCTGCTGACTCCCGGCCATGCTAGTGACTTGCTGGCTCTGCTGCTGTCTCACAGACAAGCTGCCACCCTCTTCTCCCGATGATAATGAAGCCCCTTCGTCACACTGCTCCCAAGAGCGATCAGTTACATCATCATCATCGAGTACTGTCTGCACATCACTGATGTCCTCTTCAACCATCTCTGGGTCAGCAGCCTGACCGCTCGCAACACCAGCTCCCAGCAGCAGATGTCTTCTTCACATCTTGGCTGACCAGTAGCTGCTGACTGTCCTCTAGTATCTCGTCCTCACTGTACAGTGGAGCTGAGCCCACAGCATACAATACTTCTCTGGCTGAGGGAACAGAAAAGGACAGAGGCAGCTTGAGGACAGGTAAGGGCACAGGGCCTGCTCCTGGGCCATGATAACTAAGGGTTGTGTCCGACTCTTTGCTGGGGGTGCCTCATGTCACTTGCGACGAAGTCGAAGATCGAGTCAACTATTCAAGAACCATGGGGTTGCTGGTCACGACACAACCACTAGCTGACACTGAAAGCTCAAGCCTTTCTAAGTGACCCCTGCTGCCATGGCCCATTACTCAGCTGTGACCTCTTCCTGTGCCAGAAACATTTAGGCCTCTGCCACTCCCCTGTGCAGGGCCTGGCACTTCTGACACTGTCTGACATACTGTTAGATCAAATAAATAAATAAATAAAAAGGAAATTAAAACACCCCCAAACAGTCTGTAATTTTCTCACTTCACCACAAAACGTCTAATAAGCATTTTTTCCCCCCCCACTAATACACACAAAAAAGAGCATTAAAAAATATAACTGCACAGCTGAACGGCAAATACTGTATATTTTTCTTTTGCCACTAATACACCCCACAAAAGGCTTTTAAACATATAACTGCACCGCTGAACAGCAAATATATTTTTATTTTGCCACTATTACACGACAAAAAGGACTTTAAAACATATAACTGCACCGCTGAACAGCAAATATATTTTTATTTTGGCACTATTACACGACAAAAAGGGATTTATAACGTATAACTGCACCGCTGAATGGCAAATATATATTTTTTTGCCACTAATACATGACAAAAAGGGCCTTAAAACATATACTTGCAATGCTAAACGGCAAACATATTTTTCTTTTTCCACTTATACATGCCCCAAAAGGCTTTAGAACATATAACTGCATCACTGAACGGAAAATATATTTTTATTTTGGCACTATTACATGACAAAAAGGTCTTTATAACATAACTGCACCACTGAACGGCAAATATATATTTATTTTTCACTAATACACACCACAAAAGGCTTTAGAACATACAACTGCACCGCTCAACGGCAAATATATTTTTCTTTTTCCACTTATACATGCCACAAAAGGCTTTAGAACATATAACTGCACCACGGAACGGCAAATATATTTTTATTTTGCCACTATTACACGACAAAAAGGGCTTTATAACATATAACTGCACCGCTGAACAGCAAATATATATATATTTTTGCCACTAATACATGACAAAAAGGGATTTATAACGTATACCTGCACTGCTAAATGGCAAATATATTTTTCTTTTTCCAGTTATACATACCCCAAAAGGCTTTAGAACATATAACTGCACCACTGAACGGCAAATATATATTTATTTTGCCACTATTACACGACAAAAGGGCTTTAGAGCATATAACTGCACTGCTGAACGGCAAATATATTTTAATTTTGCCACCAATACAGGCCACAAAAAAGGCTTTAGAACATATAACTGCACCGCTGAACGGCAAATATATTTTACTTTTGCCACTAATACAGGCCACAAAAGGCTTTAGAACACATAACTGTACCGCTGAACAGCAAATATATTTTTCTTTTGCCACTAATACATGACAAAAAGTGCTGCAATTTTAGCACTTCACCACACAACGACTAATAAGCTCTTTTTTCCCCACTAATACAAGCCAAAGAATGCTTTAGAACTTATAACTGCACCGCACAAGGCTAAACAAGACGTAGAAATTTTTCCTTGTAATAAGCCCTGTTAATGGCTGTAACACCCCAATAACAAGAACAGTTTGCTGGAATTACAGAGCTGTATAACGGCAATTTGGATCCTCAGTCAGTGCAGCAAGGTGTTATAGGATTGTTCCTATTACCCAGGCTGTAACCTCCCCTACTGAACTCTATTCAAATTAATGCTGTGGAATGATTCCTCCCCATGCTTTCCCTACACCTTGAATAATCTTTCCCTGCACTTGTAAATCGTTTTTTTAGCACAATTAAGTTTTTTCTAACACTGTCCCTAGTGCCTGCTGATGTCTCTCCCTGCACTAAGTACACTGGTAAATGGCCGAATCCAAGATGGCTGAGGCTATTTATAGGGCTGTGACATCACAGGGCTGGCTGGCTGCTGATTGGCTGCATGCATGGCATTATGGGAGATCCCGCCTTCCCAGAGTTCCTTGCTTAATGTCCTCACACGTGCAGCAGCCAATCAGCAAATTTGGATTTGATGCAAATCGAGTTTTTGACTGTGTCATAAGTTATTTCAGTGCTATGCAAAGTTGTCTGCTTTATGCCTGTACTATGACGTCACTGTTTGTATAATAGATAAATTGTATTATCACTGAGTAGAATGTATCCATATTGCGACGTCACTGTGTGCATTATCCCTTTACTGTGACATCACTGTGTACCTTATTTCTCAATGATCACATAAATTTGTACATTAATCCTGTTCTGTGAAATCACTGTGTGCATTATTCCATGTATTTTGGTAGATCAATCACAAGCTTTTCTGAACTGGCAGATGGACGTGGTCATGGCTAGAGTTGAGCGAACACCTGGATGTTTGGGTTCGAGAAGTTCGGCCAAATTTCCCGAAAATGTTCGGGTTCGGGATCCGAACTCGACCCGAACTTCATCCCGAACCTGAACCCCATTGAAGTCAATGGGGACCCAAACTTTTGGGCACTAAAAAGGCTGTAAAATAGTCCAGGAAAGGGCTAGAGGGCTGCAAAAGGCAGCAAAATGTAGGTAAATGCCCTGCAAACAAATGTGGATAGGGAAATGAATTAAAATAAAATAAATAAAAATTAACCAATATAAATTGGAGAGAGGTCCCATAGCAGAGAATCATGCGTCATATCACCCACCACTGGAGAAGGCCACTTTGAGATATTTAGGCCTCAGCACCCAGACAGAGGAGAGAGGTCCCACAGCAAGGAATAAGGCGTCATATCACCCACCACTGGAGAAGGCCACTTTGAGTTATTTCGGCCCCAGCACCCAGACAGAGGAGAGAGGTCCCACAGCAAGAAATAAGGCGTCATATCACCCACCACTGGAGAAGGCCACTTTGAGTTATTTAGGCTCCAGCACCCAGAAAGAGGAGAGAGGTCCCACAGCAAGAAATAAGGCGTCATATCACCCACCACTGGAGAAGGCCACTTTCAGTTATTTAGATCCCAGCACCCAGACAGAGGAGAGAGGTCCCACAGCAAAGAATAAGGCGTCATATCACCAACCACTGGAGAAGGCCACTTTCAGTTATTTAGAACCCAGCACTCAGACAGAGGAGAGAGGTCCCACAGCAAAGAATAAGGCGTCATATCACCCACCACTGGAGAAGGCCACTTTTAGTTATTTAGGCCCCAGCACCCAGACAGAGGAGAGAGGTCCCACAGCAGAGAATCATGTGTCATATCACCCACCACTGGAGAAGGCCACTTTGAGTTATTTAGGCCCCAGCACCCAGACAGAGGAGAGAGGTCCCACAGCAAGGAATCATGTGTTATATCACCCACCACTGGAGAAGGCCACTTTGAGTTATTTAGGCACCAGCACCCAGACAGAGGAGAGAGGTCCCACAGCAAAGAATAAGGCGTCATATCACCAACCACTGGAGAAGGCCACTTTCAGTTATTTAGAACCCAGCACTCAGACAGAGGAGAGAGGTCCCACAGCAAAGAATAAGGCGTCATATCACCCACCACTGGAGAAGGCCACTTTTAGTTATTTAGGCCCCAGCACCCAGACAGAGGAGAGAGGTCCCACAGCAGAGAATCGTGTGTCATATCACCCACCACTGGAGAAGGCCACTTTGAGTTATTTAGGCCCCAGCACCCAGACAGAGGAGAGAGGTCCCACAGCAAGGAATCATGTGTTATATCACCCACCACTGGAGAAGGCCACTTTGAGTTATTTAGGCCCCAGCACCCAGACAGAGGAGAGAGGTCCCACAGCAAGGAATAAGGCGTCATATCACCCACCAATGGAGAAGGCCACTTTGAGTTATTTAGGCTCCAGCACCCAGACAGAGGAGAGAGGTCCCACAGCAAGAAATAAGGCGTCATATCACCCACCACTGGAGAAGGCCACTTTCAGTTATTTAGATCCCAGCACCCAGACAGAGGAGAGAGGTCCCACAGCAAAGAATAAGGCGTCATATCACCCACCACTGGAGAAGGCCACTTTTAGTTATTTAGGCCCCAGCACCCAGACAGAGGAGAGAGGTCCCACAGCAGAGAATCGTGTGTCATATCACCCACCACTGGAGAAGGCCACTTTGAGTTATTTAGGCCCCAGCACCCAGACAGAGGAGAGAGGTCCCATAGCAAGGAATCATGTGTTATATCACCCACCACTGGAGAAGGCCACTTTGAGTTATTTAGGCCCCAGCACCCAGACAGAGGAGAGAGGTCCCACAGCAAGGAATAAGGCGTCATATCACCCACCAATGGAGAAGGCCACTTTGAGTTATTTAGGCCCCAGCACCCAGACAGAGGAGAGAGGTCCCACAGCAAGGAATAAGGCGTCATATCACCCACCACTGGAGAAGGCCACTTTGAGTTATTTAGGCCCCAGCACCCAGACAGAGAAGAGAGGTCCTACAGCAGAGAATCATGTGTCATATCACCCACCACTGGAGAAGGCCACTTTGAGTTATTTAGGCCCCAGCACCCAGACAGAGGAGAGAGGTCCCACAGCAAGGAAAAAGGCGTCATATCACCCACCACTGGAGAAAGACACTTTCAGTTATTTAGATCTCAGCACCCAGACAGAGGAGAGAGGTCGCATGGCAGAGGTTCAGGCTTCATGTCACCCACCATTGTAACAGGCCACTTTCAGTTATTTAGGCCCCGGCACCCAGATTGAGGAGAGGTTCATTCAACTTTGGGTTGCACCGCAAGATCATGGTAAAGTTAAAAAAATGAGGATTCAATAAAGAAGTGCCCCGGAGTACAAGAATACATGGTTGAGGAGGAGGCAGTTATAAATGTCTATTCTGCAAAAGGGAGGGACAGGTCCTGTGGGATCCATGCCTGGTTCATTTTTATGAACGTCAGCTTGTCCACGTTGGCAGTAATGACGCCCCCTGCCGTGCTGAATACACGTTCAGACAAAACGCTGGCCACCGGGCAGGCCAGCACCTCCAAGGCATAAAAGGCTAACTCTGGCCACTTGGACAATTTGGAGACCCAGAAGTTGAATGGGGCCGAACCATCAGTCAGTACGTGGAGGGGTGTGCAGACATACTGTTCAACCATGTTAGTGAAATGCTGCCTCCTGCTAACACGTTCCGTATCAGGTGGTGGTGCAGTTAGCTGTGGCGTGGAGACAAAACTTTTCCACATTTCTGCCCTGCTAACCCTGCCCTCAGAGGAGCTGGCCGTGACACAGCTGCGTTAGCGACCTCTTGCTCCTCCTCTGCCTTCGCCTTGGGCTTCCACCTGTTCCCCTGTGACATTTGGGAATGCTCTCAGGAGCGCGTCTACCAGCGTGCGCTTGTACTCGCGCATCTTCCTATCACACTCCAGTGCAGGAATTAAGGTGGGTACATTGTCTTTGTACCAGGGATCCAGCAGGGTGGCAACTCAGTAGTCCGCACACGTTAAAATGTGGGCAACTCTGATGTCGTTGAGCAGGCACTGCAGGATGTAGTCGCTCATGTGTGCCAGGCTCCCCAGAGGTAAGGACAAGCTGTCCTCTGTGGGAGGCGTATCGTCATCGTCCTCCGTATCCCACCAACCATGCACCAGTGATGGGCCTGAGCTGTGTCGGGTGCCACCCCGCTGTGAACCTGCTTCATTCTCATCCTTTTCCACCTCATCCTCCTCATCCTCCAGTAGTGGGCCTTGGCTGGCCACATTTGTACCTGGCCTCTGCTGTTGCAAAAAACCTCCCTCTTAGCCACTTCTAACAGACTGGCCTGAAAGTGCCAAAAATGACCCCTCATCCTCCTCCTCTTCCTGGGACACCTCCTCTTCCTTCATCGCCCAAAGTGTTTTCTCAAGGAGACATAGAGGTGGTATTGTAATGCTGATAACGGCGTCATCGCCACTGGCCATGTTGGTGGAGTACTCGAAACAACGCAACAGGGCACACAGGTCTCGCATGGAGGCCCAATCATTGGTGGTAAAGTTGTGCTGTTCCGCAGTGTGTGCGTGCTGCAGCTGAAACTCCACTATGGCCTGCTGCTGCTCGCACAGTCTCTCCAGTATGTGCAAGGTGGATTTCCACCTGGTGGGCACGTCGCATATGAGGTAGTGAGCAGGAAGGCAGAAGTTATGCTGTAGTGCAGACAGGCAAACAGCGGCAGGATGTGAACACCGGAAGCACCCACAGACGGCCCGCACTTTATGCAGCAGCTCTGACATGTCAGAGTAGTTGTGAATGAACTTCTGCATCACCAAATTCAGCACACGCGCCAGGCAAGGGATGTGCGTCAAACCGGCTAGTCCCAGAGCTGCAACGAGATTTTGCCCATTATCGCACACCACCAGGCCGGGCTTGAGGCCCACCGGCAGAAACCACTCTTCGGTCTGTTGTTCAATACCCTGCTACAACTCCTGCGCGGTGTGAGGCCTGTCCCCCAAACATATGAGTTTCAGAATGGCCTGCTGACATTTACCCCGGGCTGTGCTAAAGTTGGTGGTGAAGGTATGTGGCTGACTGGATGAGCTGGTAGAAACAGAGGAGGAGGAAGCCGAGTAGGAGGAGGAGGCTACAGGAGGCAAAGGATGATGCCCTGCGATCCTTGGCGGCGGAAGGACAAGCGCCAAGGAATGCCTGCCTGGGGCCCAGCAGCCACTACATTTACCCAGTGTGCAGTTAGGGAGATATAGCGTCCCTGGCCGTGCTTACTGGTCCACGTATCTGTGGTTAGGTGGACCTTGCCACAGATGGCGTTGCACAGTGCACACTTAATTTTATCGGATACTTGGTTGTGCAGCGAAGGCACAGCTGTCTTGGAGAAGTAGTGGCGGCTGGGATCAACATACTGTGGGACAGCCATGGCCATCAGCTGTTTGAAACTGTCTGTGTCCACCAGCCTGAATGACAGCATTTCAAAGGCCAGTAGTTTAGAAATGCTGGCATTCAGGCCCAGGGCTCGAGGGTGGCTAGGTGGGAATTTACGCTTTCTCTCCAAGGTTTGTGAGATGGAGAGCTGTACGCAGCCGTGTGACATGGTGGAGATGCTTGGTGACGCAGGTGGTGGTGTCGGTGGCACGCCCTCTGTTTGGTGGGTGGCAGGTGCCAACATTCCTCCCGAGGCGGAGGAAGAGGCCGAGGCAGCAGCAGAAGAGGGAGCAGGGTGAGCCTGAGTGAGTTCCTTGTTTTTACTGTGTTTACTTACTCCACTGCCGTTCATGCTTTGCATGTAGATGCCTGGTCACGCAGGTTGTGCTAAGGTTCAGAACGTTAATGCCTCGCTTCAGGCTCTGATGGCACAGCGTGCAAACCACTCGGGTCTTGTCGTCAGCACATTGTTTAAAGAAGTGCCATGCCAGGGAACTCCTTGAAGCTGCCTTTGGGGTGCTCGGTCCCTGGTGGCGGTGGCCAGTGGCAGGCGAACTCTCTTCGCGGCGGCTGTTCTGCTTTTGCCCCCTGCTCCCTCTTTTGCTACGCTGTTGGCTCGGTCTCACCACTGCCTCTTCCTCTGAACTATGAAAGTCTTTGGCACGACCTTCATTCCATGTGGGGTCTAGGACCTCATCGTTCCCTGCATCGTCTTCCACACAGTCTTCCTCCCTAACCTTCTGTTCGGCCTGCACACTGCAAAAAGACGCAGCAGTTGGCACCTGTGTTTCTTCATCATCAGAGACGTGCGGACTCTGATGAGGTGGTCATCCCATGTCCTCATCATCAGGAAACCTAAGTGGTTGTGCATCAGTGCATTCTATGTCTTCCACCACTGGGGAAGGGCTAGGTGGATTCCCTTGGGAAACCCTGCCAGCAGAGTCTTCAAACAGCATAAGAGACTGCTGCATAACTTGAGGCTCAGACAGTTTCACTGATATGCATGGGGGTGATGTGACAGACTTATGGGCTTGGTTTTCAGGCGCCACCTGGGCGCTTTCTGAAGAAGACTGGGTGGGAGATAATGTTGTGAACGTGCTGGATCCACCGTCGGCCACCCAATTGACTACCGCCTGTACCTGCTCAGGCCTTATCATCCTTAGAACGGCATTGGGCCCCACCAAATATAGCTGTAAATTCTGGCGGGTACTGGAACCCGAGGTAGTTGGTTAACTAGGACGTGTGGCTGTGGCAGAATGGCCACGTCCTCTCCCAGCACCAGACGGTCCACTAACACCACGACAACCATGTCTGCGTCCCTTACTAGATGTTTTCCTCATTGTTAACGTTCACCAAGCACCACAATAAGAAATAAAATATTTGGCCCAATATATTGATTTCAAATTCAGGCCTTTTTTTTTTACAGGCACCTAACACTATCTGCCTATTTATGTACCGTATTACACTAATCCAGGCACAGCAGTAACCACTGATTTAGGTAGGCCTAGTATTTAGGCCCTGGATGAAAGGTATCCTTTTATGGACAGATTTACACTTGGAGATGCACAGTAGCGTGTGAAACATTATGCCTTCAGCAATTGTATTTTAACACTTTGTGTAATATACCCTTTAACGGACAGAAATACAATGGGAGATGCATGGTAGCGTGTGAAGTTATTGAGGATAACCCTCTCAGCAGTTGTATATACACCTTGAGTGTAATATACCCTTTTACGGACAGATTAACACTTGGCCTGCAACAGCTGGAACACCAGATTCAGGGTATTGCTATATTGGCAAGTGAATTTCACCCCAGAACAAAATCTATCTTTTGACGGATACTATTAAACTTGTCCAGTCACAGCTGGAACACCAGATTTACTGTATTTATATTTTGGCAACTGAATTTCACCCCAGAAAAAAATATATCCTTTACCGTACACTATTAAACTTGGCCAGCCACAGCTGGAACAACAGATTCAGGGTATTGCTATTTTGGCAATTGAATTTCACCCCAGAACAAAATATACCCTTTTACGAACAGATTTAAACTAGGCCTGCAACTGCTGGAACACCAGATTCAGGGTATTGCTATTTTGGCAATTCAATTTCACCCCAGAAAAAAATAAACCCTTTTACGGACAGATTTAAACGAAGCCTGCAACAGCTGGAACAACAGTTTTACTGTATTTCTATTTTTGCAACTGAATTTCACTGCAGAAAATAATATATCCTTTGCCGGACACTATTAAACTTGGCCAGCCACAGCTGAAACTACAGATTTATGGTATTGCTATTTTGGCAATTTAATTTCACCCCAAAAAAATATATATCCTTTGCCATACACTATTAAACTTGGCCAGCCACAGCTGGAACAACAGATTCAGGGTATTGCTATTTTGGCAATTGAATTTCAACCCAGAACAAAATATATCCTTTGCCGTACACTACTAAACTTGGCCAGCCACAGCTGAATCCACTGATTTATGGTATTGCTATTTTGCCAATTGAATTTCACCCCATAACAAAATATATCCTTTGCCGGACACTATGAAACTTGGCCAGCCACTGCTGGGACACCAGATTTATGGTATTGCTATTTTGGCAATTGAATTTCACCCCAGAAAAAAATATATCCCTTGCCGTACACTATTAAACTTGGTGAACCACCGCTGAAACCACTGATTTATGGTATTGCTATTTTGGCAATTGAATTTCACCCCAGAACAAAATATATCCTTTGCAGAACACTATTAAACTTGGCCAGCCACTGCTGGGACACCAGATTTACGGTATTGCTATTTTGGCAATTGAATTTCACCCCAGAACAAAATATACGGTATCCTTTGCCGGACACTATTAAACTCGGCCAGCCACAGCTGAAACCACTGATTTATGGTATTGCTATTTTGGCAATTAAATTTCACCCCAGAACAAAATCTATGCTTTGACGGATACTATTAAACTTGTCCAGTCACAGCTGGAACACCAGATTCAGGGTATTGCTATTTTGCCAATTAAATTTCACCCCATAAAAAAACATACCCTGTTACGGATAGATTTAAACTAGGCCAGCAACAGCTGGAACAACAGATTCAGGGTATTGCTATTTTGGCAATTGAATTTCACCCCAGAACAAAATATATCCTTTGCAGGACACTATTAAACTTGGCCAGCCACAGCTGAAACCACTGATCTATGGTATTGCTATTTTGGCAATAGAATTTCACCCCAGAAGGAAATCTATCCTTTGACGGATACTATTAAACTTGTCCAGTCATAGCTGGAACACCAGATTCAGGGTATTGCTATTTTGCCAATTAAATTTCACCACAGAAAAAAATATAGCCTGTTACGGATAGATTTAAACTAGGCCTGCAACAGCTGAAACAACAGATTCAGGGTATTGCTATTTTGGCAATTGAATTTCACCCCAGAACAAAATATATCCTTTGCAGGACACTATTAAACTTGGCCAGCCACAGCTGAAACCACTGATTTATGGTATTGCTATTTTGGCAATTGAATTTCACCCCAGACCAAAATATACCCTTTGCAGGACACTATTAAACTTGGCCAGCCACAGCTGAAACCACTGATTTATGGTATTGCTATTTTGGCAATTGAATTTCACCCCAGAAAAAAACTATATCCCTTGCCGTATACCATTAAACTTTGCCTGTCACAGCTGAAACCACTGATTTATGGTATTGCTATTTTGGCAATTGCATTTCACCCCAGAACAAAATATATTCTTTGCAGGACACTATTAAACTTGGCCAGCCACAGCTGAAACCACTGATTTACGGTATTGCTATTTTGGCTATTGAATTTCACCCCAGAAAAAAATATATCCCTTGCCGTACACTATTAAACTTGGTGAGCCACCGCTGAAACCACTGATTTATGGTATTGCTATTTTGGCATTTAAATTTCACCCCAGAACAAAATCTATCCTTTGACGGATACTATTAAACTTGTCCAGTCACAGCTGGAACACCAGATTCAGTGTATTGCTATTTTGCCAATTAAATTTCACCCCAAAAAAAATATACCCTGTTACGGATAGATTTAAACTAGGCCTGCAACAGCTGGAACAACATATTCAGGGTATTGCTATTTTGGCAATTGAATTTCACCCCAGAACAAAATATATCCTTTGCAGGACACTATTAAACTTGGCCAGCCACAGCTGAAACCACTGATTTATGGTATTGCTATATTGGCAATTGAATTTCACCCCAGAAAAAAATATATCCCTTGCCGTATACTATTAAACTTTGCCTGTCACAGCTGAAACCACTGATTTATGGTATTGCTATTTTGGCAATTGAATTTCACCCCAGAACAAAATATATTCTTTGCAGAACACTATTAAACTTGGCCAGCCACAGCTGAAACCACTGATTTACGGTATTGCTATTTTGGCTATTGAATTTCACCCTAGAACAAAATATATCCTTTGCCGGACACTGCTGGGACACCACATTTTGGGGATTGCTATTTTGGCAATTGAATTTCACTATTGAAAATTATCTATCCTTTGCCAGACAGCAGACAGTATTACACTTGGCTAGCCACAGCTGGGACTCCAGATTTAGGAGATTGCTATTTTGGCAATTGAATTTAACCCCCTTAATAAAATATAGAAATTTCTATCCTGAGTTTCTAGCGGTGACAATAAGCCAAGCCCCTGATGTAGGATATAGCAAAAAAAACCCTAGTATTAATGGATTGATGGACTTGGTGGCAGCTTGTGCTGGTGCACCACAAGTCACAAAATGGCCGCCGATCACCCCAGAAAAAAGTGACTGAAAAACGCTCTGTACAGCCTAAAAACCAGTGAGCAATTAACTATAAGAAGTTGAATGATTCACAGCTGTAGATCGATCACTTCATTAGGTGTTTTTGCTAACTTTTCCCTGTCTAATCTCGCCCTCACAGAAGCTGCGTCCTCTCCCTACACTAATCAGAGCAGTGTGACGTGTGGCGCTACGTGACTCCAGCTTAAATTGAGGCTGGGTCACATGCTGCACTTGGCCAATCACAGCCATGACATTAGTAGGCATGGCTGTGATGGCTTCTTAGGGCAAGAATTAAAAGCTAGCTGATTGGCTGCTGTGCCGAAATCGCCGAACAACGGATCCGAACCCAAACTTTTTTGAAAATGTTCTGGTCCGGGTCCGTGTCCCGAACACCCCAAAATTCGGTACGAACCTGAACTATGCTCGAACTGTTCGCTCAACACTAGTCATGGCAAAGCAGGGATCTGTATCACTTTTGCTATGTGTCCCTATGGTTACTTGTTACTTCCCTGCAGGTCACTTGGTAAAAAAAAGCCTAATTATAATGAGTTGTACAAATGAATTTTTTTTAGAAAAACAAAAAAACAAAACATAGCCTAGATAAAAAAAAAATTCTTGAGGAGAAATGTTTTTCCATTTCAGGAAACACATACGTGTTTCCTGAAATGGATATTCTGAAAGTTAATAATCATACATTGTCATCTCACCTGCTCTTACTTTCTGTAGCAAATATTATTAAACTATGTCTAGAGACAGTAGTATGCATCATTTTACCATGAATAAAATATTTAATGGACATTCATTTCTAGTAAGACATATGAACATTATCAAGAATTGTGCCCCAGTGCTTAGCAAAGAGGATAATTCCAGGCTCTTAAACAATACTAAGGAGAAATAATAGAGCCAGTGCAATAGACTGCTGACTGTTGACTCATCAGCATCTTAATACTTTAGAAAACCTTGTCTAAGAATAATTAAATTCAAAATACAGGATGCGTTATAAATAAGTGCTGGTAATACTATAGAAAGCAAATAATGTCAGGGTGACACTGGCATATACAATGCAGTCGAAAAGTCGGATCTTTTCACTTTTTTTGACATTTTATTATGTAGCGACTAGAGATGAGCGAAATTCTATTTTTAGTTCGGCGTCCAAAGTTCGGGTTCGGGTTATCGTACCATCCCGGTTTGGATTGCATAACGGCATTTGGAATCCATAAGGGGCTGCTTCATTGAACCCGAACCTTGGACAACCCTAAGGACCTGGGGTGAAGTCACCGTCATGTGATCAGTGCAGGGGGCGTGGCTCAGCACTGGATTGGATAAGAGAGGATCCAGTTCTGAGCCACGCCCCCTGCACTGATCACATGACGGTGACGTCACCCCAGGTCCTTAGGGTTGTCCAAGGTTTGGGTTCAATGAAGCAGCCCCTTATGGATTCCAAATGCCGTTATGGAATCCATAACGGGATGCTACGATAACCCGAACTTTGGACGCCGAACTAAAAATAGAAGTTCGCTCATCTCCAGTTGCGACCTTGTGATAAAATAAAATAAAGTTTTCCCCCCATGAATATGCACCTAAAAAAAAAAACTAAAGGAGATTTTTAGAAGTGTTGGCAAATGTGTTAAAAGGAACCTGTCAGCGGCAAAAACCACCCCAAACCGCAAGCAGTAAATTCAAGTAGCTAGCAGTGTCTTTCTAATGATGATTTTCTTCCCGCAGTTAGATGTGGTAAAAGCATAAAAAAAGTTATTTTATCACCTGTGCATACTATTTTCAAGCCATGCTTTAAGTTAAAGGGGTAGTGGCCTCCTTGCTTCAAGTCAAGATAACCGCACCCCCTTCCCTACCCTTCGCCTATGACTGACAGCGCTAATGCAGAGAGTTTGGCTGGCTTTGCCGAACAGCTGGCTGTCGGTCCGAAAATTATGCCTTAATAGGGGCAGATGCTTGCCTGTGTTTTTGCATAAAATGGTAGTGTTGGAAAAAACACTGACTTGTTCTGAACAAGCAGTCCAAAAATGATGGCTTTACGGGAGCAGATGCCTGTCTGAATTTATACACACAAAAAAAGTGTCCACTAATTATACCTTAATGGGGACCGATGCCTGCCCTTGCTTATACACACAGTAGAATAGGAAGAAACAGTGGCTTGTTCAGTACAAGTGTCAAAAATTTTTCTCTTTTTTGGGAACAGCAGTACAGTATGGATGTGGAAAGGTAAAGCTGTGTAGGTATTAACTTACAACTACACAGCACAGCCATGTGGCGCTTATGACACAGCTTTGCTGTATTTGATTACTGTGTGGCTTAAATGGCTCTAATTTTCTAATGAGATTGCACTGTTCAGTGGGTCTGTATTATTAATTGCCACACATTTTACAGCTCACAGTAAAAGCTGGTAATGAGTTCTTATCAGTATATTGAGCTATAGACATGTATTACTTATAATCTTTATCATTCATTATGGTTTTCCAATTTGTCCTTAAAAATAGTTGGCTTTCCGTGATTTTGGGATAAGTTGTCCAGAAAAAAGAAAAATTCTGTCTGGTAATCCTGACAACCCGAGCAACCCTGGCAACCCAAGCTTCTTACTTTGATTTTGTAACACATGCTACCGCCATTTTAGGAAAACCTGATTTGTTACTATGAAGTGCAAGGAAATTCGTTATGGTTGTGAATCAAAGTTTTTCTAAACTACGGACTGAATTCCACTTCGAATGTTTCGCTTCACTCAACACTAAAAATAATCTTTGTGCAGACAGTGCAAGACATGAACAGCTCCAGCAGCACACTGTAAGGCACTAGTGATGATCGAGCACCAAAGTTTTTGGGTGTTCAGATGTTAGGGCCGAACACACTGCTATTTTCGTGTGATCGGCCGAGCACCCGAGTATAATGGAAGTCAATGGGAGACAACCAGGCACCCCCCTTTACATGAAAAATTGTTAGGAAACATTTTTTCTTGTATATTCAATTGCATAAAGTGCAAGTGCTGCCAAAATTTTTAATTTTCAGAACTGGGGCCATGATTAAGATGGACGACCAGAGGAATCTGTATTGCGCTTCTATAGGTGAAACTCTTTGACTGGCACCAGAATAACCACATTGAAAGCATTTGCCAAGAATGTTTTCATTAATCTAGGATGAAATTTGTAGCCTGGTTTGAAAATGATCTGACCCACGATCTGGCAGCATTATTCCTATTACCCACCCAGCATTTTCCTGGAAACCAAAGTCTTTGTGTTCCGACGGGAGTATGGTGGCAAAGCTGAAACTTAAACTAATTGATAAAAGTGCACCACCAGGAGTGGTGCCTGCGGCTTAATTTAATTCCACATGGGAAACCTCACCCGGCCCGGACACTGAAAGTATTGACAGGTTGATACCTCTTTCTCGATTCTGTGGGTGGTGGTGCATGGCCGTTGTGAGTGGGTGGAGCGATTTGTCTGGTTCATTCCGATAACCAACGAGATTTCTCTGTGCTAACAAGTTACGTAATCCCCAGCTGCCAGTGCAAGGACATTGCAGAAATATTATCAAAAACACTGGCCACGATAAAATTTTATTGAATTTTAAAAATAATTTTTGCTTGCAGTAATGTTACATTGCAGATATAGCGCAGGGAATTGTGGTCAGCACCGGCTACGAAAACATTTTATTGAAATTTAAGAATATTTTTTGATTGCCCTGTAAAAGATTGTAGGTGAGGGCCTGCCGGTGAGCAGACCCTCCCTGAAGAGGGACATGAGGAGATCTTGTGCACTGATCCCCAAACCCTTCAGCATCCACAGTCAGAAGAAGATGACGGTGGGGAATGGCAAATAGTGCTTTACAAGATTGATAATGCGGATGAGACACAGTTGTCAATAAGTGAGGATCTTGTTAGGTCAACACAAGTCAGGAGGATGACCAGAGTGAGCAAGTGGAAGAGGAGATGGGGGACGATGGCTTGCCACCTTTCCAGGTTGGGTCAGTGATGTCAAGCCAGGACAGCAGGACAGATCCACAGTACTGCAACAGGCTGGAAGAGGCGGTGGGGTGGCAAAAGGGAGAAGGCGGGCCAAACCAAACAGGCCCGCAACTGTTGCCCCTTGCGGAAATCTCCCTTGCCAAGTGGTAGGTGTTCCGCAGTCTGGCGATTGTTTGAGGAAAGTGCGGACCATAAAAGAATTGTAATTTTGAAACTGTGCCATACAAAAATAAGAACTCATAAATAACCAAATACCCATAACATATTTTACATCCTAGTCATAAACTCTAACTCAAACCATAACAATAAACACTCAAACCCGGGAACATAATGGGGGAAGACAGTATACTGGAGGAAAAATGTGTAGGGTTGTAAACACTAGCAACCTCACCACCACCAGCATGATCCTTCGTTACTCAGTCCCCAGCCACCACTATTTTTTTTTGGTGTGCCATCCCCGCATTACACCAGCAATTGTGTCCCGTAACATCACCCTGACCAACACAGTTATTGGGAAGGTCCACTTAACGACGGACACATGGACAAGTGCTTTTGGCCAGGGACGCTACATTTCCGTGACGGCACACTGGGTGAAACTTGTGGAGGCGGTAGCGAGTCGTACCCTGGGATGGCACAGGTGCTACCGACGCAAAGGATTGTGGGCCCTACTTCCACAGGATTTCCACCACCACCTACATTAGTGGCTGTAAACCCCCCTTCTCCTCCTCCACCTCCACCTCCTCCTCCACTGCAAACACTGAATTCTCATCTTGCAGCAGCAGTCAACCATCAGTCAGTAGCTGGAAGCAGTGTACCATGGCAGTGGGGAAGCGGCAACGGGCCGAGCGGAAACTCATTTGCTTGGGTGACAAAGAGCACACTCCTGCAGAACTATGGTGGGGTATAAGGGACCAGGTTGGTTGTGTCTGATAATGTCCATAACTTGTTGGCAGCTTTGTAGCTCGGCAAGCTCAAACTTATGGCAATCATACAGCATATAGGTACCATGCACAACAAACATCCAAAACTTATATATTAATATAAATAAAAACATAACCCACGAGAGTGGAGGTAAACTAATGGCATGGCCTGTTTAAGAACTTATAAATAACCAAATAACCATAACATATTTTACAGCATAGTCATAAACTCAAACTCAAACCATAACAATAAAAACTCAAACAATGGAACATAACAGGCCCAGCGTCTGCCAATCATGGCCCTCAAAGAGCAGAATGACAACTCTGCCCAGTGACCACAGCAAAACGTTGGGAAGTTGTCCCTCAAAAACCTATCCTAATAATAGAATCTTAATCACTGGGCAGAAAACAACCTCTGCCCAGTGAAGAAGGCAAAATTGTACATTGGACAAATGCTGCTATGGCCATGTGGATCCCTCTTTAATGTCCGGGATCCGACCATTTCATGCCTAGCCAACTTGTTCTGTAATTTCTTAAAACATACCGCAATTTGACTGAGCTACTTGTGAAGGTGCGCCTTGTGTGTGCCTATTTCAGAAAGTCATCTACAGCTGCCAACGGTATGGCAATGCAGCTGCAGTGCTTGTATTTGCCAGCTAACCGACTGTTGTGCGACGTGAGCACACGCTGTAATTCCACATTATTATTATTATTTATTATTAAAGCGCCATTCATTTCATTGGCTGTACATATGAAATGGGGTATACATACATAATACAGAAAATTGCAGTAAGCATGAACAAGACAAGTTACAAACTGGTACAGAAGGAGAGAGGGCCCTGCCTGTGAGGGCTTACAATCTACATACATTACACATGTTGGCCAGGCTTTGTGAGCAGCAGAAGGCAGTAGTGGAATACCAGCTGCAACATGGTGTTTGATGTCTGACCTCTGTGATGTTTTACGCAACTTTGAGGGATAAACACAGATGGTGAGTGGCGATGCTGCTATTACCAGCCTAACCATCCCACTTCTGTGTCTATTGAAACGCTGGCTGCTAACAATGAAGGCGGACGCTTTACATGTGGAAGTGTAGGGGGAAGACATTACACAGGGTGATAGCCAGACCACCCTCAGTTCGTCTTCTCAATGTGAGTTGGATGATGATGAGGAGGAGGAGGAAGAGACAGTCGCCTCCACTACAGAGGGTAGTAACCATAACAGGTTTATTCCATCTAAAGAGCATAGATGGGCAGGAGAGAAGGAAGAGGATAAGGAGATTGAGAGTCATCCTCCTGATGAAGACAGCGAAGTTTATTCTGTGGGACTCTAACACACATGGCTGACTTTATGTTATGCTGCCTTTCCTGTGACCCTCACATTCTACGCACTTTACACAACATCGATTGCTGGTTGTTCACTTCGCCCTTCTCGACCCCCGCTACAAAGAGAATGTCTCATCTCTCATTCCTGTGGTGGAGAGGACGAGCAAAATGGTGCAAATACCAGAAGGTCATTCTTGAAAAATTGCTCCATATATTTCCATCTGACATCGCTGGCAGCAGAGTACGTAGTTCCTTGGGCAACCCAGGAGGGGAGATGAGGGGAACACACAGCAGTTCCAACAGAGGCAGGACAACACTCTCCAAGGCATGGGACAGTTTCATGACACCCCGCCAGCACCCTCACCTTGTTGTGCGGCCTAGTGTCACAAGGATGGAAAAAATTTGGAAGATGGTGAAGGAGTACATAGCAGACCGTGTCAGCGTCCTCACTGATCCTTCTGTGCCTTACAACTACTGGGTGTCCAAGATGGACACGTGGCACAAACTGGCACTCCACAGCTATAGCTAAATGATAAGGAACGTGGAAGATATACTATATTGGACTTTAGTATTCAGGGTAAATGACCGTGTGGGCACTTTGTAATAAATATGTGGGTTTTGGGTTGCAGTTTCGCCACTCAGTCTCTAAAAGGTTCGCCATCGCCATCACTATTTTACAGGGTTAGCGCACCTGGAGGCCCTCAGCTACATTCTTTTACTCAGTTTCATTGCGTCCAGGGCCACGGCCTCTGCGTGCACCATCAGCATCACGGCCACTTGCACATCCCTTACTGGCCGCCTTCTTAATATTAAATGTTATATATGCTTAATAGTATGTCACACGTACAGTAGCGTTGGATTTGTAACTGTATGTGCCAATAAATGAAAACAGGTATTTGGGGTGCTCACACTTTACACAGGAGATGTAGCCCTGATAATATCACAGACTAGCATACACCGTCTGCAGATAAAGTACAGTATATGTCAGCGATATGTATGAAATGCACACACAGTAGATGTTGCACATATAATTTACATTTCCCAAAAAATACACTGTTTTCACATGTGGTACAGTATTTGACACAGAGAGCCACACGCTATGGACACTAGATGTTGCACAAATAATTTACATTTTACCAAAATACACTGTTTTCACATCTGGTATAGTATTTGACACAGAGAGCCACACACTATGGACACTAGATTAGGCTCAGATTATTTAGATTTGCGCATCAGGCACTGTTTTCAGATGTGGTACAGTATTTGACACAGAAAACTACAGACTAGATGTTGCACAAAATTAAATTTCCCCCAAAAACATAGTTTGCGGATGGAGTACAGTATATGTCATAGATATGGATTAAACGCACACACAGATGTGGCAAAAATTAGTTAAATTTCCCCCAAAAACATAGTTTGTGGATTTAGTACAGTATATGTCACGGATGTGGATTAAACGCATACACAGATGTGTCAAAAATTAGTTGAATTTCCCCCCAAAACATAGTTTGCGGATGGAGTACAGTATATGTCACGGATTTGGATTAAACGCACACAAAGATTTGGCACAAATTATTGCAATTTCCCCAAAAACAGAGTTTGCGGATGGAGTAAAGTATATGTCACGCATGTGGATTAAATGCACACAAAGATATGGCACAAATTAGTTAAATTTCCCCCAAAAACACAGTTTGCGGATGGAATACAGGATATGTCACGGAAGTGGATTAAACGCACACACAGATGTGGCACAAATTAATTCAATTACCCCAAAAACCAGAGTTTGTGGATGGAATACAGTATATGTCACGGATGTGGATTAAACGCACACACAAATGTGGCACAAATTAATTCAATTACCCCAAAAACCAGAGTTTGCGGATGGAGTACATTATAGGTCACGGACGTGGATTAAACGCACACAAAGATGTGGCACAAATTAGTTCAATTTCCCCAAATAACATAGTTTGCGGATGTTATACAGTATATGTCACGGATGTGGATTAAACGCACACACGGATGTGGCACAAATTAACTAAATTTCCCCCCCAAATTTTTTTTTTGCGGATGAAGGACTGTATATGTCACAGATGTGGATTAACCACTTAAGGACATGGCCATATTTCACCTTAAGAACCAGGCCATTTTTAGAAAATCTGACCAGTGTCACTTTATGTGGTGATAACTTTAAAACGCTTTTACTTATACTGGCCATTCTGAGATTGTTTTTTCGTCATATCTTGTACTTCATGACACTGGTAAAATTGAGTCAAAAAATGTATTTCATTTGTAATAAAATACCAAGTTTACAAAAAATGTTCAAAAATTAGCAATTTTCCAAGTTTCAATTTCTCTATTTCTCTAATACATAGTAATACCACCAAAAAAAGTTATTAATTTACATTCCCCCCATATGTCTACTTCATGTATGGATAATTTTGGGAATGCCATTAAATTTTTTGGTGACGTTACAAGGCTTAGAAGTTTTTCAGAAATTTTCAAAAACCCACTTTTTAGGGACCAGTTCAGGTTTGAAATCAGTTTGTGAGGCTTACATAATAGAAACCACCCAAAAATGACCCCATTCTAAAAACAACACCCCTCAACGTATTCAAAATTAATTTTATAAACATTGTTAACCCTTTAGATGTTCCACAAGAGTTAATGTCATCATCAGATTCTGATTTTCGATTTTTTGGGCAAATTTTCCATTTTGATCCATTTTTTCCAGTAACAAAGCAAGGGTTTACAGCCAAACCAAACTCAATATTCATTGCCCTTATTCTGTAATTTGCAGAAACACCCATATGTGGTCGTAAACTACCGTATGGCCAAACGGCAGGCCACAGAAGGAAAGGAATGCCATATGGTTTTTGGAAGGCAGATTTTACTGGACGGGTTTTTAGACACCATGTCCCATTTGAAGCCCCCCTGATGCAACCCTAGAATAGAAACTCCAAATAAGTGACCCCATTTTGGAAACTACAGGATAAGGTGGCAGTTTTGATGGTACTATTTTAGGGTAAATATGATTTTTGGTTCCTCTATATTACACAATGACACAGTTAGAGGAAGGTGGAGCGTCCTTAAGAATGATTTCAGGGATTTAGGTCAAAAGCTTAGGGCAAGGACCTCAAAGGTAGTATTTTCCGAAATACTGCCTGTACCACGGGCCACACAAGAGAGGCAGCGGGAGATTAGAGAGGTTAACAAGTGGCTCAAGAACTGGTGTAGGAAGCAGGGTTTTGGGTTCATGGAGAACTGGGCCGACTTTGCTATCGGCTACAGGCTCTATCGTAGGGACGGGCTGCACCTCAATGGGGAAGGGGCAGCCGTGTTGGGGAGAAAGATGGCTAGAAGGTTGGAGGAGTGTTTAAACTAGGGACTGGGGGGGTGAGAAATTACATTATAGGAGGGGAAGATAGTGCAGATAGAGACCGGGGGCAAGGTAGTGGGACTGGGGGAGAAATGGAAGGAGGGCCTAGAAAAGTTCAGAAGGAAAGGTGTAGGGCAAAAAATATGCATAAACCTCTCAAATGTATGTATACTAATGCCAGAAGCCTGACTAATAAAACTGGGGAACTGGAATTAGTGATGTGTGAGGAGGATTATGACATAGTGGGAATAACTGAGACATGGCTGGATGATAGCTATGACTGGGCAGTTAATGTACAAGGTTACAATCTGTTCAGAAAGGATCGTCAAAACCGGAGAGGGGAGGGGTCTGCCTTTACATAAAGTCCTCTCTAAAGCCCACACTCCGGGAAGACATCTGTGAGGGACACGAAAATGTGGAGTCATTGTGGGTGGAGATAAATGGAGCCAAAAACAATAATAAATTACTAATAGGAGTTTACTATAAACCACCTAATATACCAGAGTCCACAGAAAATCTATTACTAAACGAGATAAACAAGGCGGCAAACCATAATCAGGTGGTTATTATGGGGGACTTCAACTACCCAGATATAGACTGGGAAACTGAAACCTGTACATCCCATAAAGGAAACAGGTTCTTGGCAATAGCCAAAGACAATTACCTTTCCCAAATGGTTCAGGACCCAACTAGAGGGACGGCCATACTGGACTTAGTATTAACCAATAGACCTGATAGAACAACAGACGTGCAGGTCGGGGGACACCTGGGAAATAGTGACCATAAAGTAATAACCTTCCAATTATCCTTCAAACGAGAGTTTCTACAGGGAGGAACAAGAATACCGGACTTCAAAAAAGCAAAATTTAGCCAACTAAGAGAGGCCATAGGCCCAATTAACTGGGACATAGTCCTCAAAAATAAAAATACAACCACAAAATGGGAGATTTTTAAAAGCATTATAACATCAAATTGTGATCGATGCATACCTTATAGAAATAAAAGGCTAAGAAATAAGAAGAAACCAATGTGGATAAATAGAACCGTAAAAAAGCAATAAATGACAAAAAGAAAGCATATAAATCACTAAAACAGGAGGGGAGCCAGGAAGCACTGATAAACTATAAGGAAAAAAATAGAATATGTAAAAACTAATAAAAACTGCCAAACTAGAGACTGAGAGATTAATTGCCAAAGAGAGCAAAACTAACCCTAAAATGTTTTTCAATTATATAAATGGTAAAAAATATAAACCTGAAGGAGTCGGCCCTCTACATAGCAATGAGGGGAGTTGCAGAAAGCGATGAGGATAAAGCCAAGCTATTAAATATTTTCTTCACCACTGTTTTCACTGAGGAAAATAAACTGTCAGATGAAATGCAAAATGTAAAAGTAAATTCCCCTTTAAAAGTGCCCTGTCTGACCCAGGAAGAAGTACAGCAGCGACTTAAAAAGATTAAAATAGACAAATCGCCAGGACCGGATGGCATACACCCCCGTATCCTAAGGGAATTAAGTGATGTCCTAGCCAGACCCTTATTTTTGATATTCACGGACTCCATACTGACAGGGAATGTTCCACCAGACTGGCGTATAGCAAATGTGGTGCCAATATTCAAAAGGGTCCAAAAACAGAGCCTGGAAATTATAGGCCGGTAAGTTTAACATCTGTTGTGGGTAAACTGTTTGAAGGTTTTGTAAGAGATGCTATCTTGGAGTATCTCAATGAAAATAAGCAAATTACACCATATCAGCATGGCTTCATGAGGGATCGGTCATGTCAAACTAATTTAATCAGTTTCTATGAGGAGGTAAGTTCTAGACTTGACAGCGGCGAATCAATGGATGTCGTATATCTGGACTTCTCCAAAGCATTTGACGCTGTACCACATAAAAGGTTAGTATATAAAATGAGAACACTTGGACTAGGAGAAAATATCTGTATGTGGGTAAGTAACTGGCTCAGTAATAGAAAACAGAGGGTGGTTATTAACGGTACACACTCAGATTGGGTCACGGTCACTAGTGGGGTACCTCAGGGTTCAGTATTGGGCCCTATTCTCTTCAATATATTTATTAATGATCTTGTAGAAGGCTTGCACAGTAATATATCAATTTTTGCAGATGACACTAAACTGTGTAAAGTAATTAACACTAAAGAGGACTGTTTTCTGCTACAGAGGGATCTGGATAGATTGGGGGCTTGGGCAGAGAAATGGCAGATGAGGTTTAACACTGACAAATGTAAAGTTATGCACATGGGAAGGAATAATGCAAGTCACCCGTACATACTAAATGGTAAAACACTCAGTAACACTGACATTGAAAAGGATCTAGGAATTTTAATAAATAACAAACTAAGCTGTAAAAACCAGTGTCAGGCAGCTGCTGCTAAGGCCAATAAGATAATGGGTTGCATCAAAAGGGGCATAGATGCCCGTGATGAAAATATAGTCTTACCACTTTATAAATCACTAGTCAGACCACACATGGAGTACTGTGTACAGTTCTGGGCTCCCGTGAACAAGGCAGACATAGCAGAGCTAGAGAGGGTTCAGAGGAGGGCAACTAAAGTAATAACTGGAATGGGGCAACTACAGTACCCCGAAAGGGTATCAAAATTAGGGTTATTCACTCTAGAAAAAAAGACGACTGAGGGGAGATCTAATAACTATGTATAAATATATCAGGGGTCAGTACAAAGATCTCTCCCATCATCTATTTATCCCCAGGACTGTGACTGTGACGAGGGGACATCCTCTGCGTCTGGAGGAAAGAAGGTTCGTACACAAACATAGAAAAGGGTTCTTCACGGTAAGAGCAGTAAGACTATGGAACTCTCTGCCTGAGGAGGTGGTGATGGTGAGTACAATAAAGGAATTCAAGAGGGGCCTGGATGTATTTCTGGAGCGTAATAATATTTCAGGCTATAACTACTAAAGATGGGTCGTTGATCCAGGGAGTTATTCTGACTGCCTGATTGGAGTCGGGAAGGAATTTTTTCCCCTTAAGTGGGGAAAATTGGCTCTACCTCACAGGGGTTTTTTTGCCTTCCTCTGGATCAACTTGCAGGAAACAGGTCGAACTGGATGGACAAATGTCTTTTTTCGGCCTTATATACTATGTTACTATGTTACTATGTTACTTTTCTTGAGGCAAGGTAACAAAAAATAGAAGTTCTGAAATTTCACCACAATTTGCCAATAACTCTTGTGGAACACCCAAAGGGTTAACAAAGTTTGTAAAATCAGTTTTGAATACCTTGAGGGGTGTAGTTTCTTATATGGAGTCACTTTTATGCAGTTTCTACTCTAGGGGTCCATCGGGGGGGGGGGGGGGGGCTTCAAGTGGTGTCAAAAAACAAGTCCAGCAAAATCCGCTTTTCAAAAACCATATGGCGTTCCCTTCCTTCTACGCCCTTCCGTGTGCCCGTACAGTAGTTAACAACCACATATGGGGTGTTTCTACAAACTACAGAATCAGGGCAATAAATATTGAGTTTTGTTTGGCTGTTAATCCTTGCTTTGTTACTGGAAAAATTGATTAAAATGGAAAATTTGAAAAACAATAGCAGTTTTGGGACTGTTTTTATTTTTTGTTAATTACATAGTTGATCTGACAGGTTAGATTGTGTGCTATTTCTATAGAGCAGGTTGTTACAGACGCGACAATACCAAATATGACAACTTTTTGGGAATTTTTGTTTCCGTGTTTGATAATAAAGCATTTTTGAAAATGATTTTTTTGTGTCTCCCCATTCTGAAAGCCATATTTTATTTTTATTTTTTGGCTGACAGTCTTCTGTAGGGGCTTATTTTTAGCGAGATGAGATGGCGGTTTGATTGGCACTGGCATACTGCAGTCGACTCTTCTTATTCTTTGGAGACAGCAAGGGGGTGTGCCTGGGAGTTCTGGCATGGAGGCCTTTATTACACAGTGTGCGCCTTATTGTCTGAGCTGAAACTTCAGTACCCGCATCTGACAAATCTTTTTTCAGTTCCTCAGCAGTCACATGGGGACTTTTCAACACTTTGCGCTTCAGGGAGCGCACAGCAGTCGAAGTCAGCATCTTCTTTCTGCCACGACCAGGTAGTGTTTCAACAGTGCCCTTTGCCTTGAATTTGCAAATGATGCTTCCTATGGTGTCTCTGGGTATGTTTAACATCTTTGCAATCTTCTTATAGCCATTGCCCTTCCTGTGAAGAGAAATCACCTCTTCTCTTGTCTTCCTGGACCATTCTCTTGACTTCACCATGTTTGTAAACACACCAGTAAATGTCTAGAATTGGTGCTTATTATGCTTGATTGCTGCTCCTTGACATCCACAGGTGTTTTCAATACCTGATCGAAAACACTTGAATGAACCTCTGTTCTTAAGAGTGGTAGTCTTTAAGGGGTTGAATAATTGTGTCAATGAAGAAATCACAAAAAAAACATTTAATACTGTATTACAAAAACAATTGATGTCATTTTAGTTGCATTTGGTTCTCTAAAAAGTCCTTGTAAGATTTCATTCTGAACACAATTACAAATGTACACTAAATTCCCTAAAACCCTTTACAGCATTGGGGTTTGAATAATTTTGAAGACAACTGTAGGTGTAAGTGGTGGTCGAGGAGGTAGTAGTCAACAGCACTGTTTTTTGTTTTTAACTCTTTTTATTTTTATTTGGGTAGACCGCAAAACATTGGGAAATATAAAAAAAGAAAACAAACAGAAAGTGCGCTGGAGTATAACAAAGTCTGGGTAAGGCCGCCATACATGTCTATTCTGCAAGGTATGGACAAGTCCTGTGGGATCCATGCTTGGTTAATTTTAATGTACGTGAGCTTGTCCACATTGGCTGTGGACAGGCGACTGCGCTTGTCTGTGATAACGCCCCCAGCAGTGCTAAACACACGTTAAGGCAATACACTGGCTGCAGGGCAGGCCAGCACCTCCAAGGTGTAAAGGACAAGCTCAGGCCATGTGCCCAATCTGGAGACCCAGACATTCCATATCAGCTGGTGGTGCTGGTTCTTGTGGCCTGCTGACAAAGCTTTTCCACATTTCGGCCATGCTAACCCTGCCTTATGAGGTTCTGGCGGTGCCCCAGCTGCGTTTGCGACTTCTTCCTCCTTCTCTGTCTTCGCCTTGTGCTTCCAATGAGGCCCTGGGGTCAGGTGGGAATGCCATCAGCAGCGCGTCTACCAGTGTGCACTTGTAGTCGCGCATCTTCCAATCACGCTCCAGTAAGGGAATTAAGGACAGCATGTTGTCCTTGTAACGGGGATCCAGCAGGGTGGCCACCCAGTAACCAGCACTGGTTAGAATGTGAGTAACTCGGCTGACATTGCGCCGGCACTGCAGCATGTAGTCGCTCATGTGTGCCAGGCTGCCCAGAGGCAACAACAAGCTGTCCTCTGTGAATGGTGTATCGTCTGTGTCCTCCGTATCCCCCCAGTCACGCTGCAGTGATGGCCCAAAGCTGCTTTAGGTGTTACCCTGCTGTGAACACGGTTCCTCCTCCTCCTCCCCCTCCTCCTCATCCTCCAGAACTGTGCCCTGGCTGGACAATTGTGTACCTGGCCTATGTTGGTGCAGGAACCCACCCCCCTGAGCCACTTGTGAATGACTGGCCTGATAACCGTGGAAATGATCCCTCTTCCTCCTGTGCCACATCCTCTTCCATCATCGCCCGAAGTGTTTTTTCAAGGAGACATAGAAAGGGGATAATAACGCTGAGTATGTCATAATCGCCACTGGCCATGTTGATGGAGTACTCGAAACAGAGCAACATGGCACACAGGTCTTGCATGGAGGCTCACTCATTGGTGATGAAGTGGTGCTGTTCCGCAGAGCGACTCACCCGTGCGTAATGCAGCTGAAACTCCACTATCGCCTGCTGCTGCTCGCACAGTCTCTCCAGCATGTGCAAGGTGGAGTTCCACCTGGTGGGCACGTCGCATATGTAGCGCTGAGCGGGAAGGCCGGAGTTACCCTACAGCGCAGACAGGCAAGCAGCAGCAGGATGAGAATGCCGAAAGCACGCACAGATGGCCCGCACTTTCTGCAGCAGCTCTGACATATCGGGGTAGTTTTTCAGGAATTTCTGCACCACCAAATTCATCACACGCGCCAGGCAAGGGATGTGCGTCAAACTGGCTAGTCCCAGAGTTGCTACGAGATTTTGCCCATTATCGCATACCACCAGGCCGGGCTTGAGGCTCAGTGGCACCAACCACTCATCGGTGTTGTTTCATGCCCGTCCATAGCTCCTTCGCGGTGTTTTTTTTTTGCCCCAAACAGATGAGTTTCAAAACAGCCTGCCGTCGTTTCCCCCTGGCTGTGCTGAAGTTGGTGGTGAAGGTGTTATGCTGAACGGATGAGGAGGTGGTAGAGGAGAAAGCAGAGTAGGCGGAGGAGGCAACAGGAGGCAAAGAGAAATGCCCTGCAATCCTCGGTGGTGGAATGACATGCAGCAAACTGCTATCCACCTCAGGCTCAGCCGCCACTGCATTTACCCAGTGTGCTGTTAGGGAGATATAACGTACCTGCCCGTGCTTTCTGGTCCACGTATCGGTTGTTATGTAGACCTTGCCACAGATGGCGTTGCGCAGTGCACACCTGATTTTGTCTGCCACTTGGTTGTGCAGGGAAGGGATGGCTCGCCTGGAAAAGTAGTGGCGGCTGGGAACCACATACTGTGGGAGAGCCACCGCCATAAGGTTTTTAAACGTGTCCGTCTCCACCAGACAGAATGACTGCATTTTAAAGACCAGGAATTTTGAAATGCTGGCATTCAGGGCCAGGGATCGCTGGTGGGTGGGGGGTACTTCCTCTTTCTCTTCAGTGTTTGGGAGATGTACAGCTGAATGCTGCCATGGGACATTGTGGAGATGCTTGGTGACAGAGGTGGTGGCGTTGCTGCCACATCCTCTGTTTGCGGGGTGCCAGGTGCCACTGCACTCCAGAGGTGGTGGCAGAGGCAGAGACTGCAGCAGAAGAGGGAGTATGAGGAACCTAAGAACTTTCTTGGTGTTTGAGGTGCTTACTCCACTGCAGCTCATGCTTTGCATTTAGATGCCTGGTCATGCAGGTTGTGCTCAGGTTTACAAAGTTTATGCCTCGCTTTAGGCTCTGATTGCACACCGTGCAAACCACTTGTGTCTTGTCATCAGCACATTGTCTGAAGAACTGCCATGCCAGGAAACTCTTTGGAGCTGGCTTTGGTGTGCTCGGTCCCTGAGTGCGGTGGGCAGTGGCAGACGTACTGTCTATGGGACGGCCGCTCTGCTTTTGCACCCTGCTCCCTCTTTTTCTGTGCTGGTGGCTCTGTGCGACCACCATCTCTTCCTCCAAACTGCACACGTCACTCGCATGACCTTGATTCCATGTGGGGTCTAGGACCTCATCATCCTCCACATCATCTTCCAGCAGAGTCATCAAAAAGCATAAGAGATTGCTGCATGACTTGGGGCTCAGACTGATTGGCTGATTTGTAAGGGGGTGAGGTGAAAGACAGGTGCCCATGGGCTGCAGGTCCCAACTCTGAGCTTTCAGCAGGGGACCGGGTGGGAGACAAGGTGAAGGAACTGGAGGCACTGTCAGCCATTTAATCTACTATCGTCTGTATTTGTTCTGGCCTCACCATTCGCAAAGCAGCATTTGGGCTTACAAAATAACGCTGAACGTTCTGTCGCCTACGCGCACCTTACGAAGGTGTTTAATTTTGCCGTGTAGCTGGCACAGATTGACCATGTCCTCTCCCTGCAACAGGAGCTCCACCACCACCACTAGCACCACGACCAGGGCCACGTCCCTTATTTGATGCTCTCCTCATTCTTTGCGTTCACCCACCAAACTAACAGACGGATTTAAAAAATGTATTTCCCAGTCAGGTATGTAGTGCAGGGGTAGTTTAAAAAAAGGGGTACAAGATCACCCAACAATCTAAACTCCGCCGAATTTACCGAATATATTTCCCTGTCAGGTATGCAGTGCAGCAGGAACACACCCTCCAAGCCACTTTTGAATGACTGGCATGATAACCATGGAAATGTCCACCCACAATCTAAGAGCTGGATTTACTGATTATATTTCACTCTCAGAAATGCAGTGCAAGCCGTAAATGTACTTTATGGCAAAGAAAAAAAAAAGGATTTTTTTCACCCACCATCTCCCAGTTTTCTTTACTGATTATATTTCACTCTCAGAAATGCAGTGCAGGCCGCAAATGTAGTTTATGGCAAACAAAAAGTGATATTTTTTACCAACAATCTCCCAGTTTTATTTACTGATTATATTTCACTCTCAGAAATGCAGTGCACGCCGCAAATGTACTTTATGGCAAAACGAAAATCTTCCAGTTGTATTTACTAATTATATTTCACTCTCAGAAATGCAGTTCAGGCTGCAAATGTACTTTATGGCAAAAAGAAAAAACATATTTTTTTTCACCCACAATGTCCAGTTGTATTTACTGATTATATTTTACTCTCCTAAATGCAGTGAAGGCCGCAAATGTACTTTATAGCAAAAAAAAAGGGATTTTTTTTACCCACAATCTCCCAGTTGTATTTACTGATTATATTTTGCACTCAGAAATGTAGTGCAGACCGCAAACGTACTATTTTGCAAAAAATATATATATTTCTCCCTCTAGAATCTAACAGATTGACTTACTGAATTGATTACACTGTCACATATGCAGCACAGTGAAACTTTACAGAAAAAAATGTGTATATGGCCTCTTGAACACAAACATATTTTTTTTTCAGTGTTTTGCGGTCCGTTTATTACGGATCCGTGGTTCCGTTATTTGTTTCCGTTTTGGTTCCGTTTTGGTTCCGTTGTTCCGTTCCGTTTTTCCGTTTGGCATATACAGTATACATTAATTCCATAATAAAAATTGGGCTGGTCTTAAAATTTTCAATAGATTGTTCTTCAAAAACGGAACGGATACGGAAGACATACGGATGCTTTCCGTTTTTTTTGCGGACCCATTGACTTGAATGGAGCCACTGAACATGATTTGCGGACAAGAATAGGACATGGTCTATATTTAAACGGAACAGAAAAACGGAAAAACGGAAACGGAAGGCATACAGAGATACTTCAGTATTTTTTGCAGACCCATTGAAGTGAATGGCTCAGTATGCTGTCAGTACACTGAACTAAAAAAACTGCCAGTATACGGTCCGCAAAATACTGTCGTGTGCAAGGGGCCTATGTCACAACCTGGGTCCCTGAACTCACAGACGGATTACCTATATTATTTTCCCTTCCCCTGGCACATATGCAGTCCAGGGGCATTTAAAAAATGGGTATAAGTCACCCACTGAACTACAAGAACAGGATTAAATTATTGTCCCTGGCAAATTATTTGCACCCACAAAAAAAAATCACTGTAGATCGCAGACTTAACACCAAGCTCTGATATCAGATTCTTTCCTAATCTCTCCCTCACAGCAGCAGCATCCTATCCCTACACCAGTAATAGCTGATGTGACGTGCGGCGCTACGTGACTCCAGCTTATATAGAGGCTGGGTCACATGCTGCACTGGTCAATCACAGCCATGCCATTAGTAGGCATGGCTGTGATGGCTTCTAAGGGCACACATCTTGAATGCTTGTTGATTGGCTGCCCTGCAGCCTTTTAACAAGCTTTATTAAACGGCCGAACAACAAACTTGAACCCAAACTTTTACGCAAATGTTCGGGTCCAGGTACAAAAAACCCTAAAGTCCAGTACGAACTCGAACTTTGCAGTTCGGGTTCGCTCAACGCTAGAGTTAAGCGAACCCGAACTGTATAGTTCGGGTTCGTACCGAATTTTAGGATGTTCGGGACATGGACCCAAACCCGAACAATTTCATAAAAGTTCGGGTTCGGGTCCGTTGTTCGGCGATTCTTCCCACTTTTTGAAAGGCTGCAGAGCAGCCAATCAGCAAGCGTTTTACTTCTTTGCCCTATGAAACCATCACAGCCATGCCTTCTAATGGCATGGCTGTAATTGACCAGTGCAGCATGTGACCCAGCCTCTATATAAGCTGGAGTCACGTAGAGCTGCACGTCACATCAGCTATTACTGGTGTAGGGATAGGATGCTGCTGCTGTGAGGGCGAGATTAGGAAAGAATCTGATATCAGAGCTTGGTGTTAAGTGCCTTCTAATGGCATGGCTGTGATTTGCTGAGTGCAGCATGTGACCCAGCCTCTTTATAAGCTGGAGTCATGTAGTGCTGCTGTTAGTATAGGGAAAGGTTGCTGCCGATGCTCTCAGGGAGAGATTAGGAAAGACATCTGTTGAACCTGGGGGTGTGAAATCTTCAAGCTACAGCAATTATTGAGGGAGGGTGCCACTGCAATCCTACATTTCTGTACCCAGCCCTGAGCCTAGTGATACTGCAAAGTGTTTTTTTTAATCCATCTGTTACTGAGATGGGGGTTGGCGGCCATTTTAGCCACTGCAGTCCTTGGAACTGCATGTGACCTGCATGTGTGCCAGCCTGCCAGGGACATCAGTCTAATCCTTTTTGGTAGCTCAGTGAAGGAAAAAATCTTTTTTTCTGGCAGGTCAAGTCCCCTACATTACCATTTGTATAATTTAGGGGTGACATAGTCCATTTCTGTAGTCTGGGGAAAAAATCTGTATTGTGGTGCTATAGAGCACTTGCGCATACAACGCACCAAAACATATTTTTAATTTCAGCAGCGAAATAGTCCATCTGTGTATTTTTGGGAAACAAGCGGTAATCCTGGTCCACAAAGCAGTTTAAAATACACCGCCCAAATACCTATTTTACATTTTTGCAGTGAAATAGTGCATCAGTGTATTTTTGGGAAAAATAGCGGTATTCCAGGTCCACAAAGCAGTTGTGCATTCAGTCTGAAATACCCATTACAACCACCTATTTTACATTGCTGCTGTGAAATACAGCATAAGTGTATTTTTTGGACAAAAAGGTGGAAATCCTGATCCACAAAGCATTTTGAAATACACCGCCTAAATACCGATTTCACATTACAGCTGAGAAATAGTGCATTATTCTTTTTTTTGTGTGAAAAAAGCAAAATTCCTGCTTCACAAGGCAGTTGTACATACAGCGTACAAATACCTACGTTTAATTTCCAGCCGTTAAATAGTGCATTTGTGAATTTTGGGTGAAAAGGCCATGTTGTTGGTCCACAAAGCAGTTGTGCATACTGCGTACAAATACGTATTTTAAATTTCTGCAGTGAAATAGTGCATCAGTGTATCTTGGGGGGAAAAAAGCGGTATTCCAGGTCCACAAAGCAGTTGTGCATACAGCGTACAAATACCTACGTTTAATTTCCAGCAGTTAAATAGTGCATTTGTGAATTTTGGGTGAAAAAGCCATGTTGTTGGTCCACAAAGCAGTTGTGCATACAGCGTACAAATACCTATTTTAAATCTCAGCACTGAAATAGTGCATTAGTGTGTTTTAGAGAAAAAAAGCCTTGTTCTTGGTTCACAAAGCAGTTGTGCATACAGCGTACAAATACCTACGTTTAATTTCCAGCCTTTAAATAGTGTATTTGTGAATTTTGGGAAAAAAAGCTGTGTTGTTGGTCCACAAAGCAGTTGTGCATACAGCGTACAAATACATATTTTACATTTCTGCAGCGAAATAATGCATGAGTGTATTTTTGGGGAAAAAAACTGTATTCCTGGTCCACAAATCAGTTTTAAATATACCGCCCAAATACGTATTTTAAATTTCAGCACTGAAATAGTGCTTTTTTCTATTGTGTTGAAAAAAAGCTGTATTCTTGCTTCACTGTATTCTTGCTTTGGGGGAAATAAACCCGTATTGTTGTTACACAGAGCAGTTTGGCATACAACGCACATAAACGTATTTTAAAATTTAGCAGTGACATACTGCATTTCTGTAGTTTGTTGCAATAAACACTGGTTTTGTGATACATAGCATATCTGAGGCCTACCCTGTATTTCAGTCATTTAAAGTAACCTTTTGAACTCTGCATTTACATAGTTGGTGCAAACACACTGGTTTTGTGGTGTACATTTGCGGTGTACGCTGCATTTCTGACAGTCAAATAAAACCGTTAACTTCTGTTTTTACATTGTTGGTTTGAAAAATCTAATTCTTGGTGATAGTGAAGTAATTGTATTGAATTTCTCCGTTACACTGTT
Organism: Bufotes viridis; assembly: GCA_033119425.1. Taxonomy (NCBI): domain Eukaryota; kingdom Metazoa; phylum Chordata; class Amphibia; order Anura; family Bufonidae; genus Bufotes; species Bufotes viridis. Next base: position 158,298,647 of record CM065591.1, read on the forward strand.
GTGTGACCTAAAGAAATGTATTCTGTTTATGACATGGGCACTGCCTTACTGTATAGTGAACTTAATTGTTGACTATTGGCAGTTAAATGCAGCAGTCTCTTATGCTTCTTTATGACTCTGCTGGCAGGGTTTACCAGGGCCATAACCATAGTCCTGCCCCAGAAGTGGAAGAGATTGAGTGCACGGATGCCCAACCACTTAGGTTTGAGGATGGGGACAGAGGAAGACCACGGCAGTATATCTCTGATGATGACGAAAAACACAGGTGCAAACCGCTGTGGCTTTCTGCGGTATGCAGGAGAGGGCAGGAGTGAAGACTGGGTGGAAGATGATGTTGAGAACAGTGAGGTCCTACACCCCAAAATATACCACTGAAATCCATGTTTTCCATGGGTGGTGATAAAATAAAGTTTTGAGGCCAGGAATTATCTTTGCGGCCTGTGCTGCATATGTGACGGGGACAATAATATAGTTAATCCGTCTGGGAGTTCAGAGGTTGACATATTCTAATTACTTGCTATCAAGTAACCCTGCACTGCATAGGTGACAGTGACCGAAAATGTGAATAAACCTCTTTTAAATTGTTGGGTGCAATATTACCATTTTTGCCAGGTACAAACCCCTCCACTGCCTAGCTGTCAGGGAACTTACAATTGGCGGTTACATTCTTGCATAACATAAAGCCTTTTTGGGCTATGAAGCCAAAGGTAGTCACCAACAACATGTTTTTTATTTTTTTAAATAAATTGCTGTAGACCCCCAAAAATTGGGAAAATATATATATAAAAAAAGTGTAGGTGCATGGTAGTATAACAATGGTTTAGTGAGGCCAGTAAAGATGTCTATTCTGCATAAGGTACAAACAAGTCCTGTGGGATCCATGCTGCGAACAGGCTGCTGCGCTTGCCTGTGATAATGCCCCCAGCCATGCTAAACACACATTCAGACAATACAGTGGCTGCAGGGTAGGCCAGCACCTCCAAGGAGTAAAGGGCAACCACAGGACATGTGCCCAATTTGAAGACCCAGAAGTTGAATGGGGCAGACCCAGTGGTGTAGCTAGAAATGATTGGGCACCACAGTAAATATTTCACTGGGGCCCCCCCTCTGACAGTAGTTTTTGCGCAACCCCTTCATTTTATGCCGACATTCCTGGGGCTACTAAAGATTGCTCTCTCAGACCAGGCCCAGCACCTGTTCCATCCACTTTCTACACTGTCTGTACTGCCACTGTATATCATGTCATAGAATAATAGAATAATACTGTAGAGGGGGCCCTGACAAAGTCTTTTAGTCCTCCTCGTCCACCTCCTCCTCTTGGATGGGCTCCTTCTAGGTCAGGGCCCCAAAGCAGTAGCTTCCCCTGCTTCCCCTGTAGCTATAACCCTGGGCAGACCCATCAGTCAGTATGTGTACTGTTCCACCATGCTGAAATGCTGCCTCCTGCTAAGACTTCCAGATCTGCTAGTGGTGCAGGTTGTTGTGGCGTGATGACAAAGCTATTCCACATTTCGCCCATGATAACCCTGCCTTCTGAGGTGTTGGTGGTGACCCAGCTGCATTGGCAACTTCTTTTTCCTCCTCCTCTGCCTTCACCTTGTGCTTCTACTGAGTCCCCAGTGTCAGGTGTGAATGCCATCAGCAGCGTGTCTACTAGCGGGCTCATCTTCCTATCACACTCCAGTGAGGGAATTAAGGACGGCACGTTGTCCTTGTAACGGGGATGCAGCAGGGTGGCCACCCAGTAATCATCACAAGTTAGAATGTGGCAGTATCTCGGTGTTCGTTGCGCATGCACTGCAGCATGTAGTCGCTCATGTGTGCCAGGCTGCCCAGTGGCAAGGAAAAGCAGTCCTCTTTGAGGTAGGTGTATCGTCTGTGTCCTCTGTATCCCCAGTGTTCCTCCTATTCCTCCTCCTCCAGAACTGTGCCCTGGCTGGACAATTGTGTTCCAGGCCAGGGCCTATGTTGGTGCAGGAACCCACCCTCTGAGCCACTTCTATTTGGCTGGCCGTAAGTTAAGGATAAGGCGTGTATATAGCTTTGTTTGTTTATATAGTTTAGCTACATTATAGTTATTTTAATATGTTTTTAAGTAAATTTGTAAAAAGTTTGTTAATGGTTTGAGTAAAAGGGGCGGTGGGGGTGTTGAGTGTGTAGTGTGTGAGGGTGTTCGGGTTAATTTTCCTTCCGCTTTCTACACTGTCTATACTGCCACTGTATATAATTTAATTGTATAATACTGGTGAGGGGGCACTGACAAAGTCTTTTAGTCCTCCTCCACCTCCTCCTGGATGGGCCCCTTCTAGGTCAGGGCTCCAAAGCAGTAGCTTCCCCTGCTTCCCCTGTAGCTACGCCCCTGGGCAAATCCATCAGTCAGTACGTGTACTCTTCCACTATGTTGCTGAAATGCTGCCTCCTGCTAAGACGTTCCAGATCTGCTGGTGGTGCAGGTTGTTGTGGTGTGATGACAAAGCTTTCCCACATTTCGCCAATGCTAACCCAGCCTTCTGAGGTGCTGGTCACCATCCCCTGCCCGCATCCTCTGTATTCTTCCCTGGTGTCTAGTGGTTATAGCAGAGGGTCAGCACATTGCTGACCCTCTGCTATAAACTGCTGACATCTGTGTACAGATAATAGAAAAGACCGGCACTCGCTTGTGATTTTTCTAATGCTGGTTTATTGTCACATATTATAAAGCATAGTGACGCATTTCTGCACTGTGCGTGCTTTCTTCAGACTTTCTTCAGACATAGTCTGAAGAAAGCACGCACAGTGCAGAAACGCGTCACTATGCTTTGTATTAAGGCTGGTCACAGCCTGGATTTGTGGGAGGGGCTGCTGGTATTTAACCCCCGGGCGCCACTGCAAGGGGGACGGTCGTCTCATGTTGCGTCGGATCATCGTCATTTCCGGTTACCAGCGTCCCCAGCGGCTCATGTCACTTCCGCAGTAAGTCGCGGCTCTGCAGGTTCCTCGGCCGGGGCAGCAGTTCTATTGGCCTGCCAGCGCTGGTCCCGGCCGGGGCTCCCTCCCTCCTTCAGCTCCCGCACTGCCTTCTCGCGGCAGCACGGGCTCCATGCAGCCGATCGGGGTCTCACAGCGGCGCATCTACGGCGCTCCAGGTAAGACCGTCCGCTCCCGCTGGGCTCTGCTTACGGTGCCGCCTGTCAAGAGCAGCAGAGCCCAGCGTCCTCTTATCTTCATTCTCGTCATGTGGGGGTCGCGGTTGCTGCGGCTTCCTCGGTCGGAGGCCGCAGTACCACAGGCCCTCCAGCGCAGCAACATTGGCGCCCCGCCTGGCATAGATCGGGGAGCTTGTATTCACCCCCGCCGTCGCTCCCAGCCACCGTCCTGCCGCCACTTGGCCGCGCTCACGCTGTGGGCTCAGGGCAGACTGGGCGCCCGTGCACCGCTGGCTCTTGCGGTCAGAGACGCTGACGGGTAAGTCGGAACCCCCGCACCCTGCCATCGTCTGGGGCGGGTGTTCCCCAGAGTGTTCCTGCCAGCTGCGCTTCTGCCCCCGGGCACTGGCGCTCAGCCAGGGGCAGCCCCCCCCCCCCGCTCGGGGCTCCTGGGCAGTTTCCTACCGCCCCCCCCCAGTCATGGTTCGGTCGGTAGGTGCAGAGGGCTGCTGTGCGTCAGCCGCTATGGGGGGGGCCGGTTCTTCCCCTGCTACCTAGTCGGCAAAAACCTCGGCACTCAGCATCCTGCAGGGGCCTGGTCAGGCGGCTTACCACAGTCTGTGGTCCCCTCATGTTTGGTGCCCATGGGTTGCTACCAAGTTGGGGTAGCATCACACTGATCACGTATCCTTGACATGGTACCCCCCCCGTACCTCCTCATACTTCAGTCATGCGGGTTCTGGCCACATACGTCAGGGGGTCAAAGGATAGAATCAGGGTCTCGCCGGTTAAGTACAGCAAGGAAACAGAGCCAAGAGGCGCGTCCTAAAACCATTGCTGACTACCCTGAGAGAGAGAGAGAGGAGGCCAGGCTGAATATCCTCGCCGCTTCAGGGCACGTTCCAGGCGATTCCAGAACCGCTCCACCACGAAGTCCCGGATATCACACGGCTTCATTGCCCGAATCATCAGCCGGCCTTCACCACCATACCAGGCGAGCTGTAACCGGTTTGTCATATTTAATAGTGGCCGCTGTATCACCAGATTCATGTATCAGTCACATTTAACTGCTTGAATCACCCAGGTCCATGTACTATCCATGTTTATTTGCCCGAGTCGCCCAGAGTCATGTATCATTCACGCATAGGTCCCTGAGTTCAGGTTCATACTTCATTCAAGCACAGCTGCGGTGTCATTCGCGTCCATGTAATATTCACATTTGGTTACCTGAATCAATCAGGTACACATATCATCCATCTATAATTGCCTGAGTTGTTCCGTTCCACACATCTTTCATGTGCAGTCGCTCTAATCATTCAGGCCTACGTAACACCCACATGCAATTGCCCGACACGCCCAGGTATACATAATTCACGGGTAGTTGCCTGATTCACTCAGGTCCATGTATCTTCACATTCACTGCCCGAATCGCTCAGGTTCAGGTATTGTTCGCTTACAACCGCCGGATCGCTCAGGTCCATGTATCATCTGTGCATAATTACCTGAAACGCTCAGGTTCATACATCACACAGGTATATTGCCTGCACTGATCAGGTTCATACATCTTCACGCACAGCGGCTTGTTTCACCCAGGTGCATGTATTGTTCGCATATAACCACCCGAATCACTGAGGTCCACATATCATTCACATATCATTGCCTGGATCACCATGGCTCATGCGCTATTTATACATAGTTGCCTGAACCGCATCATCGTCATCCACGTGAAGTTGCTTCATCGCTCAGGTCTATGTAGTATCCACAGACAATTGCCTGAACCACTCAGGTCCATTCACCATTTACATAGGTCTACCTGAATCGCTCAGGTCCATGCGCCATTCACGTACAATGGTCTGAATCGCTCAGGCCCATCCATCTCCATGCGCTGTTGCCTGAATCACTCGGATTTATGCATTGTTCATATACAACTGCCTGTTTTTACTTGGGTCCATGCGTTATTCGCTCACGACTACCTGAATCGCCGAGGTTCATATATCAGCCACGTACAGCTAATTGAATCGCCCAGGTTCATTTATCATTCATACATAGCTGCCTGAATCACTCAGGTCTGGGTATCACCCATGTGTAGCGGCCTGAGTCATTCAGGTACCTTTCATGCATGGGTGCCCGAATCGCTCAGGTCCATACATCAGTCACGTATAGCTGCCTGAATCGCTCAGGTTCACGTACTATTCATGCATAATTGCCTGATCCGCTCGGGTTCACGTACTATTCATGCATAGTTGCCTGAATCGCCCAGGTTCACGTACTTTCATGCATAGTCACCTGAATCGCTCAGGCCCACGTACTTTTCATGCATAGTCGCCTGATTCGCTCAGGTTCACGTACTATTCATGCATAGTCGCCTGATTCGCTCAGGTTCATGTACTATTCATGCATAGTTGCCCGAATCGCTCAGGTCCACGCACTTTTCATGCATAGTAGCCTGATTCGCTCAGGTCCACGTACTATTCATGCATAGTCGCCTGATCCGCTCAGGTTCACGTACTGTTCATGCATAGTTGCCTGATTCGCTCAGGTCCACGTTCTATTCATGCATAGTTGCCTGAATCGCTCAGGTTCACGTACTTTCGTGCATAGTCGTCTGAATCGCTCAGGTCCACGTACTTTCATGCATAGTCGCCTGATTCGCTCAGGTTCACGTACTATTCATGCATAGTCGCCTGATTCGTTCAGGTCCACGTACTATTCATGCATAGTTGCCTGAATCGCTCAGGTTCACGTACTTTTCATGCATAGTCGCCTGAATCGCTCAGGTCCACGTACTTTTCATGCATAGTCGCCTGATTCGCTCAGGTCCACATACTATTCATGCATAGTCGCCTGATTCGCTCAGGTTCACGTACTATTCATGCATAGTTGCCTGAATCGCTCAGGTTCACATACCTTTCATGCATAGTCGCCTGATTCGCTCAGGTTCACGTTCCAGCCATGTATCATCACCCAAATCGCTCAGGTTCATACATCAGTTGCGCATAGCTGCCCGAATAACTTCATGTATAGTCACCTGAATCGCTCAGGGGCATGTGTCATCCATGTATAACTGTCTAAACTACTCAGGTTCATATTCCAGGCCAGCATAGCTGCCGTTTTGCTTAGGCCCATGCATCACTCATGCTTAGTTGCCTGAATCGCTCAGGTTCTCGTATCATTCAAGCACAGTCAACCTGAATTGCTCAGGTTTTTTTACGTTTCATTCACGTAAAATTGCCTAAATCGCTCAGGTCCATGTCTCAAGGTGCATGTGTCTTTCAGGTTAGTTGCCTGAATCGCTCAGGTTCATACATCAGCCATACATAGCTGCCGAATCGCTCAGGTTCATGTATCATTCACGCACAGTCGCAAGAAGCACCCAGGTTCATGTCGTACCCACACACAGTCGCCCGAATCGCTCAGGTTCATGCCTCATTCAGGGTCAACAGCACTATTCGCCCAGGGGCATTGGTCACCCAGGTAAAGTGGCCTGAATCGCTCAGGTCCATCTTTCAATAAGTTAGCTGCCCGAATCGATCAGGTTCATGTGTTATTCATGCACAACCGTCCGATTCGCTCAGGGTCATGTATCATTCACGTATAGTTGCCTGGATCACTCAGGTTCACGTCTCATTCAGGGTTAACAACCCGATTCGATCAGGGGCATGGGGCATCCATGCATAGTGGCTTGAATCGCGCAGTTTCATATATCAGTCCCACATAGCTGCCTGAACCGCTCGGGTTCTTGTTTTGATTCACGTACAGTGAATCGTCTGAACCGCTCAGGTTTAAGGATTGTTCACGCACGGTCGCCCGAATTGCTTGGGTTCATTCCGTTTAGTTGCCTGAATCCCAGGCTCGTGTACCAATCTTGTATAGCTGCCTGCTGGTTCATGTCCCATTCACGTGATGGTAGACTCATTATTTCAGGTTCATGCACCAGTCATGTATGACTGCTTGTATCCCAGGGTCAGGTTTCATTTAGGTATCACTGCCTGAATGGCTCAGGTTCGCGTATCATCCACGCATAATTGCCAGTATCACTCTGGTCCAGGCATCATCCTTTTGTAGCCTCCTGAATCGCTCGGGTCCACGTACCTTTCATACGAGGCTGCTTCAATCACTCAGGTTCATGTATTGTCATGCATACTGCTGGAAACTCCCAGGTTCACTTGCCCGGATTATACCCAGCTTCACATTCCTTTCGGGTATAGTTGCCTGAGCCACTCTTCGATTTCTCTTTTATGCCATGGCCCGAATCGCCCATGGCATATCCAATTTTCAGCACTATTACACGAAACCGTTCAGGTCCTGTTCCCTCACGTCCGTTGGCCAAATCCGCTCAGGTACCATTCCGTGGTTGCCCGGATTGCGACTCTTGTTAGTTCACATCTCCCGAGTTTCCTTCTTCCACGTAAGGGGCACGCTGCATTTCTCCGGTCACGTATCATTCCGCATTGCCTCCAGAATCAGGTCTCGTTTCCCGCAGGTCCTGCTTTGATGTTCAGCCTCCACCCACTTCATTCAGTCTTGTGCAGTGGACCGGGTCCTCACGCAGTCATGTCCCGGGTTCAACCCTACCGAATCCGCACGATTTCGTCCCTGGCTCGATCACTGCCTCCTCACGGTTCACCTGTTCCGCTTAGGCTTCACCCCGTCTTCGTTATTTTCCGGGTGGCAGGCATCGGCCCCGTTGGCGCACACGCAAGTTCTCGTTATCCTCCGATCCTTCCGTTCGCTCTGTGTTCTCCTAGTCACAGATCCTCGTACGGCCGGTGAGATTTTGTCAAGATTGACATTGGGTTAGGATAGGATTCAGCAGGTTGTTCCTGGCGTACTCCTAGTCCCTCGAATCACTTTGGGTTATCTGCCTGAGGTCGCGCAGGTCATTTTCTCAGGGATGTTCGGAATCACTCTGGACACCTATTCCTGCAGGCTCGCTGGTCATGTCTCATTATTGCGTAGTATGCCGGACCTTTCAGGTCGCCTCTTTGAGAACCATTCATGTCTCGCATCTCGCATAGTCAGGACACGCTCCTGCCAGCTTTAGGCTTATCCCAATCCCAGTCTATTTTTCCCCCTCCTGGCACGCGGGTCGGGTTTCATGCACATCGGGCACATTCCAACTTGTACAGGTCCAATCCCTTTCCTCATGCTTCCTGGCACGCCTTGGAACTTACGTTTGTCCAACCGATTCACTCGGACTCCATTCCGTTACGTCACGTTCCAGGTATCGGTGCACTGTAGTCCAATATTGGCAGCCAGTTGTTTCATACGCTAGTCCGAATGCGCGGTGCATAGGTCCCACGGATTATCACATTCCATCTTTTCCAGTCATTCTAAGCGTCTTTTTGGCGCCCAACCAGCGGTGCCACCAGGCTGCCATGTGTCTAGCATTCAACGGTTCCTCAGATCCAGGGATTTCGCCTGTAGCACCCGTTCACGTGCTTTCCTTCCCAAGCAGCTTCCAGCTTGGTATGGCATTCACCTTTCCCTGCTCGCATCATCTTCAAGACCGCTGGGTAGGTTCCCCGTGGAGGCAAAGTGCTTTCCTCATTTACATGGGTGCCTAGTTAAGGTGCCCAGGGGTCTCCGAGATACTTCATCATATGGTTCAGATGACCACTGTTACCAACAGCAGACAGTCCAACATCCCCCTTCCGTTCATTTCCCAGATCCGCTCCGTCGGCACTTCTGCACGGGATCTGCCTCTTCAGCTGCCCGGCAGCCAGGGCCAGCACTTGTCACTTGCACAAGGGGGACAGAGGAGGCCTTAATGCTGTTCTACGTCCATTCCCAATTTCCAAGTAAAATCCTAGGGCATCCTGCTCTATCGCTTCATGAATTTCTCGAATTATACTATTAAGTTCCTTTCACCTAACAGGTTGTGAAGCACTTTTTGCCCACTCTTCCAGGCCTACTCCTGGCTTCGGGCACACTTCAGCCAGATAGGTCTCGGGGGTTACATAGGCTAGCCTCCTCCCTCCCCCCTCGTCTCTTACCTCAGACCCTACCACAAGTATTAAGGCTGGTCACAGCCTGGATTTGTGGGAGGGGTTGCTGGTATTTAACCCCCGGGCGCCACTGCAAGGGGGACGGTCGTCTCGTGCCCCACCCACCCTTCTTCCCTCTTTTTCTTCTTCAACTCCATTGGGTGGCCCACTCTTCCAGGCCTACCCCGCTCCTGGCTTCGGGCACACTTCAGCCAGATAGGTCTCGGGGGTTACATAGGCTAGCCTCCTCCCTCCCCCCTCGTCTCTTACCTCAGACCCTACCACAAATAATATGTGACAATAAACCAGCATTAGAAAAATCACAAGCGAGTGCCGGTCTTTTCTATTTCCTGTAGCAGCCTGGGACGTCCGCCCGCCCGCTGACACGTGCACCGCCGCGACTCTGAAGCAGTGCCGACCATTCAACCCTTTTTTTGATCTGTGTACAGATGTCAGCAGTTTAACCCCTTCCATACCGAGGTCCGTACGGACTGCTGTATGGAAGGGGTTAACAGGGAGGGAGCCTGTTGTGCCCTTGCAGCCCCCGATTTTTCATGGGATCGCATAGGGAGGGAGCCCCCCTCCCTCCCCATCACCTGCTGCTCTGTTCTGACAGCGGGTAATGGTTACCATGGCAGCAGGATACTTTCAGAGTAGCCCTGCTTGCCATTGTGATGTAAGTCTAATCAGACTTCTGATAAAGGCAAAAGTCTGATCAGACTAAGTGTAAAAGTAAAAATACAGTACAGTACACTATATAGTGTACTCTACTGTATTATATAGACATCAGACCCACTGGGTCTTCAAGAACCAAGTGAGTCTGTGTGAAAAAATGTAAGAAAAGTGAAAACAAAAGTAAAAGTAAAAAAAACACATATCACTGAATAAAAATTCCGTAAAAACAAAACAAAAAAATGGGTGTAAAAAAAAGCTATTTTTTGTCACCCTACACCACAAAAAGTGTAATACCAAGTGATCAAAAAGGCATATGCCTCCCAAAATAGTACCAATAAAACCACCATCTTATCCCGCAAAGAATTAGCGCCTACATGGGACAATCACCCAAAAAAATTAAAAAATATGGCTCTCAGGCTATGGAGACACTAAAACATTATTTTTTTTTCTAAAATGCTTTTATTGTGTTAAAGTGAAAAAAATTAAAAAAGTATACATATTAGATATCGCGGCACCCGTAAAAACCTGCTATATAAAAATATCACATGATCTTACCCCTCAGGTAAGTCCCGTAAAAAAAAAAGCAATGTAAAAAAAATATTTTTGTCACCTCACATCACAAAAAGTGTAATAGCAAGCCATCAAAAAGTTATATGCACCCAAAAATAGTGCCAATCAAACCGTCTTCTCATCCCGCAAAAATTGATACCCCACATAGGACAATTGCCCTAAAATATTTAAAAATATGGCTCTCAGACTATGGAGACATTAAAACATGTATTACTGTGTAAAACTTTAATAAATAAATAAAATGTTTACATATTAGGTATTGCCGCGTCCGTAACAACCTGCTCTATAAAAATAATACATGACCTAACCCCTCAGCTGAACACAGAAAAAAAAATATATAAAACCGTGTCAAAAGTCATTTTTGTCACCTTACATCACAAAAAGTGTAATAGCAATCAATCAAAATGTCATATGCACCCCAAGATAGTGCCGATCAAACCGTCATCTCATCCCGCAAAAAAGTAGCCCCTACATAAGACAGTTGCCCAAAAAATAAAAATAAAAAATATGGCTTTCAGAATGTGGAGACACTAAAAAATAGTTTTTTTTCAAAAATGCTTTGTTATGAAAAACTGAAACAAAACCCCCCAAAAAGTAGTCACATTTTGTATTGTCGCGTCCGTAACAACCTGCTCTATAGAGATAGCACACAATCTAACCTGTCAGATCAACGATGTAAATAACAAAAAATAAAAACAGTCCCAAAACGGCTATTTTTTTTGCAAATTTTCCATTTTAATCCCTTTTCCCAGTAACAAAGCAGGGGCTAACAGCCAAACAAAACTCAATTTTTTTTGCCCTGAGTCTGTAGTTTGCAGAAACACCCCATATGTGGTCGTAAACTGCTGTATGGCCAAACGGCAGGGCATAGAAGGAAGGGAACGCCATATGGTTTTTGGAAGGCAGATTTTGCTGGACTGGTTTTTTGACACTATGTCCCATTTGAAGCCCCCTGATGCACCCCTACAGTAGAAACTCCAAAAAAGTGACCCCATTTTGGAAACTATGGGATAATGTTGCAGTTTTGTTCATACTATTTTAGGGTAAATATGATTTTAGTTGCTCTATATTACACTTTTGTTTGAGGCAAGGTAACAAAAAATAGAAATTCTGAAATGTTATCTCCATTTGCAAATAACTCTTGTGGAACACCTAAAGGGTTAACAAAGTTTGTAAAATCGGTTTTGAATACCTTTAGGGGTGTAGTTTGTTAAATGGAGTCACTTTTATGGAGTTTCTACTCTAGGGGTGCATCGGGGGGGCTTCAACTGGGACAAAAAACCAGTCCAGCAAAATTCGCCTTCCAAAAACCATATGGCGTTCACTTCATTCTGTGCCCTGCTGTTTGGCCATACAGCAGTTTCCGATCACATATGGGGTGTTTCTGCAAACTACAGAATCAGGGCAATAAATATTAAGTTTTGTTTGGCTGTTAATCCTTGCTTTGTTACTGGAAAAAATTGATTAAAATGGAAAATTTTCCAAAAAATCGAAATTCTGAAATTTTATCTCCATTTGCCGTTAACTCTTGTGGAAAACCTAAATGGTTAACGACGTTTGTAAAATCAGTTTTGAATACCTTGAGGGGTTTAGTTTCTAGAATGGAGTCATTTTTTGGTGGTTTCTGTTAGGGTATAACCCGGTATAGTGAGGGTTAATACCGTTCGGGCGATTCCCCTGGAGAAGAGCACAGCAACCCACAACCACCCGAATCCACCAAACTGGAACCATATGAAGTCCTCCTTTCCTGGAACAGGCAAGAGAACGTTCTGAAGTAGCAATTCCCCCCAAGTACGAGATGAGGCTCCGTATTGATGGTTAAACAGGAATTCGCTTTATTAAGGGCTACCTGCCCGGTATTTATGCAGGTCTCCCACCTGGTGGACACTCCCCAGAAGGAAGACTGAGACACAGGAGATAGAGTAGCCAATCACACACAATGGGACAATACAGACACACGCAGCATATTCCTCACCTCTGCTTAGGAGATAATTGAGTCAATTACTGTATCTACTCAATTATCTCCAAGCTGAAAAGTTACTTTTTATACATTGTTATAACTTTGTGAGTGTACATCGTACACACATAAAACTTATACTGGTAAAAATAATATAACTTGGAGACAAACATATCCAAAATTCACTTGAACAGGTTCAGAAGTTTAAAGGTTAGGTCAAAGTCCTTTGTGACCAAATGAAGCATGGCTTTTCTGTCTTTGCAGGGTAAGCACCGGACGGGCCGGCTTTCGGTAGAAAACAAGGGAAAACATGGGGCCTGTACGGGCAAGGCAACAGCCGAACAAACAGACGAATGGAGGGAGGGAACAAGCAAGAGCTCCCTCCTTGTGGGACACTCCGGCAGACCCGGCTTGATCCTTCTCGGGTCAACTTGGGGACGTCCAGAACTCAGGGGCCGGAGAGACATCTGTTTGTCGGGACAACCCATCAGCATTGCCGTTCTGCTTACCGGGTCTATAATTGATTGTAAAATTGTAAGGTTGCAGGGCCAGACTCAACCGTAGCAACCTGCAATTGTCCCCGGAGACACGGTTAAGCCAGACCAATGGGTTGTGGTCAGTGATAAGAGAAAATTCCTGACCGTACAGATAGGGGGTTAACTTTTTCAGTGCCCAGACCAGGGCCAAACATTCTTTCTCTACTGCCGCATAACTCACTTCTTGAGGTAGTAACTTTCTGCTGATATATGCAACAGGGTGCTCTCCTCCATCCTCCCCGATTTGGCTCAGCACAGCCCCCAGTATAAACATGGAAGCGTCGGTATGGACAAAGAAAACGTTTGTTAGGGACTGGGGCAGCCAAGACCGGAGCATTTACAAGAGCCTGCTTCAGTGTCTGAAACGCGGCTTCACAAGCTGGAGACCACAGGACTTGCTTAGGTAAGTTTTTCTTAGTCAGGTCAGTCAGGAGCTTAGCTATGGCACTGTAGTCAGGGACAAAACGTCTATAGTACCCTGCCGTCCCCAAGAAGGCTAGCACCTGGGTCTTACTGATAGGTATGGGCCAGTTTGCCACTGCCTCTACCTTGGCTGGCTCCAGTCTCTGGTTTCCACTCCCCACTCGGTGACCCAGGTACTGCACTTCAGCCATACCCAGATGGCACTTATCTGGCTTCAAGGTCAGACCAGCGGCCCGAATCTTATCCAGAACTACCCCTACATGGATCAAGTGTTCTTCCCAAGACCCACTGTATATTGCAATGTCGTCCAGGTATGCACAGGCAAATACCTGGAAGCCATCGAGGAGTCTATCCACCATACATTGGAAGGTAGCCGGGGGATTCTTCATCCCAAATGGCATGACTCGGAATTGGTACAAGCCAAACGGGGTGACGAAGGCCGACTTGGGCATAGCATCCTCGGCCAGGGGAATCTGCCAATAGCCCTTACACAGGTCTATTGTAGTCAGATAACATCCCCTGGTGATACGATCTAGTAATTCGTCTACCCGGGGCATCGGGTAGGTGTCAGTGGTGGTCTTCTCGTTGAGCCGTCTGTAGTCCACACAGAACCGAGTGGTCCCATCTTTCTTGGGCACTAGGACTACAGGCGAAGCCCAAGGACTATCGGAGGGCTCGATGACCCCAAGTTGGGTCATCTCCTGTATCTCCTTCCACATTCCTTCTTGGACTGCTTCAGGGATACAGTAAGGGGGCTGTTGGAGGGGAGTCTGTCCAGGGGTCTCTACTCTATGTACAGCCAGAGTTGTATACCCCGGCTCTTGGGAGAAAGTCGCCTGTTTCTCCCTCAGCAGCCTCTGAGCCTGTTCCTTTTCCGCAGGGCTTAACCTGTCCCCTAGCTGTACAAGGCTCATCAAGTCAGTCTGAAGATCCCTTTCCAGTAAGTCAGGTAGAGGTAACCCGTCTGAGTCGTCTGCAGCCGGGGCACACACTGCAGCGACATCCTCCTGTCTCTCCTGGCACTCCTTCAGCATGTTCACATGAAAGGATCACTGGATCCTCTCATCGGCACAGCTGGCAACGACATAGGTAGTGTCACATACCAGGGCTACTACCTGGTACGGACCCTGCCAAGATGCTTGCATCTTGTCTGTCTTCACAGGCTTGAGCACTAAAACTCTCTGCTCAAGATGGAAGACCCGCTGCCGGGCACCCCGATCATACTACCTCTCCTGTTTCCCCTGGGCGGCCTGGAGATTCTCTCTGACCATCAGAGAAAGTGGCTCCATGTGGTCCCTGAGTTCCAGAACATATGGCTTTATGGGGGTCCCCTCCTGCTCTGTCTCTCCCTCCCAGTGTCCTCTAATGAGATCTATGGGTCCGCGGACCCTTCTTCCATAGAGCAACTCGAAGGGAGAGACCCCAGTAGATTCCTGGGGTACCTCTCTGTAGGCAAATAACAGGTGAGGCAGGAATCTCTCCCAGTCTCTGCAAGCATCTGTAAAGGTCCTAAGCATTTGTTTGAGGGTGCCATTAAAGCGCTCGCAGAGACTGTTAGTCTGTGGGTGGTAAGGTGAACTAAGCAGCGGGTTAATGCCGCACACCTTCCACAGCTGTTGGGTGAGCACAGCAGTAAATTGGGTTCCCTGGTCAGAGAGAATCTCCTTAGGGAACCCCACTCTAGTAAAGATCTTAACCAGAGCATCAGCTACTGTCTATGCCTCTATGTTGGACAGAGTTACTGCCTCTGGGTAACGGGTGGCATAGTCCACCACGGTGAGAATATCTTTCTTCCTGGATGGACTAGCCCTGGCCAGTGGACCCACGATGTCAACGGCTATGTGGGAAAAGGGCTCCCCAATAATAGGCATAGACATGGGTCTAGCTTTTGGGTGGTCCCCCCGCTTACCTACCTTTTGGCATGTGTCGCACGTCCTTCAATACTGTCGCACAGCCTGGTTCAAGTTGGGCCAAAAGAAATTCTGAGTAATCCTATGTGCGACGTGACCATAGATGTCCGGCTAATGGTACATCATGCCCGATTCTCAGAATCTCCAGACGGTATTTCTGGGGCACCACCAGCTGGCGTTTCTGTGAAGGGGCTTTACTTTTCTGGGATGGCTTAGGGATCCCATACAGTCTATCAGTATCGGACTGGGGTACCTAGGGCCCACCAGTAAAACGTATTTTGGGGGCCCACCATACGGATACATTCAAATATAATAAACAACCTAACAAGTTTTTTATATGAACTTAGGCTGGTGGAGGTGCTGTACATGGAATATATGTATGTAGTGCAGTAAATCTAATGTGTTATGTGCCACTTGTGCAGGGGGTGGGAGACTAGGGGCCCACCTTGCTCAGGGGCCCCCTGGGGGATTCCCCTGTACCCCTGTAGGCCAGTCCGAGCCTGCAGTCTATCCCCCACCCACTCATAGCGTTCCCCGTCTGCCCCCTCTTCCCCAGAGTCTGCCTTAGCCCTATACTTGTATAAAGTCGGGTCCTCCCTCCCAAATGCCTCCGGGGTCTCCCAACCTAAGGGAGCTCGGTCCACAGTACATGTCGGAGGAGGTGGTCTTACAAGGGTCTCAGCAGCAGGTGGGTCGGCTCCGGCAGCAGTGGTCTGGGCACGGGTGGTCACAAAGTTGGCTTCAGCGTGACCCGTTGGGGCATAAGCGGACACCAGGGGGCCACAATCATTTCCCAGTAATACATCAGCAGGTAAGTCCTTCATAACCCCCACATGAACATGTCCAGAGCCCACCCCCCAGTCCAGGTGGACCCGGGCCACAGGTAGCCTAAAAACGGTACCTCCAGCTACCCGTACTGCCACGGTTTCCCCGGTGTGCTGACTCACAGGGACAAGGTTCTTTTGTAAGAGAGTCATGGTAGCACCGGTGTCTCTCAATCCAGTGGCTGCTTTGCTGTTGACTCGAACTGACTGTTGGTGCTGTTTCCGGTTGTCCCGGCTTGCTGCTTGTGCTGGATTAGCCTCATGTAGGTTACCCTAGCACTCCTCTTGTTCCACACAATGGGCAGCTAGTGATGCTGTACGGTTGTTCCCCCATGCTGGTCCCCTCCAGGACCAGGCCTGACCGGCAGGGTTCAGGGGACAGTCCACCTTGCGATGTCCCATCGGGTGACAGCCATGGCACTTGATATTCTGAAAAGGATTACGGGGATTGAACCTCGGTGGTTGTGGGTTCGTTGGAGGGGGTGCTGCAGGTCGGTAGTGTTGTGTCGGTGGAGCGGCCACTTGTCTGTTCTCTATGTGAGAGGCAGCTTTGTGTGCTTGGGTATCCAGCTTGCGGGCATCAGTGTACTCATCCGCTAAGCGAGCTGCCTCTGGTAGGGTGAGCGGCTTTCTATCCCGGACCCATTCTCTTACCCCTGCAGACATCCTTTCGTAGAAATGTTCTAGCATGAACAGCTGTAACACCTCCTCCCCGTACATCGCTTGGCATCCAGCGACCCTGTGGGCTGCTGTGCGATGGATACGGCATGCCCACTCAGT
Source organism: Bufotes viridis (assembly GCA_033119425.1). Lineage (NCBI taxonomy): Eukaryota > Metazoa > Chordata > Amphibia > Anura > Bufonidae > Bufotes > Bufotes viridis. Next base: position 158,315,434 of record CM065591.1, read on the forward strand.
GTATGAGTCCCTACTCAGCTTACTAGTGTCCCGGAACCTCCGCCAGTATGCCTCTGGGGTCACGGCATACCTGGCTAAGAGGGCTTCTTTAACAGACAGGTAACTTGTAATCTCCTCGTCTGGGATGGCTCAGAAGGCTTCGCTTGCCCGGCAGGATGGCTTTCCAGAGAGGATGGTGACCCACTCGTCTGTGGGTACCTGGTGTAGGGCACACTGTCTTTCAAAGTCAGCCAGGTACCCATCGATCTCCCCCTCAGTTTCTACAAAGTTTTTAAATGCAGCAAAGTTTACCTTCTTCCTTCCGTTATAGTTAGGTACCTCCGCTGCTGCAGAACCTCTTTTCTGAAGTGCCCAGTTGGCATCTACGGCTGCTATGACCCGGTCGACAATCTCTGGGGTCGGGTTGGGACCATAGTGTGCCAGCCTGATTTGGACTGCTCGGTCAAAGCTTGCTTCCTCGGGTGTCCGTTTCTTGATGCTGGGCACGCTAACTCTCCCAGGTCCTTGTGCTCCATCCATCTCGACTAGCACTGCAATAATCTCTCCCTTTTTCAGGTTACTGGCTTGTCGTCCTCGGTGTTCCAGTAGATCCTTGAGGGTAGCACGCTTCAGTTTCTCATACGTTATTTCCATCGGTCTGGATTGTGTTGCTGACCTTCTGGGCTGTGAGGACCATCCCGCCGCTTGCCGCCAGTTGTTACGGAATAACCCGGTATAGTGAGGGTTAATACCGTTCGGGCGATTCCCCTGGAGAAGAGCACAGCAACCCACAACCACCCGAATCCACCAAACTGGAACCATACGAAGTCCTCCTTTCCTGGAACAGGCAAGAGAACGTTCTGAAGTAGCAATTCCCCCCAAGTACGAGAGGCTCCGTATTGATGGTTAAATAGGAATTTGATTTATTGAGGGCTACCTGCCTGGTATTTATGCAGGTCTCCCACCTGGTGGACACTCCCCTAGGGGACCAGAAGGAAGACTGAGACACATAAGATAGAGTAGCCAATCACACACAATGGTCTGCTTAGGAGATAATTGAGTCAATTACTGTATCTACTCAATTATCTCCAAGCTGAAAAGTTACTTTTTATACATTTTTATAACTTTGTGAGTGTACATCGTACACACATAAAACTTAGGCCTCTTTCACACTTGCATTGTGAAGATCCGGCGCGCACTTCCGTCGCCGGAATGCACGCCGGATCCGGCACAACGCAAGTGAACTTCAAAATGCTTTCAGTGTTACTATCGCAGTCAGGACGCTACTAGCGTCCTGGTTGCCATAGTAGCAGTGGGGAGCAGCATACTTACATTCCGTGCGGCTCCCGGGGCGCTCCTGAATGACGTCAGAGCGCCCCGCACGCATGGATCACGTGATCCATGCGATCACGTGATCTATGCAATGGGGCGCCCTGACGTCATCCTGGAGCGTCCCGGGAGCCGCACAGAATGTAAGTATGCCGCTCCCCCGCTCCCCCTAATCTTTACTATGGCAACCAGGACTTTAGCGTCCTGGCTGCCATAGTAACCATTGACAAAAAGCTAAACGTCGGATCCGGTGATGCGCGGAAACGACGTTTAGCTAAAGCCCGGATCCGGACTAATGCCCTTCAATGGGCATTAATTCCGGATCCGGCGTTACGGCATGTCTTCCGGATTTTTGGACGGAGACAAATCCGCAACATGCTGCGCTTTTGTCAACGTCCAAAAAACGTTGACATACTGAACGAAAGACATCCTGATGCATCCTGAACGGATTTCTCTCCATTCAGGATGCATGGGGATAATCCTGATCAGTAGCTTTCCGTCCTAGAGGCCCGAGGACGGATCTCTAGGACGGAAAGCTAAAACGCTAGTGTGAAAGAGGCCTTATACTGGTAAAAATAATATAACTTGGAGACAAACATATCCAAAATTCACTTGAACAGGTTCAGGGGTTTAAAGGTTAGGTCAAAGTCCTTTGTGACCAAATGAAGCATGGCTTTTCTGTCTTTGCAGGGTAAGCACCGGACGGGCCGGATTTCGGTAGAAAACAAGGGAAAACATGGGGCCTGTACGGGCAAGGCAACAGACGAACAAACAGACAAATGGAGGGAGGGGACAAGCAATCCATAGACATACGGTGCTGTCACAGTTTCTATTATGTAATCCTCACAAAGTGACTTCAGACCTGAACTGGTCCCTAAAAAGTGGGTTTTTGAAGATTTGCTTCTAAACTTCTAAGCCTTGTAACATCCCCAAAAAATGAAATGGCATTCCCAAAATGATCGATACATGAAGTAGACATATGGTGAATGTAAATCAATAACTTTTTTGGGCGGCATTACTATGTATTATAGAAGTAGAGAAATTGAAACTTGGAAAATCGCTAATTTTTCTAAATTTTTGGTAAATTTGGTATTTTTTTTATAAATAAAAATGAAATTAATTTTTCGACTCCATTTTACCACTGTCATGAAGTACAATATGTGACGAAAAAACAGTCTCAGAATGGCCTGCATAAGTAAAAGCGTTTAAAACTTATGACCACATAGTCCTTATGGTGAAATAGGGAGTCCTTAAGGGGTTAAGTTAAGGATAAGGCGTGTATATAGTTTTGTTTGTTTATATAGTTAGTTTAGCTGCATTATAGTTATTTTAATGTTTTTAATTAAATTTGTAAATAGTTTGTTAATGGTTTGAGTGAAAGGGGGGGCCGGTGTTGTGTGTGTTCGATTAACTGAATAATTTTTACTGTCTGGTGTTCAGGAATTTCTGCACCCCAAATTCAGCACATGTGGCAGGCAGGGGATGTGCGACAAACTGGCTAGGCCCAGACCTGCTATTATATTTCGCCCATTAGCGCACAACACCAGGCCGGGCTGTAGGCTCAGTGGCACCAACCAATCATCGGTCTTTTCCATGCCCATCCACAGCTCTGTGTGTGGGGTTTGTCCCACAAACAACTTACTTATATCTTTCTAACCTATTCTTGACCTCTGCCACTAAATGGTTAAAACTTAACCTTAATTTCTATTATTATCATTAGTAGCTCTGAACTGAATAACTATTAAAACTGCCTGCTCGGCGCCTACACTTGTTCTAACTGATTGTTTATTGCTGTAAACTGCCTTTCAGTATTGCGCGCTACTACTCTAGAAGGTTAATGATTGTAGTGATATTGGTGGCGCTTTTGCTGGCTATTTAAAATACATTCCAGCACAGACCCCCAACATGTTTCGCTAGCAACCTATAGTCATCAGGAGTTCGGGCAGTGTGTCCCACAAACACACAAGTTTTAAAACAGCCTGCTGTTGTTTCCCCCTGGCTGTGCTGCTGTGGGTGGTGAAGGTGTTACATTGAGCGGATGAGGGGGTGGTAGAGGAGGAGGAGGAAGCCGAGTAGGAGGAGAAGGAGGTAAGAGGAGGCAAAGAGAAATGCCCTGCAATCCTCTGGGGCAGAAGGACATTCGCTATGCTATGGGCATCTGGGGCGGAAGGACATTCGCTATGCTATGGGCATCAGACCCCGCAGCCACTGCATTTACCCAGTGTGCTGTTAAGAGAGATATAACGTCCCTGCCCGTGCTTACTAGTCCATGGATCAGTTGTTATGTGGATCTTGCCACAGATGGAGTTGCTCAGTGCACACCTGATTTTGTCCGCCACTTGGTTGTGCAAGGAAGGGATGGCTTGCCTTCAAAAGTAGTGGCGGCTGGGATCCACGGACTGTGGGACAGCCACCACCATAAGGTTTTTTAAAACTGTCCACCAGAGAGGATGAGAGCATTTCAAAGGACCAGGAATTTTGAAATCAAGGCATTCAGAGCCAGGGCTTTGCGGGTGGGTAGGGAGGTATTTCCTCTTTCTTTTTCTCTTTCTCTCCAGTGTTTGGGAGATGGACAGCTCATAGCTGAACACTACCATGGGATTCGGTGGAGATGGTTGGTGACAGTGCCAGATGTGGTGGCGTTGCCTCCACATCCTCTGTTTGCTGGGTGGCAGGTGCCATTGTCACTCACTTAGGTTTAGAACGTTTATTCATTATTATTCTGTATTTTATGTTATTTTTAGTCATTTTATCCACATTTGTTTGCAGGGCATTTACCTACATTTTGCTGCCTTTTGCAGCCCTTTAGCCCTTTTCAGCCCTTTTTACAGCCATTTTAGTGCCCAAAAGTTTGGTTCGGGTTCGGGGTCAAGTTCGGGTTAAGTTCGGATCCTGAACCTGAACAATTTTGTGAAGTTTGGCCGAACTCGTCGAACCCGAACATCCAGGTGTCCGCTCAACTCTACTCAACACTACTCATCACTATAAGGCACCCAGTCTCTGTACATTAAAGGGGTTCTCCAGGAATTAAGAAAATGAAAATACTTAAATATTATTTAATTATAAATATATTCTCAAATCCCTTTCATTATTTATAATGTCTCATTTGTCTGCGGAGCAATCATCAGGGAAAACAAAATGGCCGCTGTCCCATTAGTTCACACAAAACCTGTCCTAATCACACATGAGGATAAGTTACTTTATAACACTGAGCTAAAGAGCAGCCCCATCCTCCTCCACCTTTTTACTTGTCAGGTATTATGATCCTGAATATAGATGCCAAGAACTTTAGCTGAATCTCTGTAGAAATGGAGGAGACATGAAGTATAGAGAAGATGGACAGGACAAGCTGTGGTAATTTAGACTGTATACAAGGGCTGCTGCTCATTAGCCACACCTCCCCCTCCTCTCATGTCTCCTCATCATCTCCATTTCCACAGAGATTCACCTGTATTCAGGATCATGATTCCTGACAAGCAGAGCAAAGTGGAGGATGAGGCAGCACTATGGATCATTGTGGTGAAGTAACTTGTCCTTCTGTGTGATTAGGACAGGTTTTGTATGTACTGATAAATCGGCTGCCATTTTATTTCACCTAATGATTGCTCACCAGAAAAAACAAGCCATTTTAAGTAATGAAAGGTATTTGTGAATATATTTATTATAAAATACTATTTAAGTATTTTCATTTTTTTAATTCCTGGAGAACCCCTTTAACCTTCTTTGCAATCCTTACTGATAAAACCTGATTTTCTACCTACTTAGAATCTACATAACTAAATATATCACTAAACTGTTCCTGCAAGACCCTGAAGCCTGTATTACACCAGGCAATAGTCAGTCCAATCATTACTAACAAGCGTTTGCAGGAACCCTTGTTAGTGATTATTCAGCTGTCTAATACAGACACGGATTACCCGATGAACGAGCCTTTGAACTTTCAGCATGTTTAAGTCTTTATTTGTTGGTGGCAGATCGTGGTGTCTAATCACTTGCTGCTGCAGGCAAAGAACCAGACAACATGGGGACGAGTGATGGCTTAATGATTGCTCCTCCCTATGCTGTGGAGGAGATCGATGCATATGGTAGCAGTTGTCTCCTCCACTAGCGAGCAGGCGATTGCCAGGACAGAACGCTTACTTCCTGACAATCGCCTGCACAATCGGGCTGTATAATCCAGCCTTAAAATGGTTGGCTTGTGTCTGTAATTGGCATCTGTCAGAGCAGTGATGTATACAAATCTTATAGGGTCCCATAGCAAAACTTAGCAATGCAAAACACCCTGTCCCAGATTACTTGTGAATGAATTTAAGTTTTTTTATTTTTTATTATGCACAATAAATTTTTCTTGTAACAAAGAAAGTCATCCTCGGCTTCACCCACTTTATCCGATAAATTCTCCAGCTTCACTTCACATAGTACAAAGATGTATGCCTGCAGCTCAGTGCATAAGAAGTCAAAAATCAAAAGATATGTTATGCAAATTAGTGTTAGTAAGGCCGGGTTCATATCACCGTTATGCATTACGTTATTGTTTTCAGTTATAGCATGGTTATGCCTTTAATAGGCATTCTGTTTTGATCCGTCATAATAGCAGTCTATGTGCAAACATAACGGATCTGTCTGGTTTCCATTATACAGGATGGAAAACAAAGTCCTGTCGACAGGAATTTGGGCCCAACCAAGTGTACCCTTCCAATTTAAGGGATTTAAGGTTTTAAAAGAATTCGATAGTGATGACCTATCCTCAGGATAGGTCATAAGTATCTGATCAGTGGGGGTCAGTGGGGCTAAGCGTGATAAGAAGCACAGCCGCTATACAATGTACATTGCTGGGCTTGTTAACCCCTTCCCAACTGCCCACTGTGTACAGGGGTGGATTAAGTGCATGAAAGGCCCGGGGCTGTTTACCCAACTCAGGCCCCTCCCTCTGTTTTATTTAAAAATGTTTCTGTATGAAGAGGCTGTGGTGCTTTGTTAGTGCCACAGTCTCTTCCTCGGCCATATAATACCACATTCATTGTTGACATGGCCTAGGTGCATGGAGGTATTGGGGCTGAGCTGCAATACAAAGCACAGTGCTATCAAATGGACAGCGCTGTGCTAGATAAGGAGCAAAGAGGCTGCGGCGCTCACTAGAACATCGAGGTCTTATCAAACAGCTGATTGGTGGGGGTGCCAGGAGTCAGACTCCCACCATCTCATAACTCTCTGAGTAAAGATGTCATAGATGTTACCTGCAGTCCTATGTAACACCCCAGTGAATTATTGTGTTATGTGGGGTGTTACATAGGACTGCAGGTAACATCTACTATGTTATCTGCACACAGAAAGTTATCACTGTTATCTAGGCTGTTACAAATTTGCCAAATTTAAAATACATATGATTATAATAAAAAAGACTTGGAGGAGAATACAGCACCACATACCTCTTACATCCAGGGACATCTCATGTCATGTAGACTTTCTCTTTCCTCTTCTCCTGTGCCTGACCCAGACCACCATGACAAATTCTTTCAGTCACATCTCGTCTCTACAGAGTTTATTACACAGACGTTAGATTTCTAAATTTTTCCATCAAACCCCCCCATCCTGGTCATCCTGCTGCCACTCCCAATACTGTGCCCGTGGTGCTCCCCACTGCCCCAGGTACTATTCTGCTGAAAAATAGTAACCCCAGTAGACATAATGGAGTCATTTATCAAACTGGTGTAAAGTAGAAATAGCTGGCTTAGTTGCCCATAGCAGCCAATCAGATTCCTTCTTTCCAAAGGAGCTGTCAAAAATGAAAGGTGAGATCTGATTGATGGAATGGGCAACTAAGCCGGTTCTACTTTACACCAGTTTGACAAACTATCCCAAAGATCCCTATAGTGTCTACAGTTCTCCCAGTAATATTAACATCCTATATTGTGCTCCACGTAATAATGCCTGAATAGTGTCCCCAAAAATAATGTCCCCTAATATGTCCTGTAATAGAAAAGCCCCTACAATGCCTCCCTAAAAGCAACATCCCCCACACTGCCCCCACATAGTAATTTCCTCCCACACTGCTCCATATAGTAATTTCCCCCACACTGCCCCACCAAGAAGTAATTTCTCCCCACACTGCCCCATTAGGTAATCTGCCCCCACACTGCCCCCATTAAGTATTTAGCCCCCACACTGCCCTATTAAATAATTTGCCCCCACAATGCCCCCCATTAGGTTAATTGCACCCACACTACCGCCTACTAAGTGATTTGCCCCCATGTAATTATTTGCCCCCACAGCAATATGTCCTTTTCTGACCCACAAAGTTGACACACAAAAAACAACAACAAAATTACAAAGGCTAATACTTACCTGTGTCTGTGATCGTAAGGCAGGTGCGCGTACATCAAAGCCCTGCGCACGTCTGGAACTTAGCTCTCCCATGCCCCGCCGTAGTTTGAGGACATTCGGGTCAGCGTTGGGCCCCCCAGTGATGCCGGGCCCGAGGCTACAGACCCAAACGCCCCAATTATAATCCGGCACTGACTGTGTATATACGTCCTATCTGCACATGCTCCATGCAGATAGCACGTATATACACATGCAGGCAGCTCTTTAATCCTAGCACTGATTAGCGCTGGCATTAAAGCTCCTATCCTGCAATCTAGCAGGAGCAGGTATGGTCCTGGCTGACAGACACAGCAGGGACCCAGAGGAGAAGACAGGAGCTGTTTATTACCACTTCTGCCTTCTCTTGTGCCTGCAGAAGAGCACTGAACGAGGGCATGGTGGAGGGAGCAGGAAGCGGCAGAGTCGGTAAAAAAAAACAAAAAAATATAAAGTAAAAAAAAACAATTAAAAATGCAGTCGCTAACAGAAACCGTCACCATAGTCGCCACGTTCTCTCACACCTATACATGTTATATATGAAAACGATCGTCACAAAATAGGGAACCCATTGTAATAATTAATTTTTGTGTGAGTTTACTATTTAAGAAATAAAACGCTCTCCAAATTAAACCTAAAAAAGAAAAAAAACTCTAAAAAGCATTCTAATAAAAAGTCCTAAGTGTCAAATAAAAAAAAATCTTAAAAATTATTTTGGTAGTCTTGGGCCCGGTCATAAAAGGGTTAAGCTGTAAGAAGGAGGAGCGCCGATGCGTTCTCAAGCAGCTGATCGGCCGGAGTCCCAGGTGTCGGACCCCCACCATTCAGATACTGATGACCTATCCTGAAGATAAGTCAACAGTATAAAAACCTCCAAAAACCCCTTTAAGGGTAATACTGTGAGTAGAGTTACAGTTAGGACAGTAATGTGGCCATTTAATGATATTTTATCTACCTCTGAGCTGTAATATTGAGCTTGAACTGATAAGCCTGTGCTGATGAAAGCTTGCTCATGCCTATTCCTGGGAGAGGAGCCACAGAGTTATCTGAAAATCATTTCAGCACTTAACTAGGATGTAATTACCCAATCCCTAAGTCATCTATTAATTCACTTCATCTAATTTCCTGATTAGGAAGAATCGCTCTATTAGCATCAACAAATCAAGCCTTAATAAAAAGACGTCATGCTTCATTCACTGGATTCATACATTTATGTAAACAATTTGTAAAGGAAGAGATTAACTAACTAACTTAAGGAATAAGAGCACCCATGTATGCACACTTCATTATATCTATAGAATATCAATGGGCTGAGGCCGTGAATACGGGTAGGAAGAGCCATGTAGCAAAAATATCACTCATGTAAACATTTAAAGGAAAATATCAGTACATGGCAGCTTCTCTTTTGGTTGGGAACACACCATTGGCATGATCAACTCCCCCATAAATATGACATATCTGGAAAATGCAATTGATATGTAATAAATGGCATTCATAAAAAAGGGCCCTATCCAAGATTTCATTTACCGTCAGTTACAATTAGACGCAAGCAAATTTTTAGAAATTTGTTTTCGGTCTCATTTTAATGAATCAGTCAAACGACTTGATTCAAGTACAAATAAATTTGGCTCAGATCGAAAGTGGCCTGAAAACTTTAGCGGCAAAACAGTGTGCGGTATTGGCAACAACATATTCGTGTTTATGCTGCTTTTCATTCCAGCAAATAAAATTAAAGCAAATCACACCTAACAAACTTGATCTGCTTAATTACAAAATTGAGTTACATTAATGCATGTCTGCCATGTGTTTTGCCTTGAGAAAAGAAAATGCAGCATAGAGGTAGAAAAGTTGCAGCAAAACCTGCATGCCTTTTTACATTTTTGCTGCATCCAAAGGTCTGAAGTCTGTGTATGTCTATGTGGGTGCTGCATCGACAACGGGAAATACAAATGGTAAAAAAATAATAATGATTGAATTTTTTCTATACTGCAAATAAATGATTCATTGTTTCAATATTCACATTTTGTCAAACGTTCAGGAAACAACAATTACTGAGAATAAAAATGACACCATGTAACTTGTAAACACTATTAGGGCACAAAAATAAATCAGCAGGATAACAGTACAAGTAAAGGATAATAAATCAATTGTTCTGTGTTGCAAAACTACTGGTTGAATGGAAAGCCAAGGTTAATTCACATCAAGGATAAACCAATAGGTAATGTCGCACAGATATGGAGAGCTTTATTTATATTTAAAGCTGGAGCCAAAGCCAAGGTTACATTACCTGTGCATTCTGTGCTTCTATTGAAAATTATTGGTGTACTTCAATTTAACCACTTAATAACCTGTCTATGTTTAAATATTACTGACTAAATATTAGTTTCCAGTTTTGGTTATAGGCAGGATTAAGAGCTGTAGTGTGTTGAAGGGGTTTCTGGTAGTTACCTATTGATAACTTATTAACAGGATAGGTCATCAATATTAAAATGGTGGTGGTCCAACTCCTGCCCTCCCCCTCTTGCTGATCAACTGTTTTCTGCCTGGTTATGGCTAGTGTTGAGCGAAGCAAGGCATTTGAAGCGGAACTTGGTCCGAAGTTTAGGAAAACTTCAGTTCGCAAGGAAGCCAAATTTCCTTCTGCTTCGTGGTAATACATCAGTTTTTCCTAAAATGGTAGATGTACGTGTTACAAAGTGAAAGTAAGAAGCCCCGGAACATGAGATCAACCATAATGCCATGCAGCCAGCCAATACGCAGAGAGCTATCCTCTGTGATGTCACAGCCCTATAAAACTGTCATCCTATGCGGTCTCCGCTATTGTCCTGTGAGCTGAGCATAGGGAGAGACATGGCAAACACTAATGCCCTAGTGACAGTGTTGCTGAAAATGATTAATAGAAGAATATTGGAGAGGGAGACTGCAGGGAGAGTGTAGGAAGACAAATTTTGTGTCAGTTTTGTTTATTTATTCCTACATTTACTTATTCCTGCATCCGCTGTAAATGTAATTCAATACTATTAAGATGGAAGCTTTTATTATTCCAGTGCCAGCATGATAACCAATATCATCTAGTCTGTGCCCCTTAGGGGGCCAGGTCTTAATGATGACCATCCTCATCTTTTGATGGCTTGACTTCTTCCAAATCATCCTTCAAAGTCTCCATGTCCTAGGAAAGTCCACAAAATGCAGAGAAGCTGGATGTTCATGACGACATATTCTCATCGATATTAGATGATGTGGAAAAGAAGGAAAAGCAGATGGCAGAAGAAGGGCTTACACCTGTAGAGCAGGAGAGCGCTGGGGTTGGAGAAGTGGGTATGCCAGAGCTGATCAATATTCTGTGTTTACTGTCAAATAACCTGCAGGAGATTGCAGGCAAAAACAGCAATAATTTGCATATTGTCCCCCCATCCAACCAGCCAAACCCCATACTAGCAACAGCCCCTGTTTAAAGTTGCAGCGTGGCCATTAACAATGAAGAAGGACTATTCAGTGTGGTCATCATTATTAAATGAAAGGCAGCTGTAGGACAATTGGACTGCAGCATGGCTGCAACCCACCCGCAGCATGGCAACACCCTAAGGCAGAGTGGCCTGGGTATACCTAATTTATAGCTATTCATGACAAGTTTATTTGTAATTAATCGAATTTCTTGGCTAACTTCGGTGAAGTTGCCGAATCAAATTTTTCAAAACTTCGCTCATCTCTAGTAGTGGCATCATAATAGTGAAAACAGCTTATCTGATATTGATCCCCTATTCTAAGGATAAGTCATGAATAGGGCCTAACATGCCTGGTTTAATAGCTTCACGCATTTCCCATGTAATAACAATTCTGGAGCATCCATCCTTATGGCTCTATGTTGTCCCATTCCTTTATTATTTCTACTAGAAGTTATGAATGAATTGCTAGCAGTCTGCAGTAAGGGTACAGAGGGGAGGTATCTAAATAAGCATTTATATAAGGCACAAACATTGCTTTTGTGATCATCCTATGACTAATCAAAATGTGCCAAAAACTGGCAGACATGCCTTGCACTAAATTTATTAAGACACTTTTTTTAACTTATCTGCCAAGGGGGGTAATTGCTTAATGGAAAAAGGGCATGATCCATTGAAAAGGGGACATAGGTTAAGATGCAACAATGTGCCCCAATGTGTGTTAAAATTCTAGCACATGATTCTGGCATAAAGTAAGCCAACTAATAGGTGCTTCAAAGTGAAGACTAGACAGACTATACATGTACTCGATTTATTGCCTAGCATCAGCCACTGTGATAAATCTGGCACATTTTTAGATTGACTAGTCTAAGGCCCCTTTCACACTTGCGTTTGGAAGATCCGGCATAGAGTTCCGTCGTCGGGGCTCTATGCCGGAAAGAAACGCTTCAGTTACAGATAATACAAGCGCATACATCTGTTTGAACGGATCCGCTTGTATTAACTTTACCTATTTTTTTAACATTGCCAAGATGGATCCGTCATGAACTCCATTGAAACTCAACGTTTTGCTCCGCATCCCAGGACGGAAACAATACCTCAGCATGCTGCGTTGTTTTCTCCGTCCAAAAAATGTTCAGTGACTGAACTGAAAACATCCTGATGCATCCTGAACGGATTTCACTCCATTCAGAATGCATGGGGATAATATTGATCAGTATTCTTCCGGCATAGAGCCCCGACGACGGAACTCTATGCCGGATCTTCCAAATGCGAAGTGTGAAAGGGCCCTAAGTTGAAAAGTTTGACAGTATTAGTAAATTCACCTGAGTATATTTGTAGTTTTTCTACATTGTATGGAGATAACAATGTTTTATACATACAGAACTTTTCAAACTTTACAAGACATGTCTTGGTTTTCTGTATATACAGACCTACAGTATATACCGCCACAAATAACCCGTCATGTAGACTGATCTGGAAGTCAACCTCCATTCTATCTTTCCATTTCTTATGGCTTACCTACCAAATATATGTTAATAAAATGTAGCTGAAAAATCCAAAGGAGTGTACATATTTCAAGAATCTAATTACACTTTCCTGTATACGTTAGACTAATCTGTATTCTGCATTCTTCTCTCCTTTCCATTTTCTGTTCTGATCAGTGATCTCCTGAGACTCCAGTTTTGATAAGACAGCCACATGATGAGCAGAGTCATTGTGATGTAAATCTGTTTTGTCACGATGTCTGTTCTAGTAGAAAATTCAATCTAGTCATCAGATATCTAAGTTCTTTTACAATTTTTCTACAGAGCAGTTTTTATTTTGTGTGATTCATGTATACGGATCTATCAATATTCTTTTGTACAAAAACATAGAACTTTTAGAACTGCAAAATTGGAGCTGGACTTACCTAACTTATGAAAATGTAAAATCATTTATACAATTTAACTGTGGTTGGTCTATAAAATACAGTAACTCTTACTATGAAACAGAGGCATAGCTAGGGGTTCAAAACATCAATTGTCTGAGTGGGCCCCCAACATAGGTAACATTACATATATCACTAAATAGCAACTGATTAATATCACCACACTATTACTGAACAAAACACACTATACAAAGACCAATTATACCACTGTAAAACTACCAACACACACTGTCACTGAATAGAATCTACTATACCAAGGCCAATATTACCCCCATACAGTGGTAGATATTCGTGTTGTACAGGTGCTCTGCAGACCATACAGTGAATGTCGCACAGTGAAATCAAATGACTAAAGGCTGTATTACACCTGCCGATTTTTCATCAGATGATCTCTAACAAGCGTTCGCACGAACACTCATTAGCAATCATCCTGCAGTGTAATACTGCCGCTGATTGCGAAAATTGTGATTTTTAAGCACACTTAAAAATCATTGTCTGCCGACGGCAGATTGTGTTGTCTAATTACAATCTGCCGCTGGCAAGCCACTAGACAGCATGGGGACAAGCAATGGCAAAACGATTGCTGCTCCCCATACGTTCCCTCCCGACAATCGCTTGCTCAATCAACCTATGTAATACAGGCTTTACAGATGACTCACATATTCTGCAGTTGGAATCATTCCCTTTTCCTGACGTTTTTTTATTTAGCTTGACCACCATGATGACTTCTTCCATCCATAACTTGTGTGTGCAAAGTTTGTAACTAGGGATGAGTGAATCGAATCAGATGAAATGGAATTTGATCCGAATTTTAGGAAAATTTCAATTCGCAACGAATCGCAATTTTTCCTAAAATGGCGACCACACGTGTGAGGACTGAGGACGTGGGCAGGGACTATGGGAAGGTGTGATCACCCAGATTGACATGCATGCATGCAGCCAATCAGCAGCCAGCCAGCCCTGTGATGTCACAGCCCTATAAATACAGCAGCCATTTTAGATTCTGCTCTTTTTCCAGCAATCTGAGTGCAGGGAAAGACGATAGAAGGCGCCAGAAAAAGCTAATTGTGAAAAAACAAACTGAAAACACGATTTATAGGTGCAGGGAAAGGATAGGGAGGAATCTTTTTACAGCATCTTAGTGCAGAGAGAGAGACGTCAGAAGGCGCCAGGGACAGTGCTAGAAAAGTGATTTACAAGTGCAGGAAAAGATAATTTGGGGATCCAAATAGCCATTATAAAGCTCTGTCATTCCAGCAATTTGTACTTGGGGTACAAGTGCTATGTTGAAAAGCGTTTAGTGGCTTATATCTGTGGAAAAAGAAAAATACGCAGTTCACTGTACCTCACAAAGGTTAGTATATAAAATGAGGATGCTCGGACTGGGAGAAAATGTCTGTATGTGGGTAAGTAACTGGCTGAGTGACAGAAAACAGAGGGTGGTTATTAACGGTAGATACTCAGATTGGGTCACTGTCACTAGTGGGGTACCTCAGGGGTCAGTATTGGGCCCTATTCTCTTCAATATATTTATTAATGATCTTGTAGAAGGCCTGCACAGTAAAATATATATTTTTGGAGATGACACTAAACTGTGTAAAGTAATTAACACTGAAGAGGACAGTTTTCTGCTACAGAGGGATCTGGGTAGATTGGAGGCTTGGGCAGAGAAATGGCAGATGAGGTTTAACACTGACAAATGTAAAGTTATGCACATGGGAAGGAATAATACAAGTCACCCGTACATATTAAATGGTAAAACACTCGGTAACACTGACATGGAAAAGGATCTAGGAATTTTAATAAACAGCAAATTAAGCTGCAAAAACCAGTGTCAGGCAGCTACTGCCAAGGCCAATAAGATAATGGGTGGCATCAAAAGGGGCATAGATGCCCGTGATGAGAACATAGTCCTACCACTTTGCAAATCACTAGTCAGACCACACATGGAGTACAGTGTACAGTTCTGGGCTCCTGTAAACAAGGCAGACATAGCAGAGCTGGAGAGGGTTTAGAGGAGGGCAACTAAAGTAATAACTGGAATGGGGAAACTACAGTACCCTGAAAGGTTATCAAAATTAGGGTTATTCACTTTAGAAAAAAGACGACTGAGGGGAGATCTAATAACTATATATAAATATATCAGGGGTCAGTACAGAGATCTGTCCCATCATCTATTTATCCCCAGGACTGTGACTGTGACGAGGGGACATCCTCTGCGTCTGGAGGAAAGAAGGTTTGTACACAAACATAGAAAAGGATTTTTCACTGTAAGAGCAGTGAGACTATGGAACTCTCTGCCTGAGGAGGTGGTCATGGTGAGTACAATAAAGGAATTCAAGAGGGGACTGGATGTATTTCTGGAGTGTAATAATATTACAGGCTATAGCTACTAGAGAGGGGTCGTTGATCCAGGGAGTTATTCTGATTGCCTGATTGGATTCGGAAAGGAATTTTTTCCCCTTAAGTGGGGAAAATTGGCTTTTGCCTCACAGGGGTTTTTTGCCTTCCTCTGGATCAACTTGTAGAAAACAGGCCGAACTGGATGGACAAATGTCTTTTTTCGGTCTTAAATACTATGTTACTATGTTACCTCTGCAGTTATATGTGGTGAAAGCGTTTATTGACGTATTTTGTGTACTACAAGAAAAATATATACGCAGTTAACTTCTGCAGTTGTTTGGGATTAAAAGCGTTTAGTGACGTATTTCTGTTCTACAAGACAAATATATACGCAGTTCATTTCTGCAGCTATATGTGGTTAAAAGCGCTTTGTGGCGTATTTCTGTACTGCAAGAAAATATATACTCAGTTTACTGTTGCCGTTATTTACAGTAAAAGCGTTTAGTGGCCTATTTCATTACAAAAATAAAAATATATACGCAGTTCACTTCTGCAGCTATATGTGCTAAGAAAAATATATAAGCAGTTCACTGCTGCCACCTCCACACTCTGTCATTGTGCCATTCTGTGGTTTCCTGATGCTGCTGCCATCTCCAGACTCTATTAGTGTACCACTCTGTGGCCAAATCATGCTGCTGCCACCTCCAGACTCTGTCATTGTGCAGCTCTCTGGTCTTCTCATGCTGCTGCCACCTCCACACTTGGTCATTGTGCCACTCTGTGGCCTCTTCCTGATGCTGCTGCAGCCGCCACCTCCAAGCATGGTCATTGTGCCACTCTGTGGCCTCCTCCTGATGCTGCTGCCGCCACCTCCAGTCTCGGTCATTGTGCCACTCTGGGGCCTACTCATGCTGCTGCCACCTCCAGAGTCTGTCATTTTGCCACTCTGTGGCCTTCTCATGTTGCTACCACCTCCAGACTCAGTCATTGTGCACTCTGTGGCCTACTCATGCTGCTGCCACCTCCACACTCTGTCATTGTGCCACTCTCTGGTCTCCGGATTCTGCTACCCCTCCAGACTATGTCATTGTGCTTCTTTGTGGTCTCCTCATGCTTCTGCCACCTCCAGACTTTCATTGTGCCACTCTGTGGCCCCCTACTGCTGCCACCTCCAGACTCTGTCTTTGTGCCATTCTGTGGCCTACTCATGCTGCTGCCACCTCCAGACTCGGTCATTGTGCCACTCTGTTGCATACTCATGTTGCTGCTAGATCCAGACTCTGTCATTTTGCCGCTCTGTGGTTTCCTCATACTGCTTCCACCTCCAGACCCTGTCATTGGGCCACTCTATGGTCTCCTCATGCTGCTTTCACCTCACCACTTTGTCATAGAGCCACTCTGTGGACTTCTCATGCTATTCCCAACCTCCCCACTTCATGACTGGTCCACTATTTTGGCTTTCGGCCTGGCTGACATCATTATTTATTTGACCTTTCTTCTGATCTGTCAGAAGAAAGGAAAAATTAGACGCACAACGGATTCTGTCTGTGTAGCAGCTGTAAGGCCTGTATGGTCCCATCAGAATTGGCTTATGACTTGGTAGCCAAAAGCAGGAGTGGATACAAAGCACAGAAGACATGCAAATATGCCATTCACATGTCATCTCTGTTTTGGATCCACTCCTTTTTTTTTGGCATTAGCAATACTGATGTATTTTTGAGCAAATGCTGACCGAGTGAAGGTGTACGCTCCACAGACAGGATCCTTTTTTGTGTGTTATTGTTCTGATGGATCAGAGGAAGGGCAAAATAATCAGTGACGTCAGCACAAACTTACTGCTGACAGCCTTTCCACTCTGTCAGGGGGGCTCTACTTGTATTAGCGTTTAATAGAACAGGTCCTGTAGATATCTATGTCGAATCAGCTGACGAGGGTGTAAAAGGACTGCGCTTCTTCTTGATGCTAACATCTACCTGTAAGGCTGAGTTGATACTTGAGTTATTTCTTTAGTTTCGGCCCCGTGACTGCCCAAATAACTGAAGTATGCTGTGATTCTAAGAGCGACGCCTGTCATCTGCATGTCATACTGACTCTCAGTGTTATTTCACTACCACAGCAGACTCCCTATGCGTGTTACTGCAAGGCACAGTGTTCTACACCCCTATAAGGGCTCTCTGCAGCCCGGAAATAGCTGTTTTTTAATGCAATTCACTGTGAATAAATTCAGATCAAAGCAAATTTTTCCGAAAAACTCAGCAAATCGGCCGAATTGAATTTTTGAAAAATGTACTCATCTGTATTTGTAAAAAACACATTTTTGTCTCCTCACTTTTCCAGAATCCTTACTACCTTTCCCAAACCCACATCCTCCTAGAAACTAACAATGCCCCTGATGTGCCCCCTTGGCAGTAATTATGGTTCTCTTTTTCACCATAGACAGTAAATTTGCCCCTTGTATGCTCCCACAAAAATAATAATGTCCCCTGATCCCCTGAATAATGACCCCTAAAAAATACTGTCCCCCTGAATTTCCTCTAAAAAGTAATAATGTCTAGCTGAGTGCCCCTAAAAAATAATAATGTACTCCCTAGAAAGTGATAATTTCCCTCTGAGTACCCATTTAATTAGAAATAATTCCCCATCTGAGGCCTCTTTCACACTTGCGTTGTTAGGATCCGGCATGCACTTCCGTCGCCGGAAGTGCCCGCCAGATTCGTATTAACGCAAGTGAACTGAAAGCATTTGAAGACTGATCAGTCTTCAAAATGCTTTCAGTGTTACTATGGCAGCCAGGACGCTATTAAAGTCCTGGTTGCCATAGTAGTAGTGGGGAGCGCGAGAGCAGTATACTTACCGCCCGTGCGGCAACCCGGGGCGCTCCAGAATGAAGTCAGAACGCCCCATGCGCATGGATCACGTGATTCATGCGATCACGTGATCCATGCTCGTGGGGCACCCTGACGTCACTCTGGAGCGTCCCGGGAGACGCACGGGCGGTAAGTATACTGCTCCCCCGCTCCCCACTACACTTTACCATGGCAACCAGGACTTTAGCGTCCTGGCTGCCATGGCAACCATTCACAAAAAGCTAAACGTTGGATCCGGCGATGTGCCAAAACGACGTTTAGCTCAAGGCCGGATCCGGATTAATGCCTTTAAATGGGCATTAATTCTGGATCCGGCCTTGCGGCAAGTGTTCAGGATTTTTGGCCGGAGCAAAAAGCACAGCATGCTGCGGTATTTTCTCTGGCCAAAAAACGTTCCGGTCCTGAACTGAAGACATCCTGATGCAGCCTGAACGGATTTCTCGATCAGAATGCATTGGTATAATCCTGATCAGGATTTTTCCGTCATAGTGCCCCGACTACGGATCTCTATGCCGGAAAAGAAATACGCAAGTGTGAAAGAGCCCTTACCCCCCTAAAAAGTAATGATGCTCCCAAGTGCCACTAGAGATGAGTGAAATATTCAAAAATTCAATTTAGCTGCTTCACCTAATCTTACAAAAAAAATTTGCTTTGTGCCGAATTACTTCGTCAGAAAGAGCATTTCTTTGTAATGCAATGAC
Organism: Bufotes viridis; assembly: GCA_033119425.1. Classification (NCBI taxonomy): domain Eukaryota; kingdom Metazoa; phylum Chordata; class Amphibia; order Anura; family Bufonidae; genus Bufotes; species Bufotes viridis. The sequence continues at coordinate 158,334,386 of CM065591.1, forward strand.
AGGGAGTGGCGATTTCACCGCTCCTCGTCATTGTAACCCTTGAATGTCACGTACATAGCTGTTTGTAGCATCTGACAGCAATATTACAGTGTGAAGTTGAAGCTCTGGAATTCAGTGCCAGAACGCAGTGGTTACTGCAGTTCCGCTTCCATTGAAGTAAATAATAGCAGCACTGCAGGTACCAGCTTAATCCACTACATATTACCCTCAGTTCACACTTGCACGTTTTACAGCGCGTTCGAACGCGCTGTAAAACGCATAACCGATGCAAACCAATGCTTCCCTATGGGACTGGTTCACATTTCCGCGTTTTACAGCGCGTTCGAACGTGCTGAAAAACGCCCGAAGCATAAACAAGTTCTTGAGCTTTTTTTTGGGCGTTTGTTGCGCGTTTTGGCAACTAGACTTCAATGGGAACGCGCAACGCTTGTAATTTGCGCGTTTTTGACACTGAAAATGCGCGTTCGAACGCGCGTTTATGAATTTGCAACACGCTGGAAAGGCCAAACCCCAGCTCTGATTGGCCAAACTTCATATAGACAGGGATATTTGGTCATTGGACAACACTGCAGTCAATCACACAAACGCGCATCAAACGAGCGTTTACTATTGCCAAAAACGCGCATAAAAACGCACGTGAAACGCGCGACAAATACTCGCGTGAAACGCGCATCTCAGAAACGCTCAGGTCTGAACCCAGGGTTATACAGAGTTGTGGAGTTTAACATTCAGCCCTGGAGGTTGAAACTACAAGGTAATCTACAGGGCTGTGGTGGGGTGTCTGGTCCTCTCCGATATGATACTTATGGCCATCAATATTAAAATCCTGGAAACCCCTTTAAGGACTGTCCGAGTGTTAACATCTGTATGATTTACCTGCTTCAGTTCAATAGGTATGCATTGTTGTCATTATTTCCTATCTGCAGCCTAACCATTATTTACAGGCTGTACCATGATGTCTAACAGCTTTTATTAAATTATCTCTACTTAGGAATAGATACCGTTTAGGCTGCAGTTTACAGGTATTATATAATTGGAATTCTTGCTCATTTTTAATGAAAAAGTATATTTTAATCAGTGTTAGGGCTCATACACACGACCGTGTGCTGGCCGGGCCCGTGCTACGGACCGCAAATGTCATTTATCATGTAAAGAAAGTTAACACAAAGCACTTACTAATGCATTGTTATTATCCATATTGCTTCCTTTGCTTGCTTGATTCATTTTTCAATTTCATTATACACTTCTTGTTTTCATGATTGAGACCACCCTGCAATCCATCAATGGTGATTGTGCCTGCACACTATAGGAAAAAACACTGGCCTCTCTATTGGCTGGGACCACAGGAGCGCACATAGGCTGGCACTTTGTCCTATAGTGTACAAGCACGGACACCCATGGAGGATTGCAGGATTGTTGTAATCATGGAAACGAGCGGTGTATAATGTGATGGAAAAATGAATCCAGCCAGCAAAGGAGGCAATATGGACAATCACAATAAATAAGTGCCTTGTATTAACTTTGTCTACAAGATAAATGCTATTTGCTGAAGTGAGACAGCCCCTTTAACTTATAGCTACTGACTAAGGCCTCTTGCACACGACAGTATTTTACGGACCGTATACTGGCAGTTTTTTCATTTCAGTATACTGACAGTATACTGAACCATTCACTTCAATGGGTCTGCAAAAAATACTGAAGTGTCTCCGTATGCCTTCCGTTTCCGTTTTTCCGTTTTTTCTGTTCCGTTTAAATATAGACCATGTCCTATTCTTGTCCGCAAATCACGTTCAGTGGCTCTATTCAAGTTAATGGGTCTGCAAAAAAAACGGAAAGCATACTAAAGTGCATCCGTATGTCTTCAGTATCCGTTCCGTTTTTTGCAGAACCATCTATTGAAAATTTTAAGACCAGCCCAATTTTTTCTATGTTATTACTGTATATGCCATACGGAAAAACGGAACGGAAAAACGGAACCAAAACGGAAACAAAACGGAAGCAAAAAACGGAAGAACGGATCAGTTATAAACGGACAGCAAAACACTGAAAAAAAAAATACGTTCGTGTGCAAGAGGCCTAAGAGTGTGGCCAGATTGAGAGACTCTTTTGCTTTTTGCTCCACATGAGACTGTGACAACTAGTTTGTCGCACCATGTGAGTCCAGTAAAAGCCACTATTTAAAGTTCGATTGTGTCTTCCTGTTTACTTTCACCAACCTAGAGTTGATAGCCACATAGAAGACAATGAGAAAAAAGGGGTCCTTAAGGCCTCTTTCACACGAGCGTGACGGATTACGTCCGGATGCTATTAGGTTGGGTTCAGTGAAACTCGCACTATTTTGCAAGCAAATTAAGGGTACTTTCATACTAGCGTTTTGGATTCCGTTTGTGAGATCCGTTTCAGGGATCTCACAAACTGTACAAAACGGATCAGTTAAGCCCCAATGCATTCTGAATGGATAAGGATCCATTCAGAATGCATCAGTTGGGCTCTGTTCCGCTTCTGACTGTCTAGAGATTCCCAAAAAACAACTTTATAGATGTGAACCACCATTACTCCTCCCATCATTAGGTGTTAGGTGACGGAGGTAGATTGGTGGAGCACAGCAAACAGGTGCTCTAATTAGGGATGGTCTAGAGATAACATTAGTTGTTTAACAAACATAAAATATAGTAACCGTAACCGTGGATCTTTTATTGACAATAAGGCCCCTTTCACACGAGCGAGTTTTCCGTGCGGGTGCAATGCGTGAGGAGGACGCATTGCACCCGCACTGAATCCTGACCCATTCATTTCTATGGGGCTGTGCACATGAGCGGTGATTTTCACGCATCACTTTTGCGTTGCGTGAAAATCGCAGCATGTTCTATATTCTGCGATTTTCACGCAACGCAGGCCCCATAGAAGTGAATGGGGATGCGGGAAAATCGCAATCATCCGCAATCATGTGCGGATGCGTTGCGATTTTCCCGCATGGTTGCTAGGATACGATCGGGATGGGGAAAATAATTACACATACAGAATACTCATCCCGAAACCAGACTTCAGTGATGAAGTCTGACTTCGGGTCTGGGTACCAAGCATGCGGATTTTTTCACGCGCGTGCTCAACGCACTACAAACGTTAGCACACGCACGGAAAAATCGCGGCGATTCCCGCAACGCACCCGCATCTTATCCGGGCGTCAAACATGACGCCCGTGTGCAAGAGGCCTAAAGGAACACACGATTCAACAAAAGTTGCGGTGCTGGATTCATCTTCACTCCTTCATATTTTCGTGGTCTCACCTAAGTTTCCGTGCGCCAGGAAGTCAACAAATGGGATAGAGATAGCAGGTGAGCTGATTTTTGCATGTGATATCTCCATAGTAATGTACGGAATGCCCTACATCCTTAAAGCTTGTAAAAAAGCGGGATCTTGACATAGGGGCCACTTAATATGGTGGATTTGGTGATCTCTGTAATGGAGACACCCCTTTGCTTGGTTTTCCTTCCTTTGAGGGATATCTGGCTTTCGTTGTGTTGTAGACCCATAACTGGGGCTCCACATTTATTTTGCATATTCCTGTTTCCCAGGGAACTTTGCACTTCGGATTGCTGTGTTGAGACTCTTAAGTGAGGCTCCGCGGTGTTTTTTGTAGCTGGTCTCCCTGAGATCAGCTATTGTTGTGTTTGAATGCCCTATAGGCTGCAATGGTAAAAAAGTAAAAAATAAGTAAATAAAAAAGTTTTTGAAAATATAAAAATATTTCTCCATAATAAAATAAATAAATAAATAATTTGTGCCACAGCTTTCCAAAATGTTCAAACTATTAACATATAAATGCATTTATCCTGTATGGTGAATGCCATAATTGGAAAAAAAAATCAAAATGAGCGATTCATAGTTTTTTTTGTTGCTTCACCTTCCAAAAAAATTGAATAAAAAAAAAATGTAATTACCTTTATGTAAATATTAAAAAGTTATGGGGTCAGAATTAGATGGTGCAAAGGTTTTATATTTTTAAGTATTAAAAAAAACTGTATAAATATGGTATCACTTTAACCCCTTAAGGACTCGGGGTTTTTTCATTTTTGCATTTTCGTTTTGCGCTCCATGCCTTCCGAGAGCCATAACTTTTTTATTTCTATGTGCACATGGCCATATGAGGGCTTTTTCTTGTGGGACAAGTTGTACTTTCCAACGCCACCATTTAATATTCCATTTGATGTAGTGGGAAGCGGGGAAAAAAATTCCAAATGGGGTGAAATTGCAAAAAAAAAACAATTCCACCACAATTTTACGGGTTTTTAAATTACGATGTTAGATGTGCGATAAAACTGACCATTTAGTTTTATTCTACAGGTCAGTACGAATCTGGCGATACCCAATATGTATAGCTTTTCTTGCGTTTTGATAGTGAAAAAAAATCAATTTTTTTTTTGTCGCCATATTTTGACCCCTATAATTTTTTTGTAATTAAGTGTATGGCATTGTATGGGGGCTTATTTTTTGCGGGGCGATTTGAACGTTTAGCTGATACCATTATGGGGTGTGTAGGACTAAAGGGGTTAAAAGTATCAAGTTACTGTATTTTTCGCCCCATAAGACGCCCGTAGGTTTTAGAGGGTGCAAATAGAAAATAAATATTTTTAACCAAAAGGTGTGCTTTTGGTGGATTTTGAACTAATGGTGATCTGTGGATGACACTATTATGGGCGATCTGCGGATGATGCACTGTTATGGGGATCTGTGGATGACACTCTTATAGGGATCTGTGAATGATGCACTGTTATGGGGGATCTGTGGATGACACTGTTATGGGGGATCTGTGGATGACAATGTTATGGGGGATCTGTGGGGATCTTTGGATGACAATGTTATGGGGGATCTGTGGATGACAATGTTATGGGAGGGTCTGTGGATGACACTGTTATGGGGGGTTCTGTGGATGACAATGTTATGGGGGGGTCTGTGGATGACACTGTTATGGGGGATCTGTGGGGATTTGTGGATGACAATGTTATGGGGGGATCTGTGGGTGGCACTGTTATGATGGGATTTGTGGGTGACACTGCTATGGGGGGGGGGGCATCTGTGGATGACACATATATAGCATCATCCACAGATCCTCCCATAACAGTGCCCCGTGTAAATACTGACCCCCAATAAAGGGGTGGAGGGTGGCAAGTGATGTCAGAATAGTCGGGGGGGGGGGGGCCTGTTACAGTCACTATATTCTATTACACGGGGACACGCTCACCGCAGTCTTTATATGTAAACTGTAGACCTGGGAGGTTAGTTAAAGTATGGCAATCCTATCCAGTATTAGCGCAATCCCCTGTAGTACTCACAAACTCCGGTAGCAGGCAGGCCGGGAGCGTAACATCACACGCCTGCTCCTCTAACTTTATGAATGAAGCACAGCGGAGCAGGCTCGTGACGTACTGAGTGACGTTACACTCCCGGCCTGTCTGCTACCGGAGTTTGTGAGTATTACAGGGGAATACTGTATAGGATTGCTATACTTTAACAAAACTCCCAGGTCTACAGTTTACATATAAAGACTGCGATGGGCAAGGCCCGGTGTAATAGAATACAGTATAGTAGAAAATTGCTGCACACAGCTTCTTGTCTTTGCAGTTTATCACATTTTTTGGTATTACATCACATGAAATTCAGGATCCAGTTACATTCCAAAAAGTTTAGAGTAGTCATGTTCATTACATATGGCGACATCTTAAAGTGACTCCTGATGAAGAAAGGTGCTGGATCACCGGTGATCCAGCACCTTTCATCATCAGGAGTCACTTTAAATTAATAGACGGCTGAGAAAGGCCTTGTTCGGCCGAAACGTCCAGTCGCCATATGTAATGAACGTGACTACTCTAAACTTTTTGGAATGTAACTAGATCATGAATTTCATGTGATGTAATACCAATAAATGTGATAAACTGCAAAGACAAGGAGCTGTGTGCTGCAATTTTCTACTATACTGTATTCTATTACACTGGGCCCCCACTCATCGCAGTCTTTAAAAAAAACTGTATACCTGGGAGGTTTGTTGAAGTATAGCAATCCTATGCAGTATTAACGCAATCCCCTGTAGTACTCACAAACTCCGGTAGCAGACAGGCTGGGAGTGTAACGTCACTCACTACATCACGAGCCTGCTCCGCCTGCTTCATTCATAAAGTTGGAGAAGCAGGCACGTGACGTTATGCTCCCGGTCTGCCTGCTACTGGAGTTTATGAGTACTACAGGGGATTGCGCTAATACTGTCTAGGATTGCCATACTTTAACAAACCTCCCAGGTCTACAGTTTACATATAAAGACTGCAGGAGTCACTTTAAAATAATAGACCGCTGAGAAAGGCCTTGTTAGCCCGAAACGTCCAGTCGCCATATGTAATGAACGTGACTACTCTAAGCCTTTTGGAATGTAACTGGATCATGAATTTCATGTGATGTAATACCAATAAATGTGATAAACTGCAAAGACAAGAAGCTGTGTGCCGCAATTTTCTACTATTTTGCTACGACTCACAAGTTCTTGCTGACACCAGTGACAACGGTGTGCAGTGTTCCACTTTCTGAATACTAATAGAATACAGTGACTGCACCGGGCCCCCCGCGATTCTGACATCACTTGCCGGCCTCCAGCCCCTCCTCCCTCCCCGCTGATACACCACAGGTCGCGCTGTGCTGCATCGTGGCCAGCGGTGTATCAGCGTCAGGAGTGTAAAAATGGCAGCATTCGCCCCATAGACACACTGCCATTCCGCCCCCCCCCCACTTTTGGGAGAAAAAAGTGCGTCTTATAGGGGGAAAATGATGGTAAGTAAAAAAATTTATGAGATGAAAGAAACCGCACAAATATAAAGTACAATATACAAACCAAGATACGGTTTACTTCTTTATTTATGTGCAGCTTCAAAACACTTGAAAGCATTTTGCATTTTCAAAATTGTGACCATGATGTTTTCAATCTACTCATTTGGGAATTACTCCATTAGTTAAAGCTCATAATAGGAGAACAAGAACAACAAACACAGGATGTTTGGCACCAAATGTAGGCAGCTCTTGAAATAATGCTAGAAACATATTTGTCATTTAACATATGCTCTTGTTTACCTCTAAAAACTCTACTTTTTACAGTCAGTCCTCCTGTTAATAATTATTTTGAGGTTGCCAGTTTGACAATAACAGTATGGCAATGGCAATATTATAAAGTTTCTTGTGATTGGATTAATAATTAGGCCTTGTTTTGGGCTGGTATCCCTTAGGTCAGGGATCAGCAACCTCCAGCACTCCAGCTGTTTAGAAACTACGAGTTCCGGAATGCTTCATTTACTTTTTGGGGCGTTAGAAGAACAGTCGGGCATATTTGCATGCTGGGATTTGTAGTTTCACAGCAGATGGAGTACTGAAAGTTGCTGATCCCCACCTTAGGTCAACCACAGAGTATTATTTTTATGGTCCAGTGAGGGCAGCATAGTAGAGGTGATAGGTTCCCTTTAATTCCTTCCTTTTATTAGATTCTTAATGTGATCCCTGATTACTCACACTTCACAAACTACTTAGCCAATCCTTTTGGTCCTGCATAAAAAAACATAAAAAAAATCAGTGAGTAGGTGTCTTTTAAGTTGTGGATTGAACTTCTATTAAGTGACTAGAGCCAAATATGGCCTTCTCTATCACAATTCTAGAAAATATTTATAAGATTTTGTTTGGCTGGTATGTGACTCCCTCCAGATTGCATAAGTCTATCCCTAGAAGCTAGTAGGTGCTTTTGTTCACACAAACGTTTCTAAAGTCCCAGATTTTGGTTCTGTCTAGTAATATAAGTTTTTTCGGAAAAGGGTAACCCCCTCTTACTACTGTGGCCGGTCAAGTTATCTTTCAGTCACCATATATCCTAGCTAGTAATGAGCGAAGTTTTCAAAAATTTGATTCAGCTGCTTCATGAAAATTCAACAAGAAATTCATATTCGTTATGAAGTACTTCGTCATGAATAGCATTCCATTGTATGTAGCGGGCACAATGACAGATAATGGCAATTCCACTGCCCCCCGTGATTGAACCCCTCAGATTCTGCATTCAACGCTGATCGTGCCATCTAAGGCTACATGCACACGACCGTATGTGTTTTGTAGTCCGGAAATTGCGGATCCGCAAAAAAAACATTATGTTATGTTTGCGGATCCATTGTAATAATGCCTATCTTTGTCCACAAACTAGAAAAAAATAGGACATGCTCTATTTTTTGCTTAATGGAAAAACGGACATACGGAAACGGAATGCATGCGGAGTACATTTGTTTTTTTTTGCAGACACATTGAAATGAATGGTTCCGCATATGGTCCGCAAAAAAAACGGAACGGACACGGAAAGAAAATACGTTCGAGTGCTTGAGCCCTAGGGCCCCATTCACATGTCCGCAAGTGTTCCGCGGATCCACAAAACACGGACATCGGCAATGTGCGTTCCGCAATTTGTGGACCGCACATCGCTGACACTATATAGAAAATGCCTTTTCTTGTCCGCAATTGCGGACAAGAATAGGACATGTTGTATTTTTTTGCGGAACGGAAGTGCGGATCCGCAATTCCGGGTCCGGGTGGGACATAGTGTGTCCCCATAGGAATGAATGGGACCGCAAATCCATTCTGCAAAATGCGGAACAGAATTGCGGACGTGTGAATGGGACCTAAGAGTTACATTGAGGCCATTCAGAGGTTAATCAGGGGTTAAAAAAACAAACATACTCACCTCATCCATTTGCTTGCAGAGAGGCCGTCATGGCCACCATGATTATAGAAAACATGCCAAATCTCGCACATGCTGACGTGATGACATCACACGTCGGTGAGAGTGAGATTTGGAGCGTTTTCTTCAATCAAGATGACTGTCACAGCATCTTCATGATCAAGTTAGAATTTTTTGAAATAATTTTAACACAAGAGCCAAGAAATTAGGATTCATGGCAAATTGAATTTTTCCTGAAATTTGGATTGAATTCGACTTTGTTAACTTCGTTTCTCTGAATACTAATTCAGACGTTTAAAGACTTCAGACAAATAATATGGGATGCAGTATCAAACACATCCATACCACTGAAGTACTGTTTTACTGGCATGTTCCTTATGTCACATACTGTAGAAGAGACTTAAACACTGTAAGATGACATAACCAAATGAAAGAGAATAAGTATTCTGCCAGAAACAGTATCATCTGCCTGCAGGTGATTCTGAGACTTCATGCTTTGCCATGTATTAAATACCTATCAAGACAGAAATTAAACGCAACCTTTAAATGCAACTTTAGTGGATTAACATTAGGCTATTTTTCTTCCATTGTCAGGTCTTTCAATTCTTTTGAATTGAACGCATTAGAAATTCATTCCTTTAGCAAGATCGCTAAGCTTACATCAGACACTTTCTTACAGCCAAGATTTAAAATACTCACCTTTTACACGATACTAATGTTTCATATTCTACTTTACTTCAAGCAGAAAAGTCTATTTTTTATCTCTCCACCCAGATACTTAAGGAGATTTACTTAGGATTGTTGGAGAGGATTTTCATTCTGCTGTATTGATAGAACTTCTGTGGAACTTGAGTGGTTTGCAATATACTTGTGAATCCTTACTTCTGTAACTTTGTGCATTCACTTTGTAAGCTCAGCATTTTAGCCTCCAGGCTTCAGTTTCCAAGATGGAAGTATTTGTCTGGCTTCTAGCAGAGTCATCCATTTGATCTCTTATGGGGATCATTCCTTTGTTAGTTAGCCACCTAGTGGACATCCTGTCTCAGGACTTTCTGGAATAGGATGGGGCGTAGCTAACGGCTCATGGGCCCTGGTGCAAAAGTTCAGCTTGGGCCCCCTTCCCTCAGTGCTTTGTGTCTCTTCTTATGGGGCACAAGGGTCTTTGGGCCCCCTCAGGCTCCTGGGCCCGGCAGTGACTACTACCTCTGCACCCCCTATAGCTACGCCCATGAATAGGAACTCATTTTACAGAGACACACTCAGTGGCTCAATGGTTAGCACTATTGCCTTGCCATGCTTGAGTTCTCCTGGAGAAGATCTGCTTGGAGGTTGTATGTTCTCCCAGTGTTTGTATTGTTTTTCTGTGGGTAAGTCACACTGATTAGATAATTTGGAATTTAGATTTCATGTCCCAGTGGGGAAAATGTGATGACATTCTCTGCATAGTGCTGCACAATATTGTGGTGCCATATAAATAGGCAGTGGTACCTAACATTTTGCAGGTTATGCATCACAATTAAACGTGACAGATAATGTTCACCCACACTGAATTGTTAAAGTGTAAAACCCTAGTTCTAAAAGTTATGCTGTATTTTATAAATAGAAATTCTAGCTTAATAAGAACATCAAAAAGAATGGCTTCTTCAACATGGCTTCCAATAGAAATCAATAAAGCTGGCATCCTGGGACATAACTGAATGAAATAAAAGGTTACATGTAGGATTCTAATCAACAACTTTTTGTCCAGCCAAAACCCAGCATTTATGCCAGAAAGAGGCCAGATCCCATATGTAATTATGATATAATTAAAGAGGACCTTTCACTGGTCCACAGTTTATTAGGCAAAGCTATGTACATGGAGAGTGGCACCCAGGGATGTCCCTGCACTTACTTGTATCCCTGGGTGCTGCTCTGTTCGTCCTCTGTAGCCCCCGGTACCGGCGCTCGTGCTTCTCCAATTTGCCTGGGGCGGAGACTTCTTCTTTTGCCCTGGGCGTCTCCTTCTCCCAGGGCTGGAGCGCTGGCCAATCGCAGAGCTCAGCTCATATTCAGCCCTGGGAGCTCCAGCCCTGGGAGAAGGAGACGCCCAGGGCAAAAGAAGAAGTCTCCGCCTTAGGCAAAATTGGAGAAGCACGAGCGCCGGTACTGGGGGCTACAGCAGGCGAACGGAGCGGCACCCAGGGATACAAGTAAGTGCAGGGACATCCCTGGGTGCCACTCTCCATGTACATAGCTTTGCCTAATAAACTGTGGACCAGTGAAAGGTCCTCTTTAAGGCTGGCTTAAGTGCTTAAATTTGTATTCCCATTGTAGACATTTATGGCATATCCACAGGATAGAGCATAAATGCCCAATATGTCTTGGACCCACACCTATTTTCAAAACAGGCGTTTAATGATCCCAGTCTAGGTGAGGAATGAATGGAAACGAGTCATGGAAGCAGCCAAGCATAGAAGTCCAATAAAAGAGAAGCGAGAGAGAGACCAGGTATGTGCAGTCACCCCTATTTATTCTCTGTCTGAATGTTGCATCCACCAGCAGCTGTCTCATTATTTGGGAGGTGTTCTGGGAACCTTCATTCTACAGAAAAGTGGGCGTCTCAGAGGTTGAAACCACACTTATCAGACATTCATATCTGGTGAGGGATTTTTCCATTGTCAAAAATAATGGAACTAAAGCGGATGCAAAATAAGCACAATAGATGCTTAAAATGAGGATGTTTTTTTCTTTTTTATTGTTTTTTTTTGTCCTTCTTTTGCACTAAGCAAAGCATGCCCTTGTCAGATTTCAAAAATAAAGGGGGTCATTTACAATCAGATATAAGTTTTCTGGTTATTTGCTCTGCAATCTGCTACTTTTCCCTGCTCACGCCAGGTCTAAAAAAGGAGGCGTTGTGTCGGGGTGAAAGGGGACGGAACAGGAGACCCATCTCATTTATCATTTTCTATGACTGTTTTGGGTGTAGAAAATTGTCAAAATCTATGCCAGCAAGGATGCTGACTTACATTTACCTTTGTTTAATAGGCTGCATAAGTCACATGACGCGTCTGGCAACATGTCTCCACGCCGTATGTGGCCGACATTATTACTGATTGGCCAGCGCTCCTGCCTTTGGAGATCAGGCCTAGTTGCCATAGCAACTGGACACCGGTGGTGCTGACTAAGGAGAAGCATGCTCGCCAGCCTCGGCGCCCGGGTTACACCTCTCCATTTAAATAGGGGTCTCAGGTCACATGTTCTCTCTGATCTAGCAGCGATCCCCTTTCCAGTGGCTATACATACATAACTATTATGTAACTTTGCCAGGCAGGTTCCAGAAAGGCACACTTTCGGCATGCATTTGCCCTATAGAGGTCTATTATGGTCTATTATGTCATGGAAAGAAAGCAATAGACACTAGGTGTCACATGACCTTTTAGACTATCTCTAATTCGTTGTTTCATCCGTTTCCCATGCAGTAATCTCATGATGTCTATTGAAGCTATGACTTTCTGAGACTCCATGTCTACCTCGATAAGCTACAAAGAAATCAGTTCTTGGAAAGAAAAAAAATTAATCTTATCGAATTAGCAATTTAGTATAAATCTATGCATCAACTAAATCAATGCAATTCAGGTAGCATATTCTATTTTGGTGTATGTTAGACCATGCCTAGGAGAAAGCAGAACGTACTGTAAATAGAAATACCGATTTAGCCACCATTATTTTGACTTGCTCAACACGTTAATGCAATAAAACACATTACAGTAATACAACTGCTGGTGCAGCTGGTGCCAGAATAACGCTGACTACATCTGTATCTTATTCTAGTTTCTAACTTGACATCTTATTGTTGTAAAGCGGTGCAATGTGCTATTTAAGGGGCATGGGTTCTTAGATAATCTAGAAACAGAGCAAATAAGCTTCTGAAAACCTGGCAACTACTTTGGCATACTGTATGTGTGGTGCTGAGAATGTAACAAAAAGTGAATAAAAATTAACTAGAATTAAGATTTGTCAGCCCTGATTTATCAAGGCGGGCTAGACCAGTCTCGATATCCCCTGTACTGCCAAAGGATGCATTTAATTTATGACTAGGCACACAGTTCCCAATTTGTTTGTCTTCTATAGATCAATTATTTGAATTTATGACCTTAAAGTTTAAGTAACTGCATTTGAATGTTTATGTAGTTATCGTTACTAGTGGATCATGCAGCTATCACTTAAAAATAACTATATTCTAAATAAAACTTCTCATTGAGTTGGTTTACACAGGAGTTGTCATGTCTACAGTTAATGATATGAGTATTCGCTATTCTTACAAATGAAATCTCGCAGTGCTGTGTTTAAGGGAATTTTTATCCATTTACCGGCATTGAAGTCAAAGTGTTTGATGTTCTTGCATTTGCACATTCATTATTCTCAGTGATATGAAGCAGCAGGAAGCCTGCCCCACAACAGCACTGTAGACAAAGCAATCATTCATGGATTGTGAAAACGTAACATGTAAAATGTTTTACTTTTAACTTCTACATTTGACTTCACTATTATTTTCAATATTTAGTACGCACGGGAAATAGCATCACATATTAACTGTAAGAAAAGTAGGACCGAAAACTTTCCATTGTGAGACAATCAAGTTAGAATACTCTTTGGGGAGAATTATCTACCCAGTGCACCGGTTTTCTAGAATAAAGAAGGGATTTGTGAATTTTTAAACCCCATTGTAACTAAATATAGTCACAGTTGCCATTTTTACACTGCCTTCGCCCCTTTTGAAAAGGGGCGTGGCCAGGGTAGGACATGGGCAGGGCCACATTTATCATTTATGCTAGATTACTGGTGTAAATGATAACTGAAATCTACATCAGCTACAAGCTGATGTGAATTTCAATCAGGTGCATGGACGGCTGGAGGATGCCTCCTCATAAATGAAGTCGCTGTTGCAATTTTTTCACTTCCCTTGGCACTTTATGAAAGGGGGCGTGGTCAGGGTAGATCATGGGCAGAGCCACATTTATCATTTAGGCCAGAGTTCTGGTCTAAATGGTAGCTGAAATCTACATCAGCTACAAGCTGGTGTAAATTTCAGTCAGGTGCATGGACTGCTGTTAAATGAAGTTTATGCTCCGACAGCAGAGGGGATATCAAGACCAGTGTAGCACACGCCGGATAAATCTCCTGCTTTATCTTTATAAGTGCCATCAGACAGGGCACATAGATTAACAGGGTGATGTAACAGGTAATGAACCATAATCCATCCATTCATGTGAGGTAGGTAGGAGGTATAGGTTTGTAGCAGCAGTATGTGGTGTTTGTGGTATTTTCATTTTGGGAAGTGTGTATCTAATGACTAATGTTTTTGTTTTTTGTTTTAGAGTTTTTGACTCTCATTGGGCTGTATATCCCATCTTAAGTTCTTCCCCATCCTTTCTCCTACTGGTGCAATATTATGAAGTATAATGTAAGAATGTCGTCTACTTAATATGTTGCACATTTGAATTTTCTATATTGTATTTGCATGTATCATTGCTTCCATCTCTTCTCCCCATACAGATTAATTGTGTCTGGGTAGCAAATCGCTGTTTACACATAATCTTCTGCTGTCTAGATACAATGACTTACAGTTGTGTTCAAAATTATTCAACCCCCACTGAAATTGAGTGTTTTGGCCAGTTTGACATTGATTTTGATCATTTTAGTCATCTTGTTTACAATTAAATCCAAGAGGCACTTGTAAGTCAGACAAATATAACATAACATTTATAATGAAATAACCACAAATGTCTTTTCTGTGCTCACATCATTATCAGTTTTATTCAACCCCCAAGTGACATTCAATCTTAGTACTTAGTACAACATCCTTTTCCAGTTATAACAGCTTTTAAACGTGAAGCACAGCTTGACACAAGTGTCTTGCAGCGATCTACGGGTATCTTCGCCCATTCTTCATGGGCAAAAGCCTCCAGTTCAGTCACATTCTTAGGCTTGCACGCTGCAACTGCTTTCTTTAAGTCCCACCAGAGGTTCTGAATCGGATTTAAGTCTGGTGGCTGCGATGGCCACTTCAAAATGTTCCAGCCTTTAATCTGCAACCATGCTCTAGTGGACTTGGAGGTATGCTTGGGATCATTGTCCTGTTGAAAGGTCCAACGCCTCCCAAGCCTCAGGTTTGTGACGGACTGCATCACATTTTCATCCAATATCTCCTGGTACTGAAGAGAATTCATGGTACCTTGCACACGCTGAAGCTTCCCTGTACCTGTAGAAGCAAAACAGCCCCAAAGCATGATTGACCCTCCGCCATGCTTCACAGTAGGCAAGGTGTTCTTTTCTTCATAGGCCTTGTTCTTCCTCCTCCAAACATTGTGTTGATCCATGGGCCCAAACAGTTCTAATTTTGTTTCATCAGTCCACAGAACACTTTTGTGGTTTGTCCACATGACTTTTGGCATACTGCAGTCTACTCTTCTAATTCTTTGGAGACAGCAAGGGGGTGCGCCTGGGAGTTCTGGCATGGAGGCCTTCATTACGCAGTGTGCGCCTTATTGTCTGAGCTGAAACTTCAGTACCCGCATCTGACAAATCTTTTTTCAGTTCCTCAGCAGTCACACGGGGACTTTTCTCCCCTTTGCGCTTCATGTAGCGCACAGCAGTCGAAGTCAGCATCTTCTTTCTGCCATGACCATGTAGCGTTTCAACAGTGCCCTTTGCCTTGAATTTGCGAATGATGCTTCCTATGGTGTCTCTTGGTATGTTTAACATCTTTGCAATCTTCTTATAGCCATTGCCCTTCCTGTGAAGAGAAATCACCTCTTCTCTTGTCTTCCTGGACCATTCTCTTGACTTCACCATGTCTGTAAATACACCAGTAAATGTCTAGAAGGAGCTGAGTATCACAGTCACTTTACATCTGCCTAATTGGTGCTTATTATGCTTGATTGCTGCTCCTTGACATCCACAGGGGTTTTCAATACCTGATCGAAAACACTTGAATGAACCTCTGTTCTTAAGAGTGGTCGACTTTAAGGGGTTGAATAATTGTGTAAATGAAGAAATCACAAAAAAAAAATGTAATACTGTATTACAAAAACAATTGATGTCATTTTAGTTGCATTTGGTTCTTTAAAAAGTCCTTGTAAGATTTCATTCTGAACACAATTACAAATGTACACTAAATTCCCTAAACCCTTTACAGCATTGGGGGTTGAATAATTTTGAACACCACTGTAGGTGTCCGCATCAATTATGGTTTTACTTGATGAACAAGTGTTTGCTTGTTCATCAGCTAATCAGCTGCATATTTACGCATAGCAATTATTGGGATCTAGCATTCCTATATCCAACAATTTCTACTTTCATTGGTCTTTGTGAAAAGTCTCTAAATCTTTAAAGGGCTTCTGTCACCCCCACTGACGAATTTTCACTAGCTGACATTAGCTACTTGCTAATGTCAGCTGAGTTCAAACATATGTTTAATATCTTTTTTTCTTTTTCAATCTGCTAAAGCATTACTGCTGCTACATGTAGGTACAGCCGCTACCAGCATGGCCGCGTACTTGCTGGTAGCGCTCCTCTTCATGGCCTTGGACGCCCCTGCCTGCTTTTGACTGGAGCTGGGCCAGCGCTCGTCTCTGCGCTCGGCGCCGGCGCTTCTTAGCGAGCTGCAGATCAGCCGCTGGCTGCCAGTGCGCCGGTCTCCGAGTGACGCCGGCGCATCGACGAGGCG
Source organism: Bufotes viridis (assembly GCA_033119425.1). NCBI lineage: Eukaryota > Metazoa > Chordata > Amphibia > Anura > Bufonidae > Bufotes > Bufotes viridis. The sequence continues at coordinate 158,350,843 of CM065591.1, forward strand.
AGGACGCATCGCTAGAGCGCTCCGCTCCTCAGTGCGCCTGCGCCGCACGATGGCGTCGCGAGCACCCGCGAGCGCAGGAAGAGCGCCGGCATCGCCAGGAGGCCGGAGACTGCGTCGCTAGGCCCTGTACTAGCACTGAACAGGCAGCAGGCGAGCGTCCAGGCCATGAAGCGCTGGCTGGCTACCAAAGACACGAGCGCGGCTTGCTGAGGCGGCATGAAGATGCATGGCTACCAGAAAGTAAGCTTGCTCAGACTTGACTGGTAGCGGTCAAATATTACATATAACAAACAGTAAGTTTAGAAGCTCAGCTGACAAGAGAAAAGAATAAGCATATGATTTGAACTCAGCTAGTGTAAACTAGTAGGTCCAGTCAGTGGGGGTGACAGAAGCCCTTTAATTATAGAAGTGTCCACCATCACCTTAAAGCAAATTTGGTTAAGGACTCAAATTTATCATGAAACAAATTCAACACTATGTCACGACATGTTGGCAAGTCCTTGGATGTATGTCACAGCACAAAAAAAAGATATTTTTTTAAAGCTGGTTATATCACCCTAAACATCTTTTATTAAAATTAGCTTTTCATGAATTTAGATGAATAAATGGCTACATAGCTTGTTCATTTTATACTTTAAACTATAATATTGAATGAAGACAATGGTTTCATCATGTTTCAAAAACATCACATTAAAAACTTTGATACACGGTAAGTTCGACATACTTAGCCAATCAAAATTCAGCATTAACTTTATAGGTGCACCAGTATGGTTAAATGATTTTTCACAGGGCTTAATCCTTTGATATCATAAATTTCCATTTAATCGTTGATTTTTCCTCCAGCCATCCAAAGTATTTTTGTTTGTTTTTTACTTTTTCTTTCACATTGCCAGATAGACTATTTTTTGTGGGACAAGTTGTATTTTTGTAAAAAAAATTTTTTTGCATTTATTATACTTGGAAAACGTGAAGAAAATGTTTGTGGAATGAAAATAAAAAGCACAACAGAATGTCATTATTGTTTATTGGATCTTGTCTATGGGGAACTGACATGTTAACTTAACTCAGTCAGTATGATTATTGCGATACCAAATTTACCGTATTTTTTGCCCTATAAGACACACTTTCCCCCCCCCCAAAAGTGTGGGGGGGGGGGAAAGGCAGTGCGTCTTATGTGGCGAATGCTGGCGTTTACACTTGTATACCGCTGACCGCATGCCTCGCAGCGCGGTCAGCGGGTGTATCAGCGGGCAGGGAGGAGGGAGGAGAAGCCGGCATCTAGTTATGTAATGACAGCAGGCCTGCTGCAGTCACTCTATTCTGCTACACCGGGCCCGCTAACTGCAGGAATCCCAACTGTAGGCGTATGTACAGGTTTATTAAATCGTCTATATATCCTTTACTTTCTATACTACTAACGTCCCAGGCAAGAGGCAGGAGAGGAGGCTGGACCGGCGGCCGCTGACAACGTAACTCACTACGTAATGCGCCTGCTCCGCCTTCTTCATTCATAAAGTGGGCGGAGCTGGTGCGTGACATAGTGAGTTACGCTGCCAGTGCCCGCCCGCCGGCCCAGCCTCCTGCTTCCTGCCTCTTGCCTGGGACATTAGTAGTATAGTAAGTACAGGATATATAGAAGATTTAATAAACCTATACATACGCCTACAGTTAGGATTCCTACAGTTAGTGGGCCCGGTGTAGCAAAATACAGTGACTGCACTCAGGCCCTGCTGTAATTACAGAACTAAGGAATTGTAGATGCCTGCCCCACCACTCTATTGGGGGTCATTCAGTGAATGACGATGTTATAGGAATTTGTGGATGGCACTGGTATGGGGGTCTGTGGATGACAGAATTCCAGCAAAAATATGAAATCCCTTTAAAAATTAACTTTTATTCTTACTTATAAAAACCGAGGGGCCATGAAAACCCCATAGATATGCAGACGTGAAACAAACTATTATCAATGTGATAAACTAAAAACGGTCACAGCGGGGACTGTCCAGATAGAGGACCATAACAGTCACTACATGGTAAGGCAATCAGGTATCATTGGGAACTAACCCTGGTATACCCCTATGCTAGTCCTCAGCCCGGGGACGTCCCCTAAGGGTGGAGACTCCTCGTCCTCGTACCTATGCTGAGAGACCCTAGACAATCCCTGATGGCGTCAGTCGTCTGCCAACACAATAAACAAATGCAAGGTATGACACTACTCAAGGAAGGAGTACAAATCAGTACACCTCTATAAACACACCTCGTACCTTTAGGATTTCACAGGGCATTTTTACGCATTTGGATTCTCACGCTTTAGGACCCCTAAAATGCCAGGGCAGTAAAAACACCCCACAAGTGTCCCCATTCCGGACAGAAGACACCCCAAGGCACTCCGCGAGGGGCACGGCGAGCCCAGAGAAAAAAAAATTTTGGGGCACAAGTTAGGTCTGTGGATGACACATAGCATAAAATGCTACTCATGTGTCATCCATACATCGCCCCATAGCAGCGTCGTCCACAGATCTCCATAACAGTGTCATCCACAGATGCCCCCACTACAGTGCCATCCATAGATCCCCCATAACACCATTAGTTCAAAACCCACCAAAAGGCACACCTGTTTATTCAAAATATTTTTTTTCTTAATTTCCTCCTCAAAAACCTAGGTGCGTCTTATGGGGGGGGTGCATCTTATAGGGTGAAAAATATGGTATATCATTTTTCTAATGCTTTTTTGGGATTTTTACCAACAGAGCTACGGTTCTGTTCAAAAAATACCAGTGAGTTTTAAAAAAAAGCAATCTAAGTGCAAAATCATTACATTATATTAACATCTTTTATTTCCATAATTGCAAATGCACTGGAAATGCTACACATTCAGTTCCAAATCAAAACAATAACAAAATGTGCCAAGCCAATTTTGACCTTAAAGCCCAGGTCAATTTCTGCTAATCTGACTTGTCAGTTTATGTGGTAATAGCTTTGGAATGCTTTTACTTATCCAAGCCATTCTGAGACTGTTTTCTGATGTCACATTATACTTCCTGTTAGTGGTACATTTGAGTCCATATTCATTACCTTTATTTATAAAAAAAAGAATCCAAAATATAATGATAATTTGGAAATTTTTTATATTTTAGAAATTTTAATTTTCTCTGCTTTTAAGACGGAGAGTGAAACCTCATAAAATACTTATCATCTAACATTCTCCATATGTCTACTATATAGTGGCATTTTATTGGCATTTTATTTTTTAAGATGTTAGAAGACTTAAAACTTTAGAGACAATTTAAAAAGTTTTCAAGAAAATTTCCAAAACCAACTTTTTAAAGTACCCATTCACTTATATAGTCACTTTGTGGGGCTTCTATAATAGAAACCATCCATAAATACTCCATTTTGGAAACCACATTCTCCACACTATTCAAAACTGATTTGTAACCCTTTAAGTATTCCACAAGAATTAAAGGAAAAAGGAAATTCAATTTCAAAATTTCACATTTTTTCCATTTTAATACATTTTTCCTGTCACAGAGAACGGGTTTACAGCAAAACAAACCTCAATATGTATTACCCTGATTCTGATTATGTGTTCGTAAACTGCTGCATTGGCACAACGCAGGGCTTAGAAGGGAAGGAGCGCCATATTATATTTGGAGGGCAGATTTTGCTGGAATACTTTTCAGGCACCATGTCGTATTTAGAGACACCCTGATGTACTTCTACAGTGGAATCCCACCAAGAAGTGACCTCATTTTGAAAACTACACAAATGTCGCTTTAGGTCCAAATATTTCATTTTGACATGTGTGCTTGCAAACTGCTGTATGGGAACACATCAAAGCTTAAAAGGGAAAGAACACCATAACTAAAAAATAAAGTTTGAGATTTCATTTTACTTTGAATTCCTGAACTAATATTTAATGACATAACCATTGTTTCTGAGAGCATTTCTTCTTCGTCATAGGACAACATGATCTTCTCAAATATTTTGATATATTCAAAGTAATCCATGAGCCCTTTATATGCAATAAATAGGCCTAACATCGTGGTATGAGAAACTCCCCATATCATGATTTTTGCACCACTGTGCTTTACTGTCTTCACACTGTACTTTGGGCCAGTCAATGTGTTTCTTGGAAAATGATAACCTATTCAGGACATGGCTGTTTTTCAATACTTGGCTCCACTTAACCGTTTGCTTCCTTCCGCATCCTTCAGGTTTCGGCTGCCACTTCAAGGTATTTGAGATCATTTTAACTGAGCAGTCTATCATTTACTACACTTCTCTATATGTTTTTCCCTCTTCAATCAACTTTTTAATTAACTTTTTAATCACCAAAACAATGGAACAATCCTTTTTCCCCACTATAACCAACATTAGAGATGAGCAAAGTTTTGAAATTCGATTCATTACAAATTATATAGTCACAAATCGCTATAAATGAGGTATACTCAGGCCACTCTGCCCTAGGATACGGCCACACAGAGCGGCCATACTGTGAGCGGGGTGCAGCCATGCCGCAGTAAAGAACCGTGTAGCCAATTAACCCACAGCTGACTTTCATTTAATAATGAAGACCACACTGTATAGTCCTTCTTCATTGTTAATGGCCATGCGGCACCTTTAAATAAGGGCTGTTGCTGGTATGGGGTTTGGCTGGTTAGGGACAATATGCATGTTATTGCTGTTCTTGCCTGCAATCTCCTGCAGGTTATTTGACAGTAAACACTGTATTGTTTATTAATCAGCTCTGGCATACCCACTTTCCCAACCCCAGTGCTCTCCTGTCCTACAGGTTGGAGCCTTTCTTCTGCCATATGCTTTACCTTCTTTTTCACATCATCACATAATCAGTTTCTATGAGGTGGTAAGTTTTAGACTTGACAGCGGCGAATCAATGGATGTCATATATCTGAACTTCTCCAAAGCATTTGACACTGTACCTCATAAAAGGTTATTATATAAAATGAGGATGCTCTGACTGGGAGAAGATGTCTGTAAGTGGGTAAGTAACTGGCTGAGTGACAGAAAACAGAGGGTGGTTATTAACGGTACACACTCGGATTGGGTCACTGTCACTAGTGGGTCACCTCAGGGGTCAGTAGTGGGCCCTATTCTCTTCAAAATATTTATTAATGATCTTGTAGAAGGCTTGCACAGTAAAATATCAATTTTTGTAGATGAAACTAAACTGTGTAAAGTAATTAACACTGAAGAGGACAGTTTTCTGCTACAGAGGGATCTGGATAGATTGGAGGCTTGGGCAGAGAAATGGCAGATGAGGTTTAACACTGACAAATGTAAAGTTATGCACATGGGAAGGAATAATGCAAGTCACCCGTACATACTAAATGGTAAAACACTCAGTAACACTGACATGGGAAAGGATCTAGGAATTTTAATAAACAGCTAACTAAGCTGTAAAAACCAGTGTCAGGCAGCTACTGCCAAGGCCAATAAGATAATGGGTGGCATCAAAAGGGGCATAGATGCCCGTGATGAGAACATAGTCCTACCACTTTACAAATCACTAGTCAGACCACATCTGGAGTACTGTGTACAGTTCTGGGCTCCTGTGAACAAGGCAGACATAGCAGAGCTGGAGAGGGTTCAGAGGAGGGCAACTAAAGTAATAACTAGAATGGGGCAACTAAAGTACCCTGAAAGGTTATCAAAATTAGGGTTATTCACTTTAGAAAAAAGACGACTGAGGGGAGATCTAATAACTATGTATAAATATATCAGGGGTCAGTACAGAGATCTCTCCCATCATCTATTTATCCCCAGGACTGTGACTGTGACGAGGGGACATCCTCTGCATCTGGAGGAAAGAAGGTTTGTACACAAACATAGAAATGGATTAGTTATGGTAAGAGCAGTGAGACTATGGAACTCTCTGCCTGAGGAGGTGGTGATGGTGAGTACAATAAAGGAATTCAAGAGAGGACTGGATGTATTTCTGGAGTATAATAATATTACAGGCTACAGCTACTAGAGAGGGGTCATTGATCCAGGGAGTTATTCTGATTGCCTGATTGGAGTCAGGAAGGAATTTTTTCCCCTTAAGTGGGGAAAATTGGCTTCTGCCTCACAGAGGTTTTTTGCCTTCCTCTGGATCAACTTGTAGGAAACAGGCCGAACTGGATGGACAAATTTATTTTTTCGGTCTTATATACTATGTTACTATCTGATATCGATGAGAATATGTCATCAAGAACATCCAGCTCCTCCTCTCTCTATCTTTCTGACTTTTCTAGGACTTTAAAGGATGCTTTGGAAGAAGTAAAGCCAGCAAAATATGAGAATGGTCATCATTAAGACCTGGTGCAGACTGGATGGTACTGGTTGGCATGCTGGCACCGGAATAATGAAGGCTTCCATCTTATTGGTATTGAATTATGTATGTAGGAATAAGTAAGTTTCAAAATAAATAAATAAAACTGATGCAGCATAAGTCTCCCTGCACTATCCCTGTCCAATATTCTTCTATTAATCATTTTCAAAAACAATGCCCCTAGCGTGTGAGCTAAGTCTCTCTCTATACTCAGCTCAAAGTACAACAGTGGAGGCCGCACGGGATGAGGGTTTTATAGGACTGTGACATCACAGGGGATGGCTATCTGGGGATGGGCTGGCTGCACGGCATTATGGGTGATCTTGCATTCCCAGGCTTCCTACTTTCACTTGTAACATGTGTAGCTGCCATTTTAGGAAAAACTGATTAGTTATCATGAAGTGTGAGGAAATTTGGATTTCTTGCAAATCAAAGTTTTCCTAAACTTTGGACGGAATTCCACTTCGAATGCTTTACTTAACACTAACCAACATAGTGAAATTTGCCACCCTCCTAACTAAAAGAGTTTATCCCACGCTTAATGTAAAAAATGAAAAACATTCATCATATAGTACAAGGCAATCTCTTTCTAACAAAACTAGGACCTACCCTGTACCACACATGGATCCAGAGAAGTTCCCATTCATTGCTCCAATTGCTCTGCTAGATTTATATCAAGCTGGCAGCTCAGGGGCACATCCTTTCTGCTGCAGCTCAGGGGGCATGTCCTTTCTGTTGCAGCTTTCTCCCTATCACAGCTCAGGAGGCAGTTGAAGGATGAAACCATTGGAATACAGTAACAGCTGCAGCTTAATACTGGAGGAACTTTGTTAAACTGACAGTAGATGGCACTGTGTTAAGTATCACTGTTTCTTTAAGTGCAGTTATTCCACTGTATCGTCTGTCTGGTGATGATGTAGATGTTATCTCTTGTAGTTTCCATTTTGATTTTACCGTTAATGGTTGCTGTTTTGTCCCAAGTAAAGTAAGACTTTTTTCACATATGAGTGAAACAGGTCCATCAGGCTGTTCCGGTCGGGAACAACCTGTTGGATTAACTGCCAGGCACAACTGTGTGCACTACCAGAACTCCATATGGCCCCATTCACTATAATGCCGATAGAAGACCAGACAAATACAACTGCAGCTGGACGGATCTGACAGACTGTTCCCAGCCCGAACAGCTTGTCGGATCTGTGTCCCTCATATGTAAAATAAGCCTAAACCAGTTCTTTATTCTCCCACAATGTCTGAGTTCTGTTCATAAAAGCTTTCAAACACTGCAACAGGTTATAGGCTCAGGACACAGACAAAACGAAATACAACATTAGGAATCTTCCAGAAGTCACATCTTCAGAATACAAGTAAGAGATACCATCTGTATATATAAAGGGAAAGATAGCTGGCAGCTCAGAGATAAAACCTACAGTGTTCAAACTTAAAGGGGTTGTCTCATAATGAACAATGGGGGCATATCGCTAGAATATGCCCCCATTGTTTTATAGGTGCGGGTCCCACCGCTGGGCCCCCACCTATATCGAGAATGGAGCCCGGCAAGGTGGTGGCTGGAGAACTCCAGTCCAGCCACCACCAAGCCGGCTCCCTATAGAAGTGAATGGGAGCGTACTGTGCATGCGCGGCCCCCGCTCCCATTCATTTCTATGAAGCAGATAGAAAGAGCCGAGCCAGCGCTCGGCAATTTTCACCGGCCCCATAGAAAATGAATGGAGGGCTGATCTGTATGTGCAGTGCACCCTCCTTCACTTTCGGGGCTCCGTTCACGATATAGGAGCGGGTCCCAGCAGTGGGACCCGCATCTATATGACAATGGGGACATATCCTAGCGATATGCCCCCATTGTCCATGATGAAACAACCCCTTTAACAATGAGAATTACCAGCTATGGAAATTTAAAGGAAAAATATTACTGTCCAGAGATGACTTATAGGAGGTTACTACTACAGAGAGACCAGAGATCAATTATCAGGAATGGAACAAGAGAGACAGATAGGCAAGGGCCACAATAAGCTTATTAGCGGAGGACGACCAACTGATCCACATCAGACATGAGAACACGGCAAAATGCTTGTGAAATGCACTACAGAAATTAAATGAAAGATCCAGTCTGAATAGCAAATTATTTCTGCTGAGCAAACTGTACCAAATGAGGTATAACAAAGAAAAAGGCATGCAGGAACATATAAATGCAATGCTGGAGGTGGTTACATAACTAAGGTCAGTCGGTGAGGATATTAAAAACTGCTATGCAGTTTGCCTGTTTCATATAGTGCACTGATCAATGCGCTTGAGACAAGACCTGAGACAGATCTGACACTGAAATTTGTGAAAACCAGGCTCATAGATGCATATCAACGAAGAAAGAAAGTCATGCAGGACTTCATAGAAGGTGACAGTGGAATATCTATTAAAGCTACAGAAAGAAGATATCACAAAAAGGAAAGAAGAGAATGTTTCAGATGCAACAAACAGGGACACCTAAAGAAAGACTGTACAATATGGGAAGCAGAGCAGCAGAAGCTACATCTGAAAGGGACCAAACAAAAGGTCAAAGCCACTATCTCAGATCCATGTTCAGATAATTGGAATGACACATTTAAAGCGACAAACATTGAGATGCTGCAAGGCTGGTACATTGACAACCAGTCACATGACAAGTGATAGAAACTTCTTCATAGAACTTGACTTAAATAACAAGGAAATAATCTATCTGGCAGATGGAAACAGAATAAATAAAGAAGGAACTGGACATGGGACATTAGTGTGCCCCGGTCAAAATGGACATAATATGGTTGTACCAGTGAAAGATGTATTGTATGTTCCCAGCCTAGAGCGAGAACTGTGATCTGTGATTCGTTTGACTGCTAAAGGACTCATTGTGAAATTCCAAGGCAACAATTGCACCATCCGACATGCAACGCGAATGATAGCCAGCGCTATGGCAAATGAACATTTATATCATCTCAACATTGTGAAAGAAGAGGTGAGAGTCTGCATGCATGGTCATAATGATTGTATCCATACGTGGCATAGAAGTTTAGGCCACAGAAATCCAAACAGCATACAGAAACTACAAAACGTAGTTTTGTCTTAACGTGTCCACTTGTCCAGAAACTGTTAGATGTGAATGCTGCATTAAATCCAAAGCTGTAAGGGCAACACTTCCTAAAGAAAGCCAGACAAGAGCCTCACAACCACTTGACCTAATGTGCAGTGATGTTTATGGTCTTATGAAAGTGCCTACACCGAGGAGCAAGAGTTATATAGTGACCTTTATAGATGACTACTCCAGATACACAGTCACTTACCTAATGAAGAGAAAAAGTTTATGTATACAAGGCAAGCAACAAGTATTAGAGGAATCCTCTTATACTGTAAAGTGACAACGGAGGTGACTTCACAGGACACAAAGTAGAAGAATGTTTAAGATAACATGGGATAGAGTATTGTAAGACAGTCCCATATACTTCAGAACAAGATGGAGTAGCTCAAATGAAAAACAGAAACCTCTCTGAAATGATCAGGTGCATGCTGACAGATTCTGGATTACATGAGAAATATTGAGCTGAAACCTCAATGACAGCTGCTTATTTGAAAAACAGACTCTTCACTAGAACAGCGGAAAAAACTCCATATGAACTATGGCATGGTGAGAAGCCAAGTGTAAAACATTTAAGAATGTTTGGATGCAGAACATTTGTGTATATTCCACTAGTGATGAGCGGCAGGTGCCATATTCGATTTCGACGAAATTCGCGAATATTCGAAAGCATATTCGTTTTATCTTCGTCGAAA